>JANUWF010001744.1:1200000-1545000 GCA_026120185.1 Voacanga thouarsii
AAAGTGGGAAATTGAATTTTACTATTTAAATAAATCCCAATACAAATATGCAAGGGTAAAACCTTGCTAACCAAAGTAAAACCACTACATAACATAAATAGAGCGATAGTAATAGAGTATCAAAACCTAATCTATTACCAAAAGGATCTTCTACACTTGGTCTTGATAATTATCTGCTACCCTGAAAACCATAGTTAGAAAAATTCGTTTGAGATTATAAATAATTTCAGTAAGTCCGTAGTGTGAAAGTAACAGTTAAGAAATCAATGGCATGATGTATGAATATGCATTAATTAGAACAGATGTAATCATAAGAAAATTTAGCATTTATCCTTCTCAAATTCTTTATCAAATTTTGGAGAGAAAATCATAAGTACTATTAAATATGATATGTATATAAGAATTTTGTTGGGCAATCAATTCAAATTAAATTCCTGAAACGAAAATTCATTTCGATGAAAGTCTTGAACCTATCATCATCAAGCCATATTGTGTATCGAGACTACATATCTACGATACTGAATAAATATGACCACAACAAATTCAATGCCGAAAAGACATATTGGACACGGTGTACATCCCTCCCGAACTGATACCCCGATATCCTTCCTATAAATAAACAGACCAGATGTCCCATTTCCGTCCAGTTCCCTTTTGGATACCGTATTGCTAGTTAAGGACTCGGCTTGACTACTAGGACTATCGCCACGTTTGGAAATAATAGTTTTCCAGAGACGGATAGTCAACCGGAATCCTCTTCTATTCTAATGAAAGTTAGTCCTATAGACTCGCCCCTTGAGTACTCAAGGCTATAATAGAGCGGTTTAAGAAATTCACATTCCGATATGGAATATACAATTTTATTTCCAAAATATTGTTCTAGTCCTGAAAACCTTATTTTGTCCCAAATTCAACCCAACCCGAAACTACAACCGTACTTTCTTCCCAAAATATTTTGAAAACCAAATTCCCTACATCCGTCCTATCCAAATTTGTTCAAGGCGTGATAAAATTAAATTAGTTTATAACTTGCTTCAAAAGTGATATTGCCAGGAGCCAAAATCTCATACTATGATTTTCGCAATTATGTAACATGAAGAAAATTTGTAATTAGGCATAAAAATTGATGCATGGCTCCCAATCATAACATAATATTCATAAGAAAATTCTCAAAAAGTGATCATGCATAATTTCCATGTAAAAGGCGTAAAGTGAGTAAGGGTGAGACCAAGTACAACAAAATAGATTATCCAAGAATATTCTCACTATAAATAAAATGAAAATCATATCATGAGCTTATTCATGTCATAAAAGTGTATGAATGATCATATGAATTTTCTATAGCGCTATTTTGCATAAAAGAGTCTTGTGATGTAATGACTTACCTCTTGTCTAGAGTTTAGCAAATTTAACTTCAAGATATTTTAGGTGCCTCCTTCTCCAAAGTCCAACCCCAAATCTATTACACATATGATATAGGAATTAATTTCCTAATTGAATTAATCTAACTAAAGCATTAAACAAGATCCTAAATTAGTTAGGGGAATTACTTACATCTTAAGTAGTTTCAAAATGCTTAGCGATATAACTTATTTGATTCTAAACATAAGGAATCCCAACATCCAATAATCCTCTAAAATACCCATGATTCAAAATTATTGAACTCCTTTACTTCCTATATAACATCCATAGTCAAACAAGGCCTTAATGGCTAAGCAAAACCCTAATCACCATGCAGACCCTAATTAGCCATGAAAATCCTAATTAGCCATGCACTATAATTAATTGATCAATAGGGCAGCATCTATACCTACTTATTCTATCAATCACACCAAGAGTTCAAGTAGCTTTCAGGAATTGAAAATCTCATCTTGTAATGGCACAAGGGATCAATCTTCAAGAAATCATACAATAAAAGAAACTCATCAAACTTTAATCAAATATTTTTTTCACAATTCTAAACATCACACAATGATCACACAAACCAAAATTTTCAGCAATTATAGTCATTTCTATAAGTAAATTCATTTTTTTAACTTTCAACACAAATTCTGCTTTTACTCTAAAATATGGGTAAAAAATAATTTACTTAATTAACCAAGAAAATCATTTTATTTTTAAACAAAAACCTTCAGTTTAAAACCTCCATATGTTATGTGAATTACCATGTATTTACTTCCCCAAAATTCCCACAAAAAGGAACTCAAATAAATTTCACACATAGTCTCGGTTAAACAGTAAATTGCCTTGCGCAGTCAACTTCAAAAGTTCATAACTCCCAAATTAGTTTGTATTTTTCAATGATTATTTTCTAAAATTTTTATAACATCCCAAAGGTTATACAATACAAAAATAATAATAAAATTAAGTCGGGAGGATGGTTTTTAGGGGGTTTAAATTTGACCTCTGTACAGGGGTTTCTGTACAGATTAAGCACACTCAACAAAACACCATAATTTTCAATCACCAAACTCTTACAAACCCTCAAATAAGTTCCCAAAACACTCTAGATCCTATAAAATATCATACACCAACCCCATGATCATAATTTAGCTCAAAGACAACAACTTCTAAATCAAAATTCTACATTCCAGCAAGTACTCTGTTTTCCTCAACCATTATTTTGAGGCATAAAAGACATCAAAACTTCCCCAACTAATAAATATAGAACACCACACACATAGGGCCTCATTCCACAACATAAACATAATTTCATTTCATCCAAAATTTCAGCATTCAAAAAGTAAATTCCAAAAGCAAATACGAGAGCAGAATTTCAACACCTATACGACCATTTTCTCGGTTTGAGCAAACAAAATACAACAAGACAAGCATTCTACTCATATAACATCAACTCTTCAGTGATTCTATATCTTCTTAGACCTTATTTATCAAGTCCCCAAGAAGAAATCACGCAAACAAATCCTCCAAGACATCGTTTTCGAAAAATCTGGCAGCCTGGATAGATTTTCGGATTTCATGTATATTAAGGGGTAAAAATGGTTTCTTAGCATAAAAGACTTTACTTCTCACATCATAAAACATCTCCTAACATAAATATAGTAGTTTGCATCACATTCAACCACTCTTAATACCTAAAAATTCCCAGACATGCAAGCTGTCCAACAAGGACATTTTTGAACACAAGAATAAGAAAATGGAAGGCAAGGTGATGGTGTTACCTAAATTTCCAGCACAAGAACTTCAAAAAAAATTGTTTCTTCAGCCTCCAAGATGTGTGGTAGCTTGAGTGTGATAAGTTGCAATCCAAGAAATGAGTATGTGCTTGTGTTTTGGCCAAGAAAAGAGAAAATTTCTCTTGGTTACCAAGGCTGGTTGGCAGCCATGGAGAGGAGAGAGAGGTTGGTTGTTTTCTTGACTGAAGGAAGAAGAAAAATTGCAAAGGAATGGGGGAGAGGAATTTTGGCCATCCTATGTAAGAAATGGCAAAAAAAATCATTTTATACTAGGGTAAATTTCAATCCAATGGTAGAGAAAATTTTACCCTAATTTCAAGGGCCAAGATGAAGGGTGTTTAGTTAGGTTAAAATGATCCATGGATTTTGAATGTGGGTTTTGGGTCAACTGGTGAAATTGGGTCAAGTAGTCAAAATTAATTTTGACATGAAATTTGACCATGATTGTTAGCTTAGTATACAAGGCTAAAACCCTAATTAAATTTTTTTTTTTTCATGAGTGTGTTTCACAAAAGAGAAAAGTCATTGTTATAATTTTATTGTAAATGTGATACACAAATTAATTTGACTAATTAATCTACTACCCATAATACATATATACATAGGATGAACAATTACTTACGTATAAATTACTTACCATAACTAAACAGAATAATTAACTTAATACTCTTACTTACTTTAAGAGAATTCACATAAATAGCACATAAGATAGCCACATATAATGCATTTAATTTATGAAGCAAACTCAAATGGTCACATAATTTAGCTTCCAAACCTTTGATTAAATGGGGTGTCACAGGCTTGAATGCCATTCTCGGTGAGGGCACTTTAACCCCTTATAATGTTCCACGGGGATGTCCACCTATTTCTCACTTAAGTTTTATTGATGATACTATTATTTTCACTAATTCTTCTGATGCAGCTCTGGAGGCTATCTCCTTGGTCGTTCAGGACTATCAGCATTTTTTTTTTTTTTTTGGATAGTTTATTAATAGAGACAAGAGCTCATTTATCATATTAGATAAAGCTCCGGCCAATGTAGGGGCTCGAATTCAATCGAAGCTAGGCTTTTCCAGGAAACATCTTCCTTTTACTTATCTTGGGTGTCCGTTATTCAAAGGCAAGAAGAAACGGGTCAAATTTCAACCAGCTTTGGACAAAATTCACAAGAGCACTCAGGCATGGAAGTAAAAATTTTTATCTGAGGCAGGCCATTTGCAGCTTATTCAGTCAGTATTATTCTCTATGCCCTTATATCTTCTACTTACTATGGTCTATCTATAATTGCAGCTATGAAGCAAGCTTTTTTTGACTTCTTTTGGGGTTACTCTTCCTTTGGGAAGAAACAACACTGGAAGGCGTGGCAGCATATTTGCTTACCTTGGCAAGAAAATGGTCTTGGTGTCTGTTCTTTTGCTGACATAAGTGTTGCCTTTGGTCATGGTTTGTGGTGGAAGTTTAGGCAGCAAGAATCCCTTTGGGCATGTTTTGTTAAGGCCAAGTACAACCCTTTAGGGAGGCATCCCATGCAACTCTCAACAACCAGCTCTTCGTCCATACTCTGGAAACGCATGCTCAAAGTGCGAGATCTAGCTAATGCCAAGATTGGCTTTATATTTAGGGATGGATCTTCATCTTTCTGGTCTGATGATTGGACGGGCTTTGGTAAGCTTTGTGAATTAAATACTGTGATCACTCATCTGGACCTTAAGGTGTCACAATGTGTGTCCAACGGGTTTTCGCATTTGCAGCTGTTGCATGCAATTTTGGATCCTCTAGTTGCCCAGAAAGTTTTAGTTCTACTTCCATCTTTAGAGGTGCCTCCCTCTGCTGATACTATAGTTTGGAAAACTTCACCTAATGGCTCTTTCACGAATGTTTAGGGATGGCATACAGCTAGGCACAATCGAATTATTCATGCTGTTGTAGCGGATGTGGAAAAGCTTAAGCTACAATCATCTTTATAGGTATTCATGTGGAAATTGCTGAATGGTTGTCTTGCATTGGATTCTCAACTTAAAAGGATTGGATTCCAGTCCCCTTCTTGCTGCTCTTTCTGTTTTGCTGTAGAGGAGACCTTTTCGCATATATTCTACCAGTGTAGAGAGATTAGGCGCTTTTGGAACTCTGCTACTATTCACCTCTCGTGAAAAACTCTGCCCGAATACTAGCAAAACTTCCAGGAGTTCTTCAATTTTTGGTGGAAAGATGCTTTCGTGGTTGTAAAATGTTGCGTAGATTCTTTGTAGTCTCATTATGGGAGATTTGGAAGTTCCGTAACAAGTGCAAGAATGAGGGTTCGCGTTTCAGTCTATTTGCTCTCACTTACTTAGCGACTAGCTCTTTTGCATCTAATTTGTTAGCTTTCCCAGCCAAGCATTTTCTTTGATTTGATGATTTTCCAAGGTATTTCCTATTTCCTAGAAATCTTGTTCTGCAACATAGCAGGTGGTAGTCAGATGGTTAAAAAGGGAATAAGATGAGATTATATTGAACATCAACGGCACTTGCAAAGGTAATCCTGGTCTTTCAAGTATTGGAGGGATAGTTAGATATGGTTCGGGAGATTTTATACATGCATTTGCTAAAGTGATCTATTTTTTGGATATCTTCCAAGTGAAGCTTTGTGCTCTAATGGAAGGTCTTTGTCTGCGTTGGAAACCTTGGTCTGACGGCATACAAGTTCAAAGTGATAGCAAGAATTTGGTTCAGTTCTTATCAGAAGGGAACTTTTTATGTTGGAATGGGCTGAAATTTCGATGGAGAGTTCCGATGCTTCTAGGAAAATTTTCCTCTATTGCTTTTCAGCATGTCTTTCGGGAAGGGAACATTGTGGCGGATCAATTGGCTAATTATGCAAGGGCTCATGATGATAACTTCAGTTTTCTCATTTTGATATGTTGTCACGACAAATCAAAGGATTGATTTTACTTGACAAGATGCAAGTGGCTTCACATCACTCTTCCTTTCCAATTGTATTGAGGTCAGGTTGATGGCCCATTCATTTTCTCTTTTTCCTTTTAAAATACACTAGTAGGGGTCTGCTAAACCCCCCACCATTCCTGGTGGCTTTCGACCAAAAAAAAAAAAAAAAACTTGTCATTGTGATGCTCTATTACACGATAGGTATACTTGTCCAAATGTGTGGTTTAAGTGTTTTTCATTTTAATTTAAAACTTGATTTTTGTTTGTGTGAATTGTTATTAGTATTTTCTATATATTAAAACCATACAACAAGTTTTTGTTGCCGTTGTTAGGGAATAAGGATAATATCTTAAAATTTTAAATTCTATTGAATTGACCATGTAATATGTTTGTGAATATTACTATTATTTTATGTAAATGTTTATTTCTCTACTTTTGCATAATACTAATGAAAGGATCACTAAGAAAAATAAAAATGTAGCAAAAAATATTAATTTAAATTTTTTTCGAGCCAAAATCTAAGAATAGTTACTTTTAAGGGTTTAGATTGAATAACCAGAGGATTTAGATTTGATGGAACACTTTGATTTGTTACGACTTTTTTTTTTTTTATCACAATGTAAAGGGATTTATATTGATCAATATATATATACAAGGATGTTTACTAGTTCATAGTCAGGATGACTATTAGCTAGCGTGGTACAAACCATTCTCTAACGTAGACAGAACATTAGGGTACAAAGTAAAAAATAATAGTGTGCACATGTGTTTTGATATTTTTAAAAATATCCATCGGTTGAAAAACCGTCCCCTCAAATAATGCTTTGTTACGTGCAGACCAAATGTAATAGAATGTGCCTGCCATAGCAGTAGCTTTAGCCTTTGCCAACCAGGAAGATCCACGGTTTGCATGCTTGTACCACCTAAAACACGATCCAACCGAATTCATTGCTTGTGGTAATCCTAACCACACTTTAATTTTCCTCCAAATAGATGCCGAAACATAGCATTTGAAGAAAAGATGGCTAGTCGTCTCCATATGTGCTTTACATAAAGGACAAGATAAATCATCCAAGCAGAACACAAGTGCATCTTTAGTCTTCAAACTCCCCCTAGCACACAACCAGACCATGAATGAATGCTTTGGAGTAAGCCCCTGCTTCCAAATAGTATTTACGCAGAAAACCTTCGAGCAAGGCACCCTAAGATAGTCATAAGCCAATGATGTGAAAGAGGTGGCGGATGTAGCCCAGGTACGGAGAAGATCAAAAGCATAAAGAGGATCATTTTCACACTCTAGGATTAGGTCCCGAATTGCTAACACTTTACGAAACAATGGAGAATGGTTCCTATGGTGTTCAATCTCCCACATTGATCTGCCCTTAATATAGTAATGATCCAACCATTGGACCCACAAGGATTGTTTCTCAGATTGTATGTCCCAAATGATTCTAGTTAATAATGCCGCATTCCAAGTTTGTAAATGACGCAAACCAAGACCCCCCACATTCTTAGGTAGGCAGATATCCTTCCAAGCAACTAACGGCTGTTTTGAATCCCATAGGAAATCCCGAGCCATCCTATCCAACTGGGAAATAACAACCGATGGAGTTGGAAAAATGGACAACCAGAAACATTTAACCCCCTGAAGAACAATTTAAATCAGCAGTAGTCGTCTAACATAAGACAATGAATGCGCATACCATTGCCCAATATAGGAGCCAATTCTATCAAGCAGAGGATGATAGAAAGATAGTCGGAATTTACCATGCATGATAGGTAGGACAAGGTAATGAAAAGGAAATTTCCCAATGGGAATACCGGTATCTGCCAGAAGGCCCTCCTTATCATTGCTACGAATACCAGCCATATAGATATTAGACTTGTCCTTATTGATTTGAAGACCAGAGCACTTATTGAATTCATCTAGGCAGTTAAGGAGGATATGAACAAAGGGATGGTCACCCCTGACAAACAACATAAGATAATTCGCAAAAGAAATGTGAGTAATCCTTAAGGTCTCACACTTGGGATGGTAGTTGAACAAAGTCCCAAGAGTGCGCACTTTGACGACTCGAGAAAAATATTCCAAGTAGATAACAAATTAGAGTGGAGAAATAGGGTCCCCATGTCAGAGACCTTTTTGCCCTTGAAAGAAACTATGCACCGTCCCATTACTAGCAACAGAAGAGGAGGTAGTGGTCACACACTGTCGAATCCATTCCATGAAAAGATGTGGGAAACCCATTTCCGTTAGTAATTCTATTAAGAAAGCCCAGCTTACTGAGTCATATGCCTTCCTGAGGTCCACCTTGATCGTACACCAAGGAGAAACTCTTTTTCTATCGTACTTACGCAGAAGCTCCTGAACAAGTAGAATGTTGTTAGCCATGAGTTTGTCCTAAATGAATGCCGATTGTGAGATGTCCACAATATGAGGTAAAACCATTTTGAGCCTGTCTGCCAAAATTTTTGAAATAATCTTGTACACAACGTTACAACAAGAGATTGGTCTATAATCCCCTACTTTTTCTGCATGTGCAGACTTAGGAACCATAGAAATAACCAAATGGTTAATCTGCTTGATGATTCTGGCAGACACAAAGAATTCCTTAACAACATCACATAGACTCCGAGCAATTGTACCCCAAGCCTTCTTAAAAAATAACACAGAGTACCCATCCGGACCCAGTGCCTTACAATCACCTATGTCCCACAGAGCCACTTTAATATCATGATCAGATACCAGTCTAACTAAGTCGCCCTTCAGGTCATGGGGAACCATTTGTCCAGCACAAACATAGTCCACATTGATTCTCTGGCAGTCAACCCTTGTCCCCAATGGATTACGATAGTATTCAACAAATTCATCAGCAAGAGCCTTTGGACTATCAGTCATCGAACCATCCTTCTTGAGAATTGAAGTAATGAAACTCCTTTTCTTGTTCCGTTTGACGATATTAAAGAAGTATCTCTTATTCTTATCTGCTTGAGCCATACACTTCTCTTTTGCCAGTTGCCTGAACATCAATTCCGCATCTGCAAGACGCCAAGCAGATAGTTTACACACTTTGAATTTAGAGATGAGGTCCTAGTCTTGAGGGTTTTCAAGTAATTGCTGTTGAACACTAAGGACTTCCTTGTTCGCCTGTTGAACACGTTCAGATAATTGTGAGAATTCACGTCTGTTTAGTCTCCGCAAGTCCTTTTTAGGCTCCTTCAACCGACAACAAAGAGTAAATTGGTGGTATCCCATATAGAGATAATCCCACACACCTTTAACCAAATCTTGAAATGAGTCATGGTCAGCCCAGAAGTTAAGGAACTTGAATGGCCGCAGAGAATCACCACGGTAGTCAATCACTGACCACAGACATGGGCAATGATCAGACAAGTAACCAATGGGGAAGAATTCTACCGATGCGTGGACGTTGCATTGGAACCATGCTTCATTACCCGTCACCCTATCCAATTTAGACCAAACCCTAGAATTTGTCCAAGTAAACCATTGCCCAACATAAGGTAGATCTTCCAGGCCTATATTAGTACAAGTAGCTACGAAGTCATTAATTTCATAAGTAGAAGGTGTGGTGCCACTTATCTTGTCATCAATATGTAAATAAGTATTAAAATCTCCCATAAAGATCCATGGTTTAGACAAAGCAGTAGATAAGTACTCAAGAACTTCCCACAATGCCCTGCGTGCTACTACAGAGTTGTAAGCATAGATAAAAGAAAAGTAATACGAGACATGAGTAACCTTACAAGTGATACGAACAGTAATTGCCTGGGGCGAACAGTGAAATAACTGAGCATCCACTCTTGAACCATTCCACAAGATGAGCACCCTGCTCCCCTCCATCTCAACAAAGTTATGTATTACTGACCAATTAATGTACTTGTAACGCAGGATATTATCAAGTCCATCCACAGTCAATTTAGTTTCTAGTAATCCAATGATGTCAACACAATGTTTAGAGATAAACTCCATAACCCCGTGGTGTTTGAGGGTCATGTTGAACCCTTGACTATTCCAGTAAGCGACTCTCATTGGGGACTAACTAGTACCCGTTAGGCACCAATCCAGTCGAAGCTACGGTTAGCATATTTCTTCCATATGGATCGGATAAACTTTATGGCCTGTACAGTTACCTTTTTGACATTCAGGACCATGGTAGGGATTTCCTCCAGCCTTTGGTCATTCTCAGTGGTTGAATCTATTCTTTTCTTTCAAAATTGAACATTCCTTTGTGAATTTGAGTGGGAGTGGACACGACCAAACCTTCTAACCCTGGAACGGCCCCTTTTTTCCCTAATCTGACCACCATGCCCAACAACCATGTTTGTGGCATCAAGCGCACCTACTCCAGCATGCCCCTACTTGTTTATAGGGCCAGGAAGCATATCAACCCCATCAAGCGTGAGATTGTCCTTAGTAGCAACTTGGACCGGCACTTGTGTACTCGATGAAGCCCTGGATATTATGTTCTCTATTTGGTCCTGTTCAGGGTACCAGAGAGGAGCTTTCCCTTTATTAATGCATTTAGAGATTGTCCCATTAGGTGAAGATGATCGTATGACATGGTCATGTCCAGCAGGAGCAGACAAAGGTTGTGTCCTTGGCCTGTCCGATTTCCGTTTACTGGTTGCATCGCCTTTGGAATTTAACAACTGTTCTCTCTTTTTCATCTTATCTCCTATACAAGCCTCCGTATAATGTCCAAATTTGCAGCAATGGTTACAGAAGGCAGGTTCAAATTCAAATCGCACAGCCTGCTGTTTAATTTTTCCAGATGGTAATCGGAGTGGAACCACCTTCACTAGTGGCTTTGAAACATCAACTTCCACCAGGACTCTAGCATAGGACAATCGATCAAGCCTTGCAATGAGCATATCAGACATAATAGGAACGCCTATAGCTGAAGCAATTTTACTTAGTGCTGTCTTGTTCCAACAACCAAGAGGCAGTGCAGGAAATGTCACCCAGATGGGCATTATGCTCACCTCATCTAAAGAAAAATCAAATTCAGATGACATTATCTTGAGCATTAATGACCTACCATACACTGTGTAAGGTCCCTCACAGAGAACCAGTTGCCTGTCCGCTTCATTGTTGAACCGAAATATAATTCAACCCGAGGCATGTAAGTGAACCTTAGTTTGAACACCCCACTGCTTAGTGAGTTCCAGTATAGCTTTCATACCTAGGAATCTACCTGCAAACATCCCAATTAGGTAGTAGCCTAACTTCACCTCAGCATTCTCAAAGTCCCGAACATCAATGTTGATGAACTCACCCGAGCTAGGAATATGGCTCAATCATATTCCATTGCACATTTCACGATTCCCTTTAACCACATTTGCCCAAGAACGAACCGGTTTATCTGTTTCCATAGGTTGTGGTGCAGTCTGTGTCGGCTTCTGAGAGCAGTTCGGTATATCCTTACATGGGCCATTATTCTCAACAGCTAACTGGGCAACTGGAGGGTGCATGCTCCCAACATCAGGGCCCACTGAGGAGGATGCTATGTTTGGTTTTGGAGCCAGCAATTAAGGCAACTGAACAATGAGGGTAGGTGATAAAGATGGACTGGGGTCAGATGCCATCAGTACCTCGGGTTGAATTGGAGATGAGAGGTTTGTATTGGCCATGTCCGAGGTGGGGACAGCAGATACCCGAGGCACAATTTGGGGAGAAAAGAGAATTGTCTGGGGTGTGGAGGAAGACGACACCCCAGAAAAATTCAACTTCTTTCATCCTCTAGTTTGGACCATTAGGTCCAGGCCATCAGAAAGAGGAGCTGGAGGATAAAACAAAAGTTTATAGGAGGACGAGGGAATGGAGTAGTTAGAAGTATTCTCTGGTTGGGTGGGGTAGGAGGCTGACAACAAATTGGAGAAGCTTTAATATGGGGGTTTGGAATTCAAATTGGAGCCTAGCATGCTGGGATAATTCTTACCGGGGAGACAGGATAACAAGGTCTGACAAACTGGTTTCTGCAAGAAGTATGCAGTCTAAGCAGATCAAATATACCGGATGGCAAGTATAGAAGATTGAACAAAGGAAAAAGAGAAAGCCAAACCAATATAATAGCTAAACACTGGACAGAAAACAGGTTCACAACCTTCCCAAATCAATCTACTAAATAAGGTAGCTGATAGAACACTTGGTAGTACAAACAAAACAAGGGCGCCGATGTAACCAGGAAAACGTAGTAGAATAGTAGCTAGGAATAATGGTTAGCAACTGATAAGAGCGACACAGGTAGAAACACATGCAGGAATCAACAGATTAGAACAACGCTAGCATTGCTATACCCAAAGAAATCTAAGCTCCAGGAAAACAAAACTATAATCAAAGTCGGAGGGAACGAAGGCAACCGGAAGCAAACGTAGATACACACCTCAAGATATTATAGTAGTAAGAAAATAGTACATATAGAATAGGGACTAACCAACAGAGGGATCATGCACTTGCAGCAAAGCTTGTAGCCCTATCATGGTGAGCAAGACACGAAAACAGTACTCACAGGAGTTGAGAGCTTCTCTCTCTACCTCTTCCTCTTGCCTTTTTCTTCATCATTACAAGTTGGGAGCTTCTTGTTCTGCAGGAATATTGGCCAAACGTCAACTCTTTTGCATCAAACACGCGCACCAAAATTACTAGCTTTTAATCTTCCAAAGTATTCTCGAACCTTCTATAGGCTATCTACCGGTGAAAGTAGAATAATAGGTGAAAGAATAAATTTTCTTGGAAGAATATTGAGAGAGCTATTATTTTTCTTTAAAGGAAAAATATTTAAAAAAAATAAGAATCGATTGCTCATCGAACAAACTGAAAAGCACAAGATATATATATATATATATATATATTATATATATATTGTTTTCTCATTTCTGTTGATAAAAACAACCTAAATTGGAAATTCCACAATTAGTCTCAAATTTGAAATCCTAATTTCTATCTAATTGGAATCTAATTTGGAAATATCAAATTTCGTGAAGTACAACACCAAAATCGAAAACTAAAACTTCTCTCTCTGGTTTTTTTTTTATTTTTCCTTTTTCTTTTCTCTTTTCTTTTTCCTTCTTTTTTCTTTTACTTGTGATGGCTATCCTTTGTTTCCAAAAAATAAAAAACCACCATTCACATCCCCTAGTGGGCTAAGGAATATTTCAAATTAGCCCATGACTAATTAAATAGCTCTCTTATTAATTATTTGATCTTTTTGGGCTCAAGACAATTAATTAATAATAAAATTAAATTAAATTGGCCCAATAAATTATATTAATTAATTAATCCACTTCGGCCTGATATAAAAATACCCAAAGTTATTAATTAATAAACTAATTTAAGTAAGCTGGCCCAATAAATAGTTATTGGACTCCTAGATTAATTTCTTCGAATATTAATTTCATCTAACATGCCCATATAGTAAATAAAATTTATTAAGGTTACTTGAGCTACTTTGGGGGATCAAAAGATATATTATTCTTAGCTACTAAAATGACCAAAATACCATTGCTAACAAATAGCCGTATTTTATCATTTTAAATGTTTTATTTATCACAGTATGATAATATTGATCCCAAGAATAATATTGCAAGCGCGATATCCTCGACTTACAGGTGTAATGATGAAAATATCCCTCTACGTAACACTTGTCATTGAGATAAGAAAAATGTACTAACACATTCCTTAATGACATCTACCATCCTTTGATAATTAGTTCGACAATCCATGACTTCTAATATGTACCAACTAATTTCCCGAGAGCTACCCAAAAGTATACATACCAAGTCACGTTTTCCAGGGACTTTAGTTTATTTAGATTATCCTGGACAATTACAAGGGGATGATATTTTTACTAAGTGAAGCTGAGAAACGCTATTATACAAGTCTGTCTTAATTAATTAGAGTCATATACCCAACGTACAAGATTATTAATCTTACCTTAAGACCTCAACTATTATACATTAAAGTACACAAGTCCAGCTTCACCAGACCACTAACTTATACTGAAGTCTAGAGGTACTTGTCTACGCTGTAGTGGTGATAAAACAATCTTTACTTATTATAGTACTTTAATAATGATTATTATCGTGTAGTCCAATTCTACGTATTCCAAATAAGCTTATACTATTGGCGTAAATGGACTATTCACTGGTCAAATGTAAACTATTCTCCATTTAAAAGGTACAGTGTAATGATCTAAATCTTGACGAAGTGCCTAACTTCATCAATTGATCAAGAACATTTTTCCTTGCATGTTAATAGCCCATGATCTACAGTTTTCTGTGAAAGCAAGACCCAATCATGTAGATCACTTATTAACACACTTAGTCATTAATGTGCAAATATATGCGAATAAACAAAATTTAATGAATGAAATATTTTATTAATTTTCAAATACAAAAATACATAGTCCATTTTAGGTATGCATTCCAACAATCTCCTACTTGTAGTAAATGGACTAAGGCAGTCCATATGTGCCTATCTCTATGATGTCTAAATGTCTTCTGAATACCTTTTCTGTTAAAAGCTTGGTAAACAAGTTTGCCAGGTTGTTTGAAGAGGAAATATGGTAAACCACTATCTCCCGTTTCTGGATGAACTCCCGAATCACGTGATATTTTCTCTCAATATGCGTGCCCTTTTTATGGTTCTTTGGTTCCTTGCAATACAAGAGAGCTCCAAAATTGTCGCAATATATGATAATGGGACTGTCCATTTGTGGCACGACTACAAGTTCTATGAGGAACTTCCGAAGCTAAACTAATTTTTTTTAAAACTTCTAAAGCGGCTACATACTCAACTTCCATAGTGGAATCTGACGGAAAACGCAGAAACAGGGGAGCCATGGACGAAAAAACAAGAGAGAAAAATTAAACGCGAGCCTTAAAGGCTATGCGGAAGCGTGAAGATCATACCTTTGCGTTCCTTAACCCTCCTAGGTTGCGTAGGAACAGATTGAACGGCTGGAATCGCTTCGCTTTGCCCACTTGAAGAAGCTTCCGGTTGAACACCCGCTAGCCTTCTACTTCGTCTTGTTTGCATTAACGCTTAGCTCTCCAGCTCTCGGGGTATTCCTCAGCCTAACCTCTAGTCGGTGAACACTATGGTGAAGATGAAGGGTCTCAATTCTCCTTGGTTCGTTCGCTATTGATTAGCAAAGAACAAGAGAAAAACAAGAAGAAAAGGGAGAGAGCTTTTGTGAGAGAGAGAGAGACTCACGTGAGATTCTTTTCTTGGGAAGGAAAATAATTAGGGTTTTTTTTCTTTCAAAGAGTTGTTTATATTTAGCCAAAATTAGGTCTCTCAATCTCTGATAAACATATCCCCGGGATTTCAAAATATCCGGATGTTATCCTGAGAAACAGTTTGGCCTAACCTTAAACTCCTCTTAACCGTATCTGGAAAAAACCCTAAGGTCCAAGCTATTGGGCCAGATAAATATTTATTATTTTTCTTGGACCCAAAAGGCCCAAAATAATAAATATTAATTATTTATTTTTTGGACTTACATAAGTAACCCAATAAATAATTAATGAGCCCAAATGAACCATAATAATTAATTTCTAATTATTTATTTCTTGGGCCTACATAAATAACCCAATAAATAATTAAACATTAATTATTTCCCTAGTTTAAGCTCAGGTTAATTTCTTAATTATTCATACTGGACCTAGGCCCTGAATAATTAATTAACCAAATAAACTAGATAATTAATTTCTCTCAACTCCTATTTTATTTATTTATTTATTTATTTTATTCCAGTCCAATAATAAATTAGACTTCCTGAATAAAATAAAATAAAACAAAATAAAATAAAATCCTCTTCAACTGAGACCAAATCCTCAACCCAAAAATAGTTAGGACTTACGGGCTATCCCGAGGACCAAAAAGACACATCGCCTTGGCTGCTAAAATGACCAAAATACCCCTGTTATATAAATAGCTGTATTTTGCATTTTAAATATTTCCTAATATCACCATAAGGAAATATTGACCCCAAGGACAATGCTGCATTCGCAAAGTCTCCGACCTACAGGTGAAATGACTAAAATACCCCTCTACACATCGTCGTACATTTCGAGAAGAAGAAATGTACTAACACCCCTCTAAGTGACATCTACCATCCTTAGGCTTCTAGTCCAATGATCCACGACTTCCTGGAGTGTTTCCGCTTTCCAAGGGAGCTACCCTAAAGCAAACATCCAAGTCATGTTTCCCAGGGCCCTGGATAATTTAGACCATTCGGACAACCACAAGGGGCGATATAGTGCAGAAACTATCTTGTATAATTCTGTCTTAACTAACTAGTCACACATACCCAACATGCAAGTATATTGGCCCTATGATAGAACCTTAACTACAGCAAATCAAAGTATATGCTTCCAGCTTCGCTAGACCACCAACTCATACTCAAGTCGTAGAGTACTGGTCCACGCTGTAGCGGTAGTAATCTAGGTTTCTACCATATAGTACTTTGAGAAACCACTACTACAGGTCCTGTTCTACGTATTCGAAATATGCTTATGTCATGAAGTGAGTGGACTACCCACTGGCTAAAGGTAAGCCATTCCCCATTTGGAATTCATAACATAATAACCTAAACATGATGAGGTTCCCAGTCTCATCAATAGGTTAAGAACAAATGTTTATGTGTTAAATAACCCGTGATCCATACCTTACTGTGAAAGACCACCATTCACATGGATTACTTATTTAAACACAATGGGTCTGTTCCAAATGAAAATCGTGCACAAACAAAAAATAAATTCACAAATAATTTCTGAAAATAAATTCTTTTATTAAAATATTCAATTTTACATCAGAAACCTAGTCTAAGAGGGCATACAATCTAACAGAATCAACAATACATGATTGCTTTACACCCCTCCATGAAATAGCCTCTCCAAACAAAGTGAAAATATATTCACTAGTGGATTTCTTTTCCTCTTCATTCACCTGGAAGTTTGAGTCAGTGTAACTAGTAGGAATTAAATATTAGCTCTATAAATAAGCATATAATCCCTTATTCTCTTTAGGTACTTGGATATATGCTTTACAGGTTGCCAATGTTCTTTCTCTGGATTTGACTGATACCTGCTAACCATGCCTACTACAAACAGATATCTGACCTTGTACAAAGTATGACATATATGAAACTTCCTACTGCTGAGGCATAAGGAATCCTTTTCATCATTTCCTTTCCTTCTTGTGTTTTAGGATACTATTTGGAAGACAAGGTCAATCCGTGCCTAAAGGGTGAGGTTGCCCCATTACATTGATACATGCTAAACTTAGCCAGTATCTTGTTAATGTAAGTAGATTGGGATAAGCCTAATATTCTTTACTTTCAATCTCTAAGAAACTTTATTCCAAAAATGTAACTAACTTCTCCTATATCCTTTATGCTAATTGGCTTGATAGCCAAACCTTTATAGATGACAATGTCCTTACATCATTTCTAATTAGTAGAATATCATCTACATAAAGTACCATAAAAAATACATTTTTCCCATATGCCTTTCTACAAGCATGGTTTTGTAACATCATGTCCAATTCCCTGAGGTTAAATAGGTGAATTTCATTCATGAGCATATGTTCTCATATTATTATTATTGGAAAATTGCATTTATATATTTTCTAATTTATATGATAGTTGATTACTTCGGCTTGTAAATATGACTATATTTAGTTATTTGTAAGTAATTTGACTTGGGTGAGTTTATGAATGTGGGAAAACTTTAATATATTTCTTAGGGGTAGCAAAAATGATATTTAGAAAAATATAATTTTAAATCTTTTGGGAGTCAAATTATAATTTTTGTTTTTCTTTATAGAGTAAATAAATATCTTCTCTATACATGGTGCCTGTTTTGTAAATAAAGTAACTCGCATTATCATGCTTTCATTTGAAAAAATATAATAGCATTTCATGAGCATATTATTATATGAAAATTTATTTGAATATATTATGAATGAATATTTAATTACACATTCATTAGGGAATTTGTTTAAACAAAATTTATTGACTCCTTTTTATATTCTTTGTTTTTAATTGAAATATTTGTGTAGGAAACTTGTATGCACTTGTATGAATATATTAAGATGCTTTATTATCATTAATTTTATCCTTGATTGGGAAATTTATTATTAATAGGTGTTTTTTGCATTTATTAAGTAAAAACACTATTTTTGGTGCAAATGTGAGGAATCGGTTTTATTAAAGACCCAACGATGATTTTATTCAAATAAAAGTCCCACTTTGTTATTTTAAGTATTTTGATTTTTTGCTTTCTTTAATCTTGACTATTAATTGACCAAGACTATTTTTATTTTATTATTTCTTTTATATATGCAAGGATAAATTTAATATGTCATTATTTATATTGCCAAATTAATTTTTTTGGTTTATTTTATTGTAATAAATCCTAGATGCCCTAAATACGTTTAAAGACTATCATATCCCTCTTTATAGTAGCCTAATCTCAACCATTGATATATTTTAATCTTAACCATTGATTTTAATGAAGTTTTAGCATTAAAACCACTTATAAATACTATTTAATTAATCTAACTCTTTCTTTTGTTAAACAAAACACTTATTCACCAAATAAAACACAAAATATCGGATTTCTCTCCTCATTTCACATGCTTCAGACACACTCTCACACACAATACAAGGTGTTCTTGCTATTTCTTTCCTTTCTCTTCATCTTTTTATTTTTCTCTCAAGAACACTTAGAACCCTAGCTTAAGAACACACATTTGAAGGCTTTTGAACCTAGCAAATTCAAGTAGCCAAGTTAGATTTGTAAGAAGGTAAGAGTTTTCTTGTCATTTTCCTTTGATTTAATAATGAAGCCCTTGTTGGGCATATTTGATGTTCTTGAGGAAAACTTAGTTTTGATGATTGTGATGATGGATGATGGCTAAAAATTTGATGTTAACATGTAGTATTGATGTTGGGTGATTGAATTTGGGTGGTTTGGGGTTTCTACCCAAATCGAGGGTTTTGACCGAAAGAGTGTGAATGTTGAAGATTTACCTCAAATAATGTTTTAATAGGAAAAAGAGTTAAATTGGGAATTTGTTTCTCGAGGTTTGTTAATGTGGTTCAAGGCTTAATATTCAAATGTTATTTATTTGTTCCCAAAGATTTTATTTATGAGTCTTTCACTGGTATGTGATCCCAAAGAGTTATCTTACTCTAATTTTAAGTGTATTGAACAGCTTGGTACTTAGTTTTTTCGGATGGTAGTTGGATTGGAACATCCTTGATCAAAGGCTTAGATATATCGACTTCTACTAGGACTCGAGCATAAGATAACCTTTCAAGTCACGCAATGAACATATCCGTCATTAGAGGCACTCCAACCCCAGATGCAATTTTATTTAGTGCAGAACAGTTCCAGCATCCTAGTGGCAGAGTAGGGAATGTTACCCATAGCGGCAATATGATAATATCATCTAATGAGAAATCAAATTCTCTAGGCATTGCCTTTAACATTAGTGAACATCTATAAGTAGCATACAGTCCGCCTCTAAGAACCACCTGCCTGTCTTCATCTGAGTTGAACAAGAAGATAAGCCAGCTAATATCATGAAGAAATACCTTGGAAGGGACTGACCACTGCTTCGTGAGTTTCGTGACTGCCCTTAGTCCAGGAAACCACCCAGCAAACATACCAATTAAGTAAAATCCCAATTTGAATTCCATGTCTTTGAAATTAGCTTCCTCAATGTCAATGAATTCTCCAGTTTAGGGTATATGTTGTAGTCTCATACCATTGCACTGATCCCGATTTCCTTTAACAATGTTTGCCCAAGTTCGATCCAATTTCCTCGCATTTGTTTTAGAGGGTTTAGCATCATTCCTGAGAGGAGAAGGTATGGTTACAGGTATGAAGGAGCCAATGGAGTTAGAGGATGCTAGCTCAGCAATATTATCTATAGATGCCTGAGTCTCCATATCCACATCCACATGACCGAGGCATGGTGCTTGGACAAGGGTAGGAGGAGCCGGGTCATTTGGTTCTAGAACAAGATTTATGGACAGAGAAGGATCAATGGGCTTAGGCAGTGAAGGCAAAGAGATTTCATTGGTTTGGGAGTGGATATTGGTTAGTATATTTGAGGTGGAAACACGGGGAGATGGTCTTTGATTCATGTGATTGTCTTCCTATCCCTTAAAATGGTTAGGTGAGGTTAAGTCTCATGTACCATTGTTGCCAATCTTTTTACTTCAAGTTTGAGCCATAGATAACCGGATAAGTACTGTCCTTATATGGTTAGGATAAAGCAGTTGGTGTTTGTAGGTAGGTGATAGAGATTTGTCCAGTTGTTAGAGGTTGAACGAAGAGCACACATGGAAATGAATTAGACTTTGTTCATTTGGCTGGATGTGAGTTGTCCAGATATGAATTGGCTTGATCACTTGGCATTTGCAAGATGGTGAATGGGTTTTGTCCGTTTGTGGTGAGAGTGACAAAATGACAAAAGCATGAAAACTGTCTTGATGTGTGATAGATTTATGAGGTTGTCTTTGTGAGAGGGTTAATGATAGATGGTCGGATGAGGGAATTGAAACAAAATGATAACAGTATGGCAACAAAGTTCTGGTGGGATGGATTTATCGTTCGGCCGATTGTGAGTAGCCCATTTGTGGATTAGATTTATTCATTTGGCAAGTGTGGGTGGGGAAAGAGTGATGACTGGTTGAAGGAATGGGGTTTTATCTTGATATGGTTTGGATTAACTAGGTAACGGTTGTGAGTGGTTGAAGAATGGTTGTTCGGTTGTAGGGGTTGTACCGAGATGCCAAAGGCATGGAAATTCAAATTGAATCTATAATGTGTACATGCAACATTAAGATTTGGGAATTAAAGACGGTTGTTGAAGATTGAGGTAGGCAGGTGATAGATATGAACCCAGAAAGAAAGAAAAGAACCCAGAACAGATGGATGGAAAGCCACCCCAGCAACGAGGAACAGAAACAAAATATACAATCAAGACACTATCAATTGCACTGGATATATTGAGAGGGAAACAAAGCACAAAAATATACTACACGGGTAGACAGCATGCTGGACATAAATCACTCAAACCGGTAGTATTGACACTAGAATTCCAACACTTTAAAGACACCGGACCCCATAATTTCCAGACAATACAGCAGCCAAAACCCCGGGTATTCAAAAGCAAGAATGGCAAAGCACAATTTGCAATCTTATATAGGAAGTAAAAAAAGACAAGTGCAATCCACTGTACTAACTAGGCCAGCAAGAAATATTCTTTAGTTAAGCTCAAAGGATTTCAAGAACCGGGAAGAGGACACTAGGATGTTGAGAGCTTCACTCTCTATCACTGTCTCTTTGCTCGATATTGAACTCGAAGAATACAAGCTAAAACTACCAAGTCAGTACAAGAAGAAAGCATCCTTCCTTAGATGTAGGTTTGTCGATTAGTAGGAGGGGAAGCATATGCCACTGTACTAATCATGTTAATCTTGGAGCCTTGTTCAGGTCTTCGAACTAGAAAATGATAGCCTTCCTTAAACTAAATGGATGATGTTTTTTTCTTCAAATGTTTACTTAATGAAGCTTTTGAAGCACTGTGTGGATGTTCGTGGTATTTTAAAAACTAAACTCAGTGAGGAAGGGCTGGAGAACATCCTAAGGAACCATTTTCCTAATTGGGCTGCTAAACACAATTTTGAGGTCTCTGAAGGGGGTAGGTGATGGTGAATGCAGTAAAACAGGGAGCTATGGACGGATAAAACAGAGACAAAAAAAAAAATTAAACGCGAGCAATAAAGGCCATGCGGAAGCGTGAAGATCATACCTTTGCGCTCCTTAACCCTTCTAGGTTGAGTAAGAGCGGATTGAACGACTGGAATCGCCTTGCTTTGCACAGTTGAAGGAGCTTCCGGTTGAACACCCGCTAGCCTTCAACTTCCTCTTGTTTGCATTAACGCTTAGCTCTCCAGCTCTCGGCGTATTCCTCAGCCTAACCTCTAGTCGGTGAACACTATGGTGAAGATGAAGGGTCTCAATTCTCCTTGGTTCGTTCGCTATTGATTAGCAAAGAACAAGAGAAAAACAAGAAGAAAAAGGAGAGAGCTTTTGTGAGAGAGAGAGAGACTCACGTGAGAGTCTTTTCTTGGGAAGGAAAATAATTAGGGTTTTTTTTCTTTCAAAGAGTTGTTTATATTTAGCCAAAATTAGGTCTCTCAATCTTTGATAAACATATCCCCGGGATTTCAAAATATCCGGATGTTATCCTGAGAAACAGTTTGGCCTAACCTTAAACTCCTCTTAACCGTATCTGGAAAAAACCCTAAGGTCCAAGCTATTGGGCCAGATAAATATTTATTATTTTTCTTGGACCCAAAAGGCCCAAAATAATAAATATTAATTATTTATTTTCTGGACTTACATAAGTAACCCAATAAATAATTAATGAGCCCAAATGAACCATAATAATTAATTTCTAATTATTTATTTCTTGGGCCTACATAAATAACCCAATAAATAATTAAACATTAATTATTTCCCCTAGTTTAAGCTCAGGTTAATTTCTTAATTATTCATACTTGGACCTAGGCCCTGAATAATTAATTAACCAAATAAACTAGATAATTAATTTCTCTCAACTCCTATTTTATTTATTTATTTATTTATTTTATTCCAGTCCAATAATAAATTAGATTTCCTGAATAAAATAAAATAAAACAAAATAAAATAAAATCCTCTTCAACTGAGACCAAATCCTCAACCCAAAAATAGTTAGGACTTACGGGCTATCCCGAGGACCAAAAAGACACATCGCCTTGGTCGCTAAAATGACCAAAATACCCCTGCTATATAAATAGCTGTATTTTGCATTTTAAATATTTCCTAATATCACCATAAGGAAATATTGACCCCAAGGACAATGCTGCATTCGCAAAGTCTCCGACCTACAGGTGAAATGACTAAAATACCCATCTACACATCGTCGTACATTTAGAGAGGAAGAAGTGTACTAACACCCTTCTAAATGACATCTACCATCCTTAGGCTTCTAGTCCAATGATCCATGACTTCCTGGAGTGTTTCCGCTTTCCAAGGGAGCTACCCTAAAGCAAACATCCAAGTCATGTTTCCCAGGGCCCTGGATAATTTAGACCATTCAGACAACCACAAGGGGCGATATAGTGCAGAAACTATCTTGTATAAGTCTGTCTTAACTAACTAGTCACACATACCCAACATGCAAGTATATTGGCCCTATGATCGAACCTTAACTACAGCAAATCAAAGTATATGCTTCCAGCTTCGCTAGACCACCAACTCATACTCAAGTCGTAGAGTACTGGTCCACGCTGTAGCGGTAGTAATCTAGGTTTCTACCATATAGTACTTTGAGAAACCACTACTACAGGTCCTGTTCTACGTATTCAAAATACGCTTATGTCATGAAGTGAGTGGACTACCCACTGGCTAAAGGTAAGCCATTCCCCATTTGGAATTCATAACATAATAACCTAAACATGATGAGGTTCACAGTCTCATCAATAGGTTAAGAACAAATGTTTATGTGTTAAATAACCCGTGATCCATACCTTACTGTGAAAGACCACCATTCACATGGATCACTTATTTAAACACAATGGGTCTGTTCCAAACAAAAATCGTGCACAAACAAAAAGGAAATTCACAAACAATTTCTGAAAACAAATTCTTTTATTAAATAATTCGATTTTACATCAGAAACCTAGTCTAAGAGGGCATACAATCCAACAGTAGGGTGGCCGTACAATGGAATGAGGGTAAGGTTGATGTGCATGTTTGGCATGCCTCGGCTCAGGCACTATCTTGTAGCATCACTTGCAAAGTTACTTATATCTCCTATTCTTTCACCTTCGTGTACGCTTACAATACAATGGTTGCTAGGAGACCTCTGTGGAATGACTTGAAGCAATTCTCTAATCAACTTTCAACCCCATAGATTCTAATGGGAGACTTCAACACCTATTTACAGGTGGATGATAAACTGGGAGGGACAACCCCTTCTACCTATGAACTAAATGATTTCTCCTCACTTTGTGCAAAAATTGGCTTAGCTAACCTACCATATGTTGGCACACGGTTTACGTGGACAAACTCCTAGGTATGGTCCAAGCTGGACAGAGTTATGGGTAATGACGCCTGGTTCCAGGGTCGAAACCAGGCATCCGTGGAGTTTTTCCCCATTACATGCCTTTCGGACCATAGTCCCTGCCTTTGGACACAGGTGGATTCTCCAAGGGGGGGCTCCTCTTTAGATTTTTAAATATTTGCGCTGACCATAAAAGATTTTCTGATTTGGTTAAAGGGGTGTCGGAACAAAGTTTTGAAGGCTATCATCAGTTTATACTGTGTCAAAGGTTGAAGGCACTTAAACAAGATTTGCGTGGACTGAATAGAAAAGAATTCTCCCATATTTCGTCTCGTGTGGAGCAGGCCAACTAGGAGCTACAGAGGGCGCAACAGCTATTGTTAGATAATCCCTTAGGTAGCACTTGCCCAGTACAAGGACCGAAAACGAACTACTTAGAGGTTAGCTAAGGCAGAAATGAAGTTTTATCAGTAGATAGCAAAGGGGAAATACATGGCGTAGGCGGACAAATGAACCAAATACTTCCATGCCATAATGAACAGGAACAAGAAATTGAACTTCATTGCATCCATTATTAAGCAGGATGGAACGAGGACAGACAGTAAAAAAGCACTTGCGAAAGAATTTGTTGACTACTACTACAAACTGCTCGGGACTCGAATTCAGTGCCAGAAACTTAATGTGGACTATGTTAGGGCTGGTCCATTGGTGCCACACCATCACATGGTAGATCTTGTAATAAAGGATTCGGATCAGGATATCAAGCTTGCATTGCAGGATATTAGTGACTCCAAAGCCTCAGGACTTGATGGTTACTCTGCCTACTTTTTTTCCAAAAAGCAAGGGGAACGGTAAAACAAGGTTTGTGTGCGGCAGGGCGGGTATTTTTTCATTTTGGCAGGCTGTTAAAGCAGCTCAATCACTCGGTTATATCTTTGTTTCCTAAATCTGCCCACGTTGAGAGGGTGGGGGACTATAGACCTATTTCTTATTGCAATATGGTTTATAAAATTATCTCAAAAATATTGGCAGCCAGGCTCAAATCTGTCCTCCCTGTTCTGGTGGATCCTGCTCAGTTGGCATTTATAGAGGATAAACTTATGGTGGATAATATCCTACTGGTTCAGGAACTATTACGTTGATACAATAGGAAGCGAGTATCACCACGCTGCACCGTTAAGGTAGATTTGCAAAAAGCATATGACTCGGTTAGCTGGGATTTCTTGCTAAAGTTATTAGAAGAACATGGATTCTCGCAGCAGTTTGTGGGTTAGATTGAGCAGTGCGTTACCACTACCTCATTCTCTGTTGTTATCAATGGGACAGTACATGGGTTTTTTAATGGAGCAAGGGACTTTGCCAGGGAGATCCCATATCTCCGTTGTTGTTCATTCTCTTTTTGAAATACTTTTCTTGGGTTGTTAAAGTTCACACACTTGGGACGGCTTTTAACTACCATCCCAAGTGTGACTACTTGAGGATTACTCATCTTGCTTTTGCGGATGACTTAATGTTGTTTGCTAAAGGTGACAGATCATCAGTACGCCTCTTGCTGGGATGTCTGGAGGAACTAAAAAGATGCTCTGTCTTGGAAATCAATAGGGACAAATCCAATATTTACCTTGCTGGGTTGGGAATTTTGGACGAGAATTCTATTCTGGATAACACTGGCATTCCTATGGGTGGCTTCCCGTTTCACTACCTTGGCATTCCGATCATGGCTGGTAAAAATGAGAGTCTTTTACTTTCGTCCCTTACTGGACAGGATTGGCTTTTAAATTGGAAGATGGTTGGCACGGTCTTTATCATATGCAGGATGATTGTAGCTGAACCAAACTGTCCTACAAGGTGTTAATTACTTTTGGCTTTCTGTGCTTCCAACTCTAGTTGTGGTTATCAATTTGTTGGACAAACTGGCCAGGGACTTCTTTTGGGACTCAAAGCATGCACTTGTGGCTTAGAGAGATACCTTCCTTTTAAAAAATGAGGGGGGCCTGGGACTTAGGAATTTGAGCACTTGGAATGGAGTACTACTATCCCAAATCTTATGGGATATCCAAGCAGAGAAACAGTCACTATGGGTTAAATGACTTAATCACTATTACATGGAGGGGCGTTCAATCTGGGGGATTCTGCAGCATAAGGAACATTCTCATTTGTTTTAAAGAATACTATCTATTAGGGATACCATTTTGGAAAGGGAAAGAGATGCAAATCGAGCAGTAATACTTTTGCAAACTTGGGCAATTGGGACCAGGAGATTCACTGCACAGGCATATAACTATCTCAGAACATCACTACCGAAGGTACATTGGGCCAAAATGATTTGGAAGCAGGGGATAACGCCACAGCATTCATTCATGCTTTGGTTATGTGCCAAGGGCCGGTTGAAAACTAAAGATGTTCTGGTGTTCCGGCCAGACGACATGTCATGTCCTTTATGCCAATGCACCCGGAGACGACTAGGCACCTTTTTTTCATCTGTGTAATATCAAAACAAATATGGACGGATATCAAAGCATGGTTAGCCTTACCGCACAGCATATGAATTCAATCGACACTTGCCTCAGTTGGTTCAACCAGGCAACTCGCGGTTCCTCTTAGTTTGCCAAAGCCAAAATATCTGCAATGGCTGTCACGGTTTACTACATATGGCTGGCATGCAATCAGGCACTTTTCGAGGGAGTTGCTTGTCGACCTTTAGAAACTATAAAGAGGATCAAAATGCATGTGTATTCTGTTCTTTTTACCTTATACCCTTATGTTTTGACTCATTTTGAGGATTCTATCTGTCACAACTAGTTATATATATTTACATCTTTATAAAAAAAAAAAAAAGAGTAAACATTTGAAGGCATAATTTGAATACTTGTATTTATTACAAGTGAAAAGTTTATCATGCATCATGAAATGCATTAAAACATTCTATGCGCATACTACAGGACTTACTGAGATGTCTATCTCATACCCATTTTATTCATGATTTCAGGATAGAATAGTTTCTATTTGAGCAGAAGGAACTAGCTCACTTATTTGTGTACTGAGCTATTCTTGTTGAGACTTGTATTATTTTCTTAGCTCTGCAGATTATTTATATTTGGAGAATCATATTTTATAATTAGGCACTTTTGTTGGAGTTATTCTTTTATTGGGAAATTAATGTATTTAAATCAAAGGATTGTAATAGATTTTTTTTTTTATGCAATGAGTTATTTAAGGTTTCAGAATTTTATTTTAGTTTTTCATTTTAGAGACCCTTTGTCATTTAGATGGGGCGACATTCGTAACTATTCGGGCCATGTGGTTGTAGGGGTGTTAAAATTGGTATCAGAGAATAGTTAATGGAATGGATTCTGAATTTAAGGACCCTAGATTTATTAGTTGAGCCTTGGTTGAGTTGAGCCTAGGATTCGGTATTACTTTTGAATTTAAGAATTTAGAATTTAAGAATGATAAGAAGGATTAGGATTAGCCGAGTTGGAGCTTTTCTGATTTTGCTTTGAACTTGAAACCATAATAGTTGTTAATGAGATGATACGAGAGATAAGTTTATCCATATGTGTTGATGATAACCATGATAAGGTTGTGAGAGAAAATGTATGTTAACGAGAATATATATGTAATTTGGGGAATTGATAAGTATAATTTTATTATCCTAGTTCCGATCTAGCAGATAGGGTGGTGTTATAATGATCGGAGTAAGAATTTAGAAATGATGATCTTTGTTGGGATCTAGGATCTTAATATTTGTGCTTTGGAGATTAGTGAATTTCTATTATGCTTGCTAATTATGCGTGTATAATGGGGGCATTGTCTAGAATGCCCCTATGATTGTGTGTGGTGTATGCTACGTGAAGTATCTATATATGTCTTATATCTGATTGAGTATGCTATATAAATTTACTTGTTTTAGTACATGGCATATTTGCACTTTAATTTTAGGCTAAAATAATTGGGTTGAGGAATTTTGGCCTTTGGAGATTAGTTCTGAGAGAAGATAATAATGATGTTTAGTAGATGCCACCTCGACGTCCATCCGATGTTGTTCTTGGTGAAGAAGAGACAACTCATGAGAGTGAGCCGACACAGAATACAGTGCATACCAATGTTAAAGAGATAGAAAGGGAGGAAGAACTCGAGTCTGAAGAATCTGGAGATGTCTCTGTAGCCAAAGCCATCAACAAAGTGAACAAGAAATTCCATGTATGAACATAATGGATATATCCTAGAGAGAATGATAAAGCATTAGAAAGATTTTTGAAGTTTCAGCCACCCACCTTCTTTGGGGAAGATGAATAGGAACAACAAGCTAAGTTTTGGATAGAGCAAATGGAAGACATTTTTTATACTTTACAATACTCAGACGAAAGAAAGGTTAAATTTACTTCTTTCAAATTAAGAAGTCCTACTCGGGATTGGTGGCTGCGAACCAAGAATGATTGGGAAATAATTGGAAAAGTTTGGACTTAGGATCACTTTATGGAAACATTTAAGAGGGAATTAATTCCATAATGGATTGTAGAACAAAGGGAAGATAAATTTCAAAATCTCAGCCAAGGAAACATGATAGTGGCATAATATGTCGCATAGTTTAATCGTTTCTCAAGGTTCTGTTCACGTCTCATTAACACAGAGAAGAATAGAACTCGACAATTTATAAAAGAACTAAGGCCAGAATTAAGAAGGGCGTTAGCACCATTTTCACCGATAACTTATGGAACAATCGTAGAAGTAGCTACAAGGATAGAAAATAAGGATAAAAATAAGGTAACCCTTAAGGTTATATCAGCACCATAAACCTCTAATTGAAAAGGGCTAGTTGGAAATTATTGGGAGGCAAAGGAAGGCAAGGAAGCTAGAGTGGACTTAAGTACACCGAACACAAAACCCGTTTTCTGTAATTTTTGTGGATAGAAGGACTACAAAGAAAATAACTGCTGGAAGAAATACAAGAAATGTATTACTTGTGGTGGAGTGAATCACAAAGCTAAGAATTGTCAAAGGAAAAATAAGAAGTGTTTCATTTGTAGAAGAACAAGTCATTTGGTGAAGGATTGTCCAAAACTACCCTAGAATTGACAAGCAGGTAAGGTTAAGTCCTCCATTTAATTTCATGATGATATTGCATTAATTGAACTTGGTTCCATGCATATTTTTGTGATGTTAGTGCACACCCAATTATATTTTAGTAGTACGGTATTGTTGGTAAATATCCTTTTGGTGTGAAGATGGTGACCGACAGGCTTTACCTCAAGTATGAGGTTATAAATTGAAAGGATGGTGTAATTCTATGAATTTGGAATAATTATAGTTACGTGCAAAGAAGTGATAATTATGAAAGCAGAAATGTCGAAAGAAAAATTTGGCTAACGAATTTGAGTGTAGAATCTTATTTGTAGTAGGAAATCACCGTTGTGCAAATCAATGATTCGAAATTTCGTAATTTCAAGAAGAAGGAAATAGGAAGAGAAAGGTGGGACTTTCGAGTAATTAAATGTTGAGTAATGTATTATTGTGAGAAGTTGAAAGTGCCGAGTAATGAGAAGAAGAAGAAGAAGAAGAAGAAGAAGAAGAAGAAGAAGAAGAAGAAGAAGAAGTTTTTGAGAGAAGTCCAGAAGCCAATATGCCATTCACCTTGGAGAGATAGGGATGTACCAAAAGTTGAAACTATTCTGCGATGGCTGATATAAAAGAAAAAGTTACATAATGCACGTCTTTTTGTCCTACAGGAAAAGTTAACGGAAGCCTGGAGAAAATTATGCTGATAATAGAAGAAGAAAGCTAGGATTTCATGACCAGGTGCTATGTTTTTTGAAATTGACACCAAGTAGAGGAAGTACAAAGTACCTGAGAGGAGGAAAATTAAGTCTAAGGTATATAGGACAGTTCCCGATCATTGAAAGAATAGTGGTAGTAGCTTAACATTTGGATCTTCTCGACAGATAATCCAGTATACATGATGTATTTCCTATTTCACAGCTTACAAAGTATAGACTGGACCATGAGCACATTCTGGATGAAGAATCTTTGCAGTTGCATTCAAATTTGAATTATATAAAGAAATCAATGAAGATATTGGAGTGGAGCATAAATGAGTTGAGGAATAAGAAAATATACCAATGGTTAAAATTCTACGGGGACATCACGGAATTCAATAGGTGACTTGGAGAAAAAAAAACTGAGAAACGAATAACCAGGTTTGTTTTACGGAATGGCATTGAGTAATTTTGAGGATGAAATTCTTTTAAGTGGGGGAGAATGTAACATCGTGTCTAATTCTTTAAGGTTAAATAGGTGAATTTGCATTCATGAGTATATGTGTGCATATTATTATTATTGGAAAATTGTATGTATATATATATTTTAATGTATACAATAGTTGATTGTTTTGACTTGTAAATCTGAGTATATTAAGCTATTTGTAAGTAATTTATCTTGGGTGATTTCATGAAGGTGGAAAAATTTTATTATATTTCTTAGGGGAGCAAAAATGATATTTAGAAAAATAAAATTTTAAATCTTTTGGGAGTCAAATTATAACTTTTGTTTTTCTTTATAGAGTAAATAAATATCTTCTCTATACATGGTGCCTATTTTGTAAATAAGGCAACTCTCATTATCTTGCATTCATTTGAAAAAATATAATAGCATTTCATGAGTATATTGTTATATGAAAATTTATTTGAATATATTATGAATGAATATTTAATTACACATTCATTAGGAAATTTATTTCAATAAAATTTCTTGACTTCTTTTTATATTCTTTGTTTTTAATTGAAATATTTGCGTAGGAAACTTGTATGCACTTGTGTGAATATATTGAGATGCTTTATTATGATTAATTTTATGTCTTGAGTGCGAAATTAATTATTAATAGGCATTTTATGCATATATTAAGTAAAAAAACACTATTTTTAGGGCAAATGTGAGAAATCAGTTTTATTAAAGAGACAATGATGATTTTATTTAAATAAAAGTCCTGTTTTGTTATTTTCATTATTTTGATTTTTGGTTTTCTTTAATCTTGACTATTAATTGACCAAAACTAATTTTATTTCATTATTTACTTTATATATGCAAGACTATTTTTTATATTTCGTTATTTATATTACCAAATTAAATTTTTTTGATTTATTTTATTGTAATAAATCCTAGATGCCCTAAATATGTTAAAAGACTATCATATCGCTCTTTATACACTACAAAAAAAAAGGACAAATACCACAAAGACAAAAACGACAGTAAAAAAACTATCGTAATAGGTTATTTTATACGACGGTTCTGAAATCGTCGCAATAGATAGATCTAATATGACGGTTCAATGCCAACCGACGTATTTGATAACCAAATATGACGGTTTATACAAACCGTCGCAATAGAGTATGCCAAATACAATGGTTTATTTTACTCGTCACAGTAGAGTAGACTAAATACGACAGTTTACTGTAACCGTCACAATAGAATAGGTCTAATACGACGGTTTATTTTAACCGTCACAATAGAGTAGGCCAAATATGACAATTTATTTTAACTGTCGTAATAAATTAGGCCAAATACGACGGTTTATTTTAACCGTTGTAATAGAGTAGACCAATTACAAAGGTTTATTGCAAATTTTGCAATAGAGTAGACTAGATACGACGGTTTATTTTAACTGTCACAATAGAGTAGACTAAATACGACGGTTTATTGTAACTGTTGTTTTTAGTCTAATTATAATAAAACCCCTCAAAATTATTTTAAATTTTATTTGATTATTTTCAAATTAGGCACAATACTATTGGCAATGATTACAATAAATTTAACGACTGGATCATTAATTTGATAGCTTTATATTTTTAAATACTAAGATATCTTTCTATTTTATAGATATTACTGTACAAATATGATAAAATAAAATGAATGACCTTCAAATTTGGTCACTAAACTTGTTTTAACTTTATAAATACATGTAATGGTTAGATTATTGATTTTCCAAATACATTTTTGTTTACATCTTAAGTTTTTATATATTGATATTAAAGAGCTTGAATTTCATTTTAATTATTATTATTAGTTATTCTAAGATATATATATATATATGTATGTATATATATATTATTTATATACAGCATAATATATCCTTATTAGTTAGTGAGTATTAGATTAATATATATTATATAATATAAATAATTTTTTAATTACGAACATACATATGTGTGTGTACATATATACCTAGGTAGAGTATCCTACCTCTTGATTATTACATTTAATTATATATATAGACATTCTATCTTTATATTTCGTTACCATTTATGCTAAATTTAAATAATTATTATAATACATAAAGTAAAACTAATAATTTTTTTCGTTAATAAATATATTATTAATATTTCGTTACCATACAAATACGTTGTTAAAGAGATATTATGCATTAAGAAATTGTGGTAAAATTATGATTTATTAAAAAATTAAGTAATAAATTAATAATATTTTTGCATACATTTTCAGTACGTGACACTAATTTTGAAAGTGAAAAATCCATCACAAAGATTTCCAAAAAATTATGTGACATTTTTAGCGCATTTTTTATTTTATTTTCTCCTTCTACTTCTCCTCAACTTTCTCCTTTCTCTCTAGCATGAGTTACTAGAAACAGATCGACAAAATATTTGAGAACTAAAAAACATATATCAAAAATAATAAGAGGAAAAAACTATAATTACCTTATTGAACTAAATAAATTTATACAAAATTCAAAATTGAGGATATTCTATTTTAAGATATATTTGGATTTTAATTATATTGATTATTATAACGCTCTTAATATTTAAGGTAATTGACAAAACCAGGACGCAATCAATGTCAATTTGCTCACGTTTGACTTACTCGTCTTTTTTTTATTTATTTTTTGGCTACTTATTTATTTGGATGATTTTTTTTATATAAAAAATTGCTTGTTTAAATTTAATTTTACACATCAATTCATATATATTGTGACTTGCTAGATTGGATCACATGGACAAACTCAACTTGTGGATACGTACCGATCACTTATATGCTATAATATTGATAAGGCCCTTCACCAAGTATTTTTTTTTTTATATTTATGTATTCCCTTCTTCTTAAAATATTTGTGGACTTTAATTATTTTTATTTTAAATTATCTATCCTAAGAAATCAAATATATATTCATTATTTTTTTAATTGACTTTTATCATTTATTATTTTATTAAATTATAACATTCTTAATCATTTATAGTAGAACTTTATTGCTTTTTCTTTGACCGTATGCTAATTCATTTTGTCTTCTTCCAATTTCAGCTTTGCATAGCATTTGGTTCTTTTGTCTTCTCCAATTTGTCTTCATCCATTTGTCTTCTTCAATTTGTCTAATGGTGTTTGTTTCCCACCGATTGCATTTCTTTTTCCTTTGTTGCTTTTGTTTGTTCCGATTTTGTGCTCTATTTGGGTTTACAATAGTTTTCAATGTCGGGTTTATCATGGCTTTAAGATTTTTACACTGTAAGTTTGTCTTTCTTTTCAAGTTAAGATTGAAATGGCATAGCATTGTACTTCTCCTTTCTTATTTCACTTTCTTCTTCAATCACAAGGTTTATTTTTTCATTCAATCACAATGTAATATATATATATATATATATATATATTTATATATATAAAACAAATAAAAATTATTTTTAGAAAAACATTAAGATTGTAACTCACAGTTTCTTTGCATAAGATTTCTTCAAATTTGAAAATTATAATTATATTCAAATTTTAATAAAATCTAATTTGAAAAAGAAAAAAGTAATTGAAAAAGATAAAAACTTTGCTTTTTACTTTTTGCTTGTCTTTCATTTTCCAACTTTCTAACTTTGTTTTTTGCTTGTCTTTTGTCCTTCTTTCATTTTCCAACTTTCCAACTTTGATGAAGGCTCCTAATAGCTTATCATCAAAATCTTACCGCGTTGATGAAGGCTTGGAGCCTGCAAAATCTAAAAAGCAATAGCTAAAAAAAGCTGTTTGTCTTTCATTTTCCAACTTTGCTTCCAGTATTTTTGATCAGGAACCATGCTACTATGACACCTCCATTTCTTCCCATCAGTTCTTCAGTATCTTATCTGAGCAAGCTTAGCAATGCTGAGATCCTGCCAGATCTAAGCAAGCTTAGCATTGTGGCCACACGACCCCACAGAGCTTAGCATTATGCATAGTCAGGAATTTGTCACCTCAATTCGAGGAGCCATCAAGCTCCTGATCTTCTTTTTTGACAACTAATTCAAAATTTGATTACCTCTCAAACGAATTACGACTATCTATTTCTGAGAAAGAGAACCGAAGAAGAAATCCCAGTCCCTTTGTGGTTTCCACTAATGACTGATGACTAAGGGATATATATATCTATGTAGGAAGAATGGAGGGATGACTGAGAAGAGAAAGAAACAAGGAGGAAGAGGAAGAGGTAGATGATAGGTTTTGTATGGGAAGAGGGGAGGAAGGACTGAGGAGAGAAAAAGACAAGGAGGAAGGGGAAAAGGTAGATGGCAGGTTCTGTGCGGGAAGAAGGGAGGGATGACTTGTGAAACCCCACCAAAAGCCAACCCTAGAGTAAGGGGGTCGGGATACATATCATATTATTTTGTATGAATATATATATTTTGAATGATTTTATGTGCTTTAGAATTATGATTTATATGCTAAAAGGCTTAGTTATGCTTATGAAGTAGGAAGGGTAAAATGATAATTTTGCTTGAAGTCAAAATAGGAAGATAGCTTGAGGATTGAATAGGAAGAATATTTGAGAGAGAAAATAAGAATAAGAGTTGTTGTGGTTTAATGGTTAGAGCTTTGGAATTAATTTATAAGGTCATGAGTTCAAATCCCATCATTTAAGTTTTATCATGATTATTTTAATATGAGGTTGGATTTTCGTCTCTTGCATTTCATAAGTAAAAATAGGAATGTTGTCCAAGGGGAGACATGAAGGGAATGTCCTAATCCTATTCTTATGTCCTAAAAAGAATTCTTGAGGGATTCATGTCCTTTTATTCCCTAACTTACCCTAAACTCTTTAGCAATTAAATTTGTTCAAAATTTATCCAAATCTATGTTTTTAATTCCAGAAAATTCAGCAAGGATTCTTGGCTTTTGAAATTTTGAAAATGATTCTTAGAGGTTGGAGATTGGACTGAAAATAGGGAAGGAGTTAAGGAAGGTTCCCAAGAGAAATTAATCTCCATGGTTGTGCCTCCAAACTCCACTCCATAGTGTTCATATCCTCCATGAAAAGAATTTGAAAATTTTCCAGATTCTTGAGCAACCTAGTTTTCGAAAATCTTAGCCATCTTCCTTACTCAATTGCTGCCAGAAAAATGGCCAATTTATTCAGCTTGAAGGCTGAAATTCTTTTGCAAAAACCGGCCTGCACAAAGCTGTGCAAACCAGAAAAGATTCTGGACAGTTTCGATACATGGCAACTGAAAATCAAAGTTGTTTCTACTGCCTTCAAACCAATAAATTACCTCTTGTTTTCCTCTATAAAGAAGGCTAGAAACCAGACTTAAAGGGCCCTCAAACACCTTTCAAAACCCTCTACAAATCATTTGGAATATTGCAAAAAAAAAAAAAAAAAATAGCACAGAAAATTCTGCAACCATTCGAACCACAACCAGAAATATTCCAGCCTTGTTCTCTTCAAGCCTTGTCTGAAAACCACCCACAAATCTCTGTAAGTTAATCCTTGTTCAACCATGAACTGAACACCATTACCCCCCTTCCAGTTACCTTGCACAACTGGACCCCATAGCAACACCTCAAATTCCTCCTACAATCGCTCCAATCAAACTTCCATTTGAAGTTCAAAAATTCCAGTATTTACTCCATGAAAACACCCTTGGATTAGGCCTCATAACCAGAGATTCTTCTGCATTAAACTCAGGAATTCGGCCAGCCTTATAGCTCCCTCAACCCTCATTCATTTCAGCAAATCTCAGCAAACCAGTCGGCCATTTGCAACTCCAAGAAACCACTCTCAATCAAACACCATTAACATATCTTCCACCTCAAAACACTCCTTAAATTTCTCCATTTGAATTTTAAACAACCAGATTTTTCTCTTCCTCCCTAAACTGAAAAATAAATCCCTGAACTCTCTCAATCATTTAGCCAACCCTCTTCAGAAAATTCGTTCAGCATTCACCTCTAATCCTCTCCATTTTCACCAAGAACACACACAACCTTTCTTCAAGCTAAAGACCACTCTAAACACCTCCAATCCCTCTCAAAAACTCCAGAACACGCCTACATACCGCGTTAGAGTCCATTTCTAGAATTCATAACATCAAATCTCGAAAATAAAAATTTGCAATCGGATCAAAATCAGATTTTTCTTTGAAGTCTCAAGAACATCATCAAGGTAACCAAGAACAACTTTTGTTCATCTTCTTCCCTTCAACCCTTAACATGTTATACTAATGCTCTCTCTCTCTCTCTCTCTCTCTCTCTCTCTCTCTCTCCGAAATGGTTGCTACAACCATGGCTGTTTTCTTTCTTCTCTCTTGGACAATTCAAGACCTTCAAGTGCGTGGACCTTCTTAAATCTTCATCGAGATAATCATCCATCAAGTATTTCTCCCTAACCTTCTTTTTAATTCTGAATTCATGTCTCTTGGATGTTATTGGAGAGAATAGAATATGATTGGGGATTGAGTATATGCATATCTATGAAAGGGTTGAGATTGGAGCATGAGAATGATTGATCATGATTAAGTTTTATGAAATTCTTTGAGAATCGATGTATGTTCATCATGTCTTAAGTGAGTATGAGTGTTTAAGCATGCTAGATGTTATGTCACCTTTGGTGAATAGGATTTTTATGTTCTTATTTTTATTCAAGCCATGAGTATGATTATGTTTAGTAGGGATTTGGCCATGTGATAGTAGGTTGAATTTAAATCTTTGTTCTTGAATAGAATAGTTTGTTGATTGATGTTGAAGTATATACTCACGAATCTTGTTAGTAATAGGAAAATTATGATCATGACCTTGTTGATCCTAGGCTATTTTGATTAGCAAATTTTATCACCCTAACTAAAATTATTACTATGTTTTTCCTCCAAAGATTTCGAAATTCTTAGGAAGTTTTGGAATTGGAGTACTAAATGAAATAGTGATATTTTATTAGCCAAATAAATGATATCTCCCATTAAATAAATATATATATATATATATATATATATATATATGACCTTTGATAGAAATGAGTAAAATATTAATGACCTTGTCGACCATATATTCATAAATATTATTTATAATTATTAATCAAAATTTAATAAAAGTTATTTATTATTATTTTTAATGCGTATTGATTATTAATTAAGAGAGTAGTAATAATTTATTTTACTACTTAAGAATTACCATTTATTAATATCAACTAGGATTTAGGATTCTTCAATAATTAAACCCTAGTTTTTTTTATTAATAGCAACACTTAAGATTTATTATTTGAATCTATAAGTCATTGGTAATTATGTTACAAACCCTAGTTATTTTAACTTATCAAACTAGACTTATTTTATAAAAGCCTTTATCATCTAGTCTTAAAGGTTAGGACATTAGGGTCATGATTATAATTAGTTGAACCAAGATTATTTATGTAAGAAAATATAGCTTGAGTATAACCTGATGACTTGTGTTTACCCCGGGTGGGGTTAGGTCAGCTTTGGAAGATTCTTGAGTTTGATCAAGCAAAGGATCAGGTAAGCCTCTGCATAAACTTATTTGAAGACAAAAGGTTTCTATGGCAAGCCAACGTAAAGTGTATGGACACTCATTTTGTAAAGGTAATTAAGGACTGTTTCCTTTTTATTTCAGGCAAGCAAATCATTTGAAAATTTAAACAAATAGTTTTGCAAATTCTAAAACTCTTTCTAAAATCCAACTTTGGCAAGAATTTTTGAAACCCTTAATTGCTATTTCCAAATAAAGCAATATATTATCAGTTTTCTTCCAAGTGGGACAATCAACGTTGAGTACTCAATAAGAGTAGACTATTAGGACTAGTATTTGAAGGTTTAGGGTAAGTCTCTCAGTAGGTGGCCACTTCTGAGGAGTGAGTCCATCCTGGATAGGATGCCAGTCCAGTAGGTCATGCCGGTCCGAGCTAGCAAGTTTCAGTCATGTGGACTATGTGTTTTCAGAGTGGACAACGGGTAAGTTTAGGTGTAGAGAAGGAGGAGTATCTCACCCGGTAGGCCGATCACCTACCTTTTGTCAGTCTGCACAAAGTGTGGCATTCTGACCGTTATATGGTCATGGGGCCCAACGTGTGATAACCCATGGCTACTCATTTGAGTGGTTGAATTTATTGTGCACATGTATGGTTTGAAGAGCAAAACGCCACTCTTTATTTTTAACCTTATTTATTGTTTGCCAGCACTTTCTCTTTTACAATTTTTACAACTTGCATACATGAACTATTTTACCTAAAACACTCAAAGCACACACGGGCTTACTGAGATTTTTTTTATCTCATTACCTTTTATGCCATGTTTTCAGGTAGATCCTGCCGTGGAGATGAGTAGCTAGATTTGTTGCCTACTTTGAGGACTTTATGTTATTTATTTTATGTGTTGTTTTGAGAGATGATAGTAATCAATTTATTTTGGATTTATTCTTGAATTTTTGGGTTGTAATAAATTCAAATTTTAAAGTATTATCTTTATTTTCATTTGTGTGACCTAGTTATAAAGACCCCTTATCCTTTGGATGGGGCGACATCCCCGGCCCTGTTGGGCCTAGGTAGTGGGGTGTTACATTACTAAGGAGAGAAAGAGGCAAGGAGGAAGAGGAAGATGAAGAGGTAGATGATAGGCTCTGTACAGGAAGAGGGGAGGGAGAACTGAAGAGAGAAAGAGACAAGGAGGAAGGGGAAAAGGTAGATGACATGATAGGTTCTCTACGGGAAGAGGGGAGGGATGACTGAGGAGAGAAAGAGATAAGGAGATTGAGGAAGAGGTAGATGACAGGCTCTGTGCGGGAAGGAGGGAGGGAGGGTTGAGGAGAGAAAAAGACAAGGAGGAAGAGGAAAAGACAATTGGTTTGTTCAATGGTGAGCACTGCCTTATCTTTGCTCATTTTACATAAAATATTTTAATTGCACTACCTTGTCTTTTATTGGGGCCACATTAGTGTACAAAATATTTTAATTGCACTGCCTTGATATTTTTCTATTATTGTGACTTTAAATATAATTGGATTTTGTTGCAAAATATGCATATTAGTTTCATAGTTTAGAAAATTTATGTCGATATATGTTTATATTTTAATATTCTAATTTTACACTTGTACTTTATTTTTTTAAAGATGATGTGAAGGTTTTCTATTTATTGGAATCATTTCATTGTCGAGACTGATCTTCGATTTATGTATTGTGCAGGTATAGAGATGTTCTAAAGCCTAACCCACTGATCTTGAGCTATGTTAGGTAAAAACTAATATTTTGTTGAGATAATAGGGGAAAGATAATAGGGGGAGGGGGGGAGGGGAGACTAACGTACTCAATTTTGTTTCTTATTTTATATGTATTACTATTTCTAATAGATTCTTTAGCATTTCTTACTTATTATATATGTAGTATTACTTCTTTTGTGGAGTTTAATGATTATTTATGATTTCAATGTTCAAGAGATTGATTTTGATTTGTTTGGCATTAAGCAAATTGTGTTTTATTGTGATTGCTATTGAATGAGTTGAGCGGATTTTATTTGGTTTGAAATTGTAGGTGGATAGGCCTAAATATCAAGCAATTATTTTTTAAAAATAAATTTAATCAAATACGACGGTTGTATTTTCTTATCAAATGCGATGGTCACAAAACCGTCGTATTTGCTTATCAAAAGTGACAGTCACAAACGGTCTCATTTGGTTATGGATTAACAGAACAAATACGACAGTTAGAGCCATCATTTTTACTAATGGTCGCAATTGCTGCATAATTAATTGCGATGGTAGTAATTACGATGGCTAACAACCATCGTAATTACTCAGTAATTGTGACGGTTAGGACCGTTGCAAATAACTGTCGCAATTAACAAGTATCTGCGACGGTTTAAAACCGTCATATTTACAGAATAATTGTGATGATTTTTTCACCAAATATGACGATTTGTTGAATCTCAATCTGAGTGAGTAATTGCGATGCTTTATCCTAACCATCATATTTACACAGTCGCATTAGATAAATACGACAGTTTTTCGGTCTTTTTAAATAAAAACAACGGCATTATATATGACGCCCGAGAAACCGTTGTTTGACCGTCGTTTATAGCAAAAACGACGGTATATTCTCAAATACGACGATTTTTTGACCGTCCTATTTGCCTGAATTTTTAGTTGTGATAGTAGCCCAAACTCAACCGTTGGTGTATTTTAATCTTAACCATTGATTTTAATGAAGTTTTAGAATTAAAACCACTTACAAAAATAATTTAATTAATATAACTCTTTCTTTTGTTAAACAAAACACTTATTCACCAAATAAAACACCAAACATCAGATTTCTCTCCTCATTTCACATGCCTCACACACACTACAAGGTGTTCTTGCTATTTCTCTCCTCTCTCTTCATCTTTTTATTTTTCTCTCAAGAACACTTAGAATCCTAGCTTAAGAACACTCATTTGAAGGCTTTTGAACACAGTAAATTCAATTAATCAAGTTATATTTGTAAGAAGGTAAGAGTTTTCTAGTCATATTCCTTTACAAATCATGATTTAATATTAAGCCCTTGTTGGGCAGATTTGATGTTCTTGAGGAAAACTTGGTTTTGATGATTGTGATGAGGGAGGATGGCTGAAAATTTAATATTAACATGTAGGATTGATGTTGGTTGATTGAATTTGGGTGGTTTGATGTGTTCATGAGGAGTTTTGATGGTGAAAATTAAGTTGAGAAGAAAGATTGTGTGCAGAATCTGTGGATCTCGTAACTTTGTGAGACCAGTATTGGAAATATACTTTAGGGATTTTGATCCAATTTGATTTTATTAGATTCTTTTGTTCCATAGGAGTAAAACCCCATTAGAATCATGCAATTTGGACGTGGTTGATTTTATATGATTTTTCAAAGCTATCCTGTTCAGTATTTCACCGAAATTGATTTTCTATGATTTTCAACATTCTATTGAACCATTTACTTTTTGAATTTGGGTCTGAGATTTTAAAAACATAAACATATATGTCTTAGGAATATTTATAACTTAGAATCACCTGATTTGGACTTGTAATTTATTTTTAATGATTTTCAAAATAAAACTGCCAGAACAGAGTTTAAAGCTACTGTGCGGTTACTGTTTCTTTGAGCAAATAATTAACATACCTAGAAACCTTGGATTTTTATGAAATTTATACAATAGCTTCCCTACATATTGATTTGTATCTTGTAAATGTTCATGGCATTTTGAGTGGTATTGCTTATTGACCCAATTACCCAAAGTTATACTCTGTTTTACTTAAATAAGCTGATTTTCTGATTAGTATATGATTAAGATTTTCTTATGAATTTGTCTTGACTCTTATACGAACTTGATTTGAGTTGATTATATGATGTACTGAGTATGATTAGAGATGTTTATATTATGCTTGATGGTATATTAATAATCTATAAATGCTAGAACTTGTATATGTAGACATCTTACATATATAATTGAAATGCATATAAAGATCCGTTGTTTCTTTATTTAAGTACTTGTTAGCTTAAATTGCTGAGTATAATTGTGCCTTTATTATTTATTATTTGAACTCAATTTGTGATGATTATATGTTATTTGATTATGTGATTATAATATGTTTCTATTTGCTAATTAAATTATGATTTCTATATATCTATTGTGATAACACTTTGAGAAATTGAATATTATGTGTTAATGCAAATTTGCTGAATATATGTATGACTTAATTCCATATGATTTGAGGTTGAATTTTGGGGATAATGTGTTGTACGATGTTGAGAATTGGTGAGAGCTAGATTGTGAGTTAGGTTTGCCTAAGATTATGAGTAATTAAGAGGAATTCTATTAAGTGCACGATTTATTGTAGGAAATTGATATTAATTCATTTATGTGCTAGAGTTTGTTGGTGAGCAATAATACAATTCCCAAATCTAGGTTGGATTTTTCTATCTTTTGATTGGACTTAAAGTAAGTCCTTGCATCCCATAAAATGTTTTGAGTATGTGCATCTTATGAAATGATTTTACACTTGGATAAATTTTGGAAATGTCTATAATAGTGCTGTATAAATTTTTCTACCATGAAATGTTTTATGAACGATGTAAATTCTTGTGATCTTGGATATGTAATGCATACAAATCATTTTGAGTAAATGAGATCCTTGAATTTCTTAAATTCATTTTATAAGGATGATTTATGTATGAAATAGGTATGGAAACTATTAGAAGTCCTTTTATATGTGTTATTGTGAAGTTTCTTCCAATTCATGATTGTTCCAAGGCAAACATTGTCACTTTCTTTATTTGATAAATATTACTTCAATAAGATTCTTCTCTTTTCCCTCATTTCAATCCTTTATTCCCTTATGAAGCTTCTTTTGGCAATTTTGGCGAGTAATTATTGTTTGTGGTTTCCCTTGGAGTTGTCTCTCAACTTCTAGAACTTGTATATCTAAGGACTTCTTCTCTTCACTTAAGCTGGTGTTTAATTCTCAACAACCATGTCATGTTTCTATGAGCTTTTTGGCTCCGAGATTAACTCTTTGATTTCCTCTTATTTCTTATTATCAAGTACCCTCTAAAATCTTTTGTATGCCAATTTATTGAGACAATCAATTTTAGTATGTCTATGTCTACAATAAATTACACAAGTAATCCTCCCCTTAACTATTATTAAAGGAATTTGAGACCCGACCTTTCTTCTTTGATCATTTTATCTATAATCATCATATGTGCCATAGCCATATTCTTAGCAAGTAGAATAAACAAAGGTTTGCCTTCATTTCAATCCATTCTTTGGAAAAATATAATTCCTTGCACCATTTAGATTATCTCTACGCTTATGAAACTATGGAGATACTTCCAAATTTGATTATAGGTCATTATCCTTATGAAATGCCTAGATCATAATTTACTTGACGAATTTTGTAAAAAGATAATGTTAGAATATGGAGTCATGCATTGATTACTGTGAGATGTTATTAACTACTCTATAATCATTTTTTTCTCGATGTATTAGTTTGCGGAACTCATAGCATGTATTTGAAAATCATCGGCTCCATTTATTAATGTCTCTTATAAATGAGATTTGAAGATGAGAAATGATATATCTTCTTTTGGAATTGAAAACAGTTTGAATATTGGCATATTTTGCTTCGGGAGATTATTTTAAATGAAATATATATTTGGGATGTGAAAGGTATCTTGGATTTTAGAAAGTGGGAACAGAATCTTGAAAAATTATTTTAGGCTACTTCATGAAAGGAAGTGTTTGTGTTGAGTCACTTGAATTGTGAATGCGAATCCTTGAGTACTCAAAGAGGCAAAACTTTTGTACTAACTTTCGTTAGAGATAGATGAAACCAAGTAACCTGATAAGTTCTGGGATTTGTTTTACTCCAAATGGGGTATCAGCGCTTGGTAGTTAAGCCGTTTTTCGGCTAGCTACAGGATTTTTATCCGAAGAGTAGGGTTTCTATCCAAAATTGAGGGTTTTGATTTGAAGAGTGTAAAGAGTGAGTTTTTACCCAAAGTGCAGGGTTTTGACTTGAAAAGTGCGAAAAGTGGGGTTTCTACCCAAATGGAGAGTTTGACGCGAAGATTGTGAATGTTGGGATTTTACCTCAAATAATGTTTTCATAGGAAAAAAAGTTAAATTAGGAATTTGTTTCCCGAGGTTTGTGAATGTGGTTTAAGGCTTAAAATGAAAATGTTATTTATTTATTCCCAAAGATTTTATTTATGAGTCTTTCGCTTGTATTTGATCCCAAAGAGTTATCTTACTCTAATTTTAAGAGTATTTTATGATTTCTCCCAAAAGCTTCATTAAGTAAACATTTGAAGGCATAATTTGAATACTTGTATTTATTACAAGAGAAAAGTTTATCATGCATCATGAAATGAGTTTAAAGATTCCACGCGCACATTATAGGACTTACTGAAATGTTTATCTCATACCCATTTTATTCATGATTTAAGGATGGAATAATCTCTATCAGAGCGGAAAGAACTGGCTCCTTTATTTGTATATTGAGCTATTCTTGTTGAGACTTCTATTATTTTCTGAGCTTTGTAGATTATATATATTTAGAGAATCATATTTTATAATTAGGCACTTTTGTTGGAGTTATTCTTTTATTGGGAGATTGATGTATTTAAATCAAAGGCTTGTAATCAATTTTTTTTTTTATTCAATGAGTTATTTAAGGTTTTAGAATTTTATTTTAGTTTTTCATTGTAAAGACCCCTTGTTATTTAGACGGGGCAACATCCGCAACCATTCGGGCCTTGTGGTTCTGGGGTATTACATGGTTCATCCACGTTTTCTATGAAACTATAAGACTTTACAGCCTTATCAATATGAACTTCTGAAGCTTACAGACCATATATTATTGGCCTTTTGCAATAAAGCCTTTAGGTTGGGTCATGTAGATGTCTTCAATAAGATATCCATTTAAAAAAGCTGTCTTGACATTTATCTATCATATCTCGCAGTCATAATGACATGCGATGGCCAAGAGAATACAAATGGACTTAAGCATGGTAAAAAGTGAAAAGATATCATCATAATCAATCCCTTCTTTCTGAGATAACCTTTTACAACCAACCTTACTTTATAAGTTTCTACCTTTTCATTTGTACTTCTTTTTCTCTTGTATACCCACTTATATCCAATGGGTTTAATTCCTTTAAGTGTAGTGATAAGATCCCAGACTTAATTGAGATACGTAGACTCAATCTTGGCATCCATTGCCATTTGTCATTTTTCTGCATCGACATTAGCAATGGCCTCATCATACCTAGTAGGATCTTCTTTTTTATGGTCGAAAACTACCTCAAAACTTCTCCAGTCTATCTTTCAAGAACCCTAGATATCCTCCCAGTACGATATAATTGAATTTGTATAGGAATATCTAGTTATACCTCTTTAGGCTCCTCAATCAGAGTACTAGAATTTGAAATGTCATTCAACTTCTCTTTCAATTCCACATTACTCGAAACCTTAATGGACACACTTTGTTTATCCTCCAAATATTTAGCATGAGTACTAACAAGTACCTTTTACTTTTAGAGATGATAAAAGTATCCACCCCTTATTCCTTTGGGATACCCCATAATGTAGCACAATTTCGATCTTGGGTCTAGCTTACTTCTCTTAGTCAGTACATAAGTTGAACAACTCTATAGCTTGAGATGATTCATATTGGGCTTACATCCAGTCCACATCTCATAGGATATTTTAGCCACTAACTCGGAAGGCACCAAGTTTAGAATATATGACGCCGTTTCCAGAGCATATCCCCAAAAAGAAAATGGAATATTTGCATGAATCATCTTACTTCTAACCATTTCCATCAATATCCTATTTCTTCTCTATGCTACTCCATTCTGCTGGGGAGTCCCAAGTGTAGTTAGCTGAGATACTATTCCTTAATGTGCCAAATAATCCTTGAATTCACCAATGAAATACTTTCCACCACACTCTGACCTTAGCTTTTTTATTAGTTCACCTGTTTGAAGCTCCACCTCAGCCTTAAACTCCTTGAAGTTATCAAAGGAGTTAGTGTTGTGCCTTATCAAGCAAACATAACAAAAACATGAGTGATCATTGAAGATTAAAGAGCAAAACGAAACACAAAAAATTCATAGCCGAAACCAACGGCAGAACAAGAAGGAAAAAACAAACGCAGCAACACAGTGGTTTTGCGTGAAGAAAAAAAAAATTGCTTACCTCTTCTTGTTCTCAAAATTGACTGGACTGGAATATGCAGAACTGGGGTAGGTGCACTGGTGGAAACCTATTGTGCGATTCCTGCAAGCCTCCTACTACGTCTGTGCATGTATATGAACGCCAAATTTCCTCTCGATCTTCCAATAAATGGCCTGCCTAATCCACGTTTGGTGAAAAAACTCATAAGACTAAGGAATTTTTCAAAGAGAAAAAAGAGGGCTGTCTCTTTTTCTCTCAAAGAAGAAGAAAAACAATGTACGTCTCTATTCATCTATTTAACCTAAATAAAACCTTATGTTAAACTGTATTTTTAATTTGGCCCATTAGACTCTTAGTTTAGCTTTTTGAACTAAATTAATTATTCTAATCAGAACTAAATAAATGACCCAATAAATAATTAATTTTCCAGCCCAAATAAACTAGTCCAATTAATAAGACTATATTAGTTTAGTCCCAGGTCAATTTTTAATTACTCAAACAGGGTCAAAGCCCTGAATAATTAATTAACTCATCAAACTAATTTAATTAATTCTCTCTCTCTGTGGACTTTTATTTTATTCGAATCCAATAATTAAATCAGGCTACTTAAATAAAATAAATTCTATTTAATTTAAATTAAGACCAATTCCTTAGCCTGTATATAATTAGGACTTACGGTCTATATTGGGGACCAAAAGACACACTGCCCCGACTACTAAAATGACCAAAATACCCTTGCCATATAAATAGTTGAATTTTGCATTTTAAATATTTTCTAATATCACTATAAGGAAATATTAACCCCAAGGATAATGCTGCATTAGTAAAGTCTATGACCTACAGGTGAAATGACTAAAATACCCCTCTATACATCGCCGTGCATTAAAGAGGAAGAAATGTACTAACAGCTCTCTAAATGACATCTACCATCCTTAGGCTTCTAGTCTAATGATCTGCGACTTCCTGGATTGTTTTTGCTTTCTAAGAGAGCCACCTTAAAGTAAACACCCAAGTCAGGTTTCCCAGGGCCCTAGATATTTAGATCATTCAGACAACCACAAGGGGCGATACAGTATAGAAACTATCTTGTACAAGTCTGTCTTAACTAACTAGTCACATATACCCAACATGCAAATCTATTGGTCCTAAGATAGAACCTCAACTAAAACATATCAAAGTACATGCTTCCAACTTCGTCAAACCACCAACTCATACTCAAGTCGCAGAGTATTAGTCCACGCTGTAGCAGTAGTAGTCTAGGTTTCTACCATATAGTACTTTAAGAAACTATACTACGTATTCGAAATACGCTTATATCATAAAGTGAATGAACTACTCACTGGCTAAAGGTAAGCCATTTTCCATTTGGAATTCATAACACAATAACCTAAACATGATAAAATTCCCATTCTCATCAATCGATTAAGAACAAACGTTTATGTGTTAAGTAACTCGTAATCCATACCTTATTGTGAAAGACCACCATTTACATGAACCACTTACTTAAACACAATGGGTCTTTTTCAAACGTAATTATGCACAAATAAAATGTAAATTCACAAATAATTTCTAAGAATAAATTCTTTTATTAAAACATTCGATATTTACATCAGAAATCTAGTCTAAGAGTGCATATTTCCCAACAATCATCTGTGAATGTGAGAAAGGACTCATAACCTCCTTTTGCAGGTGTAGACATTGGATCACTACTATTAGTATGACCTAACTTTAATATTTCCTTGGCTCTTTCTGTCTTTTGGGTAAAAGACCTTTTGCTCATTTTTCCCATAAGACAAGATTTATATTGAGGTCATTTAATATAATCCATCATAGATATGAAGGACTATTCAAAGAAGGGGGAAGGATAGCCAAGACTTGCTTTAAGGTTCCTTGGATAGATTCAACATTCAAGAGGTTTTGAGGTGATTGCCTACAAGCTAAGAATCAAGAAGATAGTCAAGAAGTGGATGCCAAAAGGGAGGAACAAAGATGTTCAAACTCAACATAATCACATTTAGAAGATCAAGAACCCTTGGTAGCCAATTGCAGAGCCAAATAAAGTTTAAAAAGAAGTTGATTCAAGTGAAAGATCAAGGAATGGCTAAAGAAATCCAAGGAGATGTGTTCGATCAAGCTTGGAGGAGTGCAACAGGGGATGCACGGCTTGAATGCACATCCATGTATCAAGCCATGCAGATTGTAGAAGAAAATTGCTCCTAGAAGTTGTGCAAGGCTAACAGCGCAACCATCCATGATGCTGTGCACTATGAACGGCCAGTTGCACCCGTACACATCTTAAATTTTGTGAAGCCCGATGGTGGCACGACCGTGCAGTAATTATGCATGGCCGTGCAAATTTCCTGAAGATATTTTCTTATTTTAGATAGATAATTTGGTTATGTTTTTTCTCTTATTTATTTTTCTACGAATTATATTAGTTTTAATGGTCAATTCGACTTATTTTAGGCCTTTTTTGATTAGTTTAGGTTAGGGGTTCTATACATACCCCATTATAACTCTTGTAAAAGGGACTTTTGAATTTTGATCATTTTGAATACAAGAACTTTTGTGAGTTTGGTTTAGTTATTCCTCTTGGAATTTTTTTTCTTCAATCAAGACTAATCGTAGGGTATAGTCCTTCCTTTTAATTCAAGTCTCTAAACTATTCAAAGATAATCTAATCCTCCATCTCTAATTTAGGTACTAGGTTTTTTCCTAGTGTTTTTGTTAGGATTTAGATGGGTGTCTAAATCTTTCTATTCCTTTTGTTCTTGATCCTTGTTGGATTAAGGTGTTAGGATGTTTTTTTAGTTAGCTTAGATCATTAGATTGACGATTATAGGTGGCTTAGACTACCTAGGGTTCTAGTCTTTCGATTGGGATTTGTTTGAACTTTCATTTTCAAGTATAAATTCACTGTTTTGAGTGCTTTGAATGTTCTTGAATTTAATGCTTGTTTGAGCCACAAAAATTGCAACAAAAATGTGCTTTTGAGCTCGTATCAAAAGTGGTATCAAAGCAAGGTTGTGTTAATTCTAATTAAAACAACTTTCTTTGGGTAACACTACAAGAATGGCAGGAATTAGGGAGGAAAATTAGCGAAAGATAAATCCCTCGCTAAATCTGCGAGGAATTAGAAAGGGAAAAATGAGTTAGGCACACAGATTAACTTTTCGTCGCTAATCCCTAGCTAATTAGCGACGGATTAGCGTTAACAAGAATCCCTTTTAGATTAGCGAGGGATCGTAAAATTCCATTCTAATGTGTCGCAAAACTGTTGCAAATTTGATAGGGATTTGTGATGAATTTTTTATTTTTACTTAATAGTCATTGTAAAATTTTAGCTTCGGATTTGAGACTAAACCCAAGCTAATCCCATGCTAATTTGTGAGGGAATAGCGATCGAATTCTTAAAATTTCTAAATTATAATAAAATTATAATCCCTAGCTAATCGCTCATAGTTTTGTGAGGGATTAGAATGGGAATTTTCGCAATTCATTGGCTGATTAGCGATGGATTGGAGTTTTATTGGTGAGGGATAATTATTATCCCTCACTGAACGTATCCGTCACAAATCCCTCACTATTTTCCAAGGGATTTGCGAGAGATTTCCCATTTTGTAGATTCTCAATTTTTTTCTTCACGATACTTTTGTGTGTGGTAAATTTTTTTTTTTTTTTTTTGTAATATCCTTACAAATACTAAATTCTTTACTATTTGTGGAATTATAACCAATGTATTTGCATTCAATATATGTGTAATTACCACTGACAAGTTACGAAGTATAGATTATAATTAAATGATATGCATACATTATACTTCTGTACAAATTCGTCATGTGTAGTATATATATAATACATTAGTCACTTTATATATATATATATATGTATGTATATATATATGTATGTATGTATATATATATACGTATACATTGACATACATATATTGTGAAACTCCAGTCGAAACCAAACTTAGAGTAAGGGGGTTGGGATGCATATAATATTTTATTGCATTTTTAAATATGTTTTTATATGATTTTATGTGATTTGGATTTGCGTTTTATTGTCTCGAAGGCTTGATTGTGAGTATTGAGTGAGAAAGGCAAAAATGTAATTTTTGCTTGAGGTAAAAATAGGGAGATAGCTTGAGAATTAAATAAGGAGAATATTTGGGTGAGGAAATAAAAATAAGAGTTGTTGTGGTTTAGTGGTTAGAGCTTTTGAATTAATCTCTAAGGTCATGAGTTCAAATCCCATCATCTAAGTTTTATCACGATTATCTTAATTAAGTTTGAATTTTTGTTTTCTTGCATTCCATAAAAAAAGGAATGTTGTCTTAGGGGAGACATGAAGAGAATGTCCTAATCTTATCATTGTGTCCTAAAAGATTCTAGAGGAATTCTTGTCCTTTTATTACCTCTAGCTTTGTCCTAACATTTTCATAATTTAAATAAACCAAAATCCATTAAATCTCTTCTTTTAAATTCCAAAAAAAATCTGTGATAATTCTTCAACCTTGAATTTCGAAAATCAGTCTTGAAGGATAGAGGATTAGCTGAAAATAGGAGAGAAATTAGGATGAATTTCCAAAAGAAATAAATCGCCATGATTATACCTTCAATCCTACATTCATGTTGTTCATATTTTTAGTGAAGGAAATCTGGAAATTTTCTAGAATTTTTGCAGACCAGCTTTTCAAAAAATTCAGTCAGTAAACCTACTCATTTGTTGCCAGAAAAATGGTCATTTCATGTGGCTTGAAGGCTGAAAATTTTGTGCAATTTTCGGACTGCACAAACTGCACAAAACCAGAAAAAAATTCTGGGCAGTTTCGCCACTTTCAACCAAGAAAATGAAGTTGTTTTGATCCACCTTCAAGCCAGCAAAACTTCTCTGTTTTTCCCCATAAAGAAGGCTGAAAAACCAGCCTTAAAGGACCCTTGAACATCTCTCAAACCCTCTGCAAACCGGGCTGAAGAATTGCAAAAAACTGCACAGGAAAATTTGCAGCACACCTTCGAAACATGAGCACTATGAAACCAGAAATTTCCAGCCTTGTTCCCTTCGCCATAGACCGAAGAAACTACCCTCAAACCTCTGTAAATTGAACCTTGTTCAGCCATGGACTGAACACCATTAACCTCCACACTTACCTTGAACACTTGGACTCCATAACCACACCTCAAACATCTCCTAAGATCACTCCATTCAAACTCATTTGAACTTCAAAAAAATTCCAGAATTTTACTCTATTAAACCACTCTTGTAACAAGCTAATTAACCAGGATTTTCTCTGCCATCATAGACTGAATTTTGTCCAGCTATACACCTGAACAACCTTCATTCATTTCAACAAAATCAGCTTGTTCAGCCGGCACCATTGAAGAGTAAAGAAACCTTCCTTGATCAAGCACCATTAGCTAACCTCCTACCTTAAACAACTCCACAATTTCCTCCATTTGAATTTCAAAAAAAATCTGATCACTCTCTCTTCCACTACCTGAAAACTGACACTCCTATCTACCCCAATCCATTCGGCCAACAACACTCCAGAAAATTGTGAGCTTTTCTCTCAAATTCTCTCCATTTTCACCAAGAACACACACTATACTTCTTCAAGCCTAAACCTACTCTAAACACCTCCAATCACTCTCAAATACTCCAGATCACTTATACTTAATCCCTAGGCTTCATTTCTGGTATTTATAACATAAAAACATGCAAACAAGAATTTTCAATCGGATCAAAATCAACTTTTTTTTGAAGGTCTCAAGAACATCAACAAGGCAAACCAAGAACAACCTTCGTGTTCATCCTCTTCCATTCAATTCTCAATAAACCTTTCTAATGCTCTCTCTCTCTCTCTCTCTCTCTCTCTCTCTCTCTCTCTCTCTCTCTCTCTCTCTCTCTCTCGGCCGAAACGGTTGATCAACAACCATGGCAGTTTTCTTACTCTTGGACAATTCAAGACCCTCACTCGCGTGGACCTTCTTAAATGTTCAACCAAGTATTTCTCCTTAACCTTTCTTTTTAATTCTAAATTCATGTCTCTTAGATGTCGATAGGGAGAATATTATATGAATGGGGGATTGAGTATATGCATGTGAATGAAGGGGTTGGGATTAGGACATGAGAATGATTGATCATGTTTAAGCTATATGGATTTCCTTGAGAATCGATGTATGTTCATCATGTCCTAAGAGAATTATGAATGTTTAAGCATGCTAGATGTTATGTCACCTTTGGTGAATAGGATTCTTCTGTTCTTATCTCCATTGAGGCCATGTTCATGATTATTTGGCCATGTGATAGCATGTGTTGATTTAAGCATATGTTCATGAATGGATTAGTTTGTTGTTTGATGTTGAAGAATATGTTCATGATTCTTGTTAGCAATAGGAAAATCATGATTATGTTCTTATTGATCTTAGGCTATTTTAATTAGTAAAGTTTATTACCTTAATTAAAATTATTACTATATTTTCCTCTAAGGATTTCGAAATTGCTAGGAAGTGATGTTACATGAAATATTGATATTTTACTAGTCAAATAAATGATATTTTTCCTTAAAATAATATATGCATAGGTATAATATTAAATAGGATCTTTTATATAAATAATAATAATGACCTTGTAGACCATAGTTCAAACTTTTGCCTATATTCATAAATATTATATATATTAAAATTTGTTTGTTGTTTATTAAACAAAAATTTAATATAATTAATTTATTATTAATTTTATTATCTATTAAAAATTAATTAAAAATTAATTGTAATTTATTATTTATTTATAATAAAGCAATTTTTAAATTACCATTTATTAATATTATTTAGGGCTTGGTATTATTCAATATTCAAACCTTAGGTTATTTATTAATAATAACACTCAAGAATTATTATTAAAGCCTATAACTTATTAGTAATTACTTTACATCCCCTAGTTATTTTAACTTATCAAGCTAGACTTATTTTATAAAATCCTTTATCTTCTAGTCTTAAAGCTTAGGACATTAGGGTCATAATTGTAATAAGTTGAACTAGGATCATGGTAGTAGTGAGTTGAGCTAGTTTTATTTGTGGAGTGAATCTTTGACTTGAGTTTGATTGTGATTTATATTTACCCCAGGCGGGGATTAGGTTAATTGTTGGAGACCTTTCTTGTGAGCAAGGATAAGGTAAGTTCCCTGACATTCATGAAATTGATTCTGTTTTAAAGAAAGATTGGTGAGCATCTTTTGCAAACACGAAGTATTAGCACGGTAGCTAATTTTTGAAAATTTCTATATCGGGAACCTTCTTATTTTGGAAACTTTCTACATTTGGAAAACTTCTAATTTTAGAAACTTCTAGATTTATAAATTTTAAAATATGTCAAGCATGACTTAGGAGCCAAGCATCAAACATTTTGATTTGTTTTGAATATGCAAGAGATGAATTTTTTTATCATGCATATACTTTTCGAAAATCATAGCACGACTTATTTGAGCATGTGGCTCCTTCACTATGAATACTTGGAATAAATTATTGGCTTAAAACCATGCCTTCTAAAATCTTTGTGCGGGTTGGAAAATGCTGTTTGGAATTGTATTGAGCTAAATTTTGTAGGTTCCACTTTGGAGCCTTATGAATTGTGAAGATTGAATAACGTTGACTACTCAATGGGGGCTAGACCTTTATAGTAGCCTTTGGTTGGTCTGGGGATATCTCTCGGCAGGTGGCCACCTCCGAGAGGTTGACTCTTTTCGATCAAGGCGTCAGTATAGAAGGTTGAGCCATCCTCAGCTAGTGACGGAGTTCCAGTGGAACCGACGTCCGGAAGTAGGACAATTGGATTGGATTGGGTGAGAGAGGGAGGAGAATCTCACTCGGTAGGATGTACACTTACCAGGTGTTGGGGGTCAAGTGCTTCACAGGAGTGAGAGCCACCTCTATGCCTTTTCACCACCTAACGGGGGTCAAGTGCTTCACCTAGTGTGAGAGCCACCGCTGTGCCCTATCAGATTAACTTGGTTGCTTTAATTGTTGAGCTATTTTCGGGAAACTGTTCTAAAGTGTCATTAGAATTTTATTCGAAGCTCAAAATCCTTTAATTATTCATATCTTTCCAAACCGAATATTTTAAGAGCATTTTGCTTCATGACTTCTCACTACTATCCTTCAAGAAGTGAGAGTTAAATTTGTAAAGAAGGCATGACAAAGCTTTTGATATACTATTAGTGCATGAATCATGAAAAGTGTTTGTCATTTTAGCCCAACTCACACACGGGGCTTACTGAGATTTCTGTCTCATCACCCTTTTTACCATGATTTCAGGTGGATCTTGCTGTGGGGATGAGTAGCTAGTGTTATCTGCCTTGGAAGAGAATGTTGTCCTTTATTTTTATGTATTGTTTGGGGAGTTGAGAGTGGATAATTTTTATTTGTGGATTTGTTTTGGGAATTCATGGATTTATTCTTGGATTTATTCTTGGGATGTAATAAATTCTAAGTTAAAGTATTATTTTTATTTCGCTATTTTATTTGTGTAACCTAGTTATAAAGACCCCTTGTTCTTTGGACGGGGCGACATCCCCGACCCTGGCAGGCCTAGGTAGTGGAGTGTTACATATATGTTTATGTACATATGTACATATACATATGTATATGTACATATGTATATGTGTGTGTGTATATATATATATATATATATATATATATTTGATGCATCATATGGTCGATGTATAATGCAAATATGAACACACATTTAATTACTATGAGAGTTACGTGTACAATTGAAATTCTATATATTACGTTTTATTAAATACAATTTTAGGATATGAAAACACGTCAATACTAATTAAACCTCTTATATTAGTAAGCCTAACAGGATCGATGTTAATTAAAACTAAACAAACACCATGATGATTATTTAGAATTGTTCACTGGCGAAATATTTCGTGGTCTTAATCCATAGCTAAGTAGGAAGTAGCTAAGTGTTGATAGAAATAAATATGTTTTTCTAGTAGAGTATTGAAAAAAGTGAGGAAAATGACATATCCGTCGCTAATCCGTCTCTAAATAACGACAGATTATAACAGAGAGGGATTTGAGAGGGATTCAAAACTTATAACTTAAAACCATGCGAACATTTTGAGCGGAATCTAAAATTCAAAAAATCCCTTTCTAATACAACGCAATTAGCAAGGGATTAAAAAGGCATTAAAAACATCCGTTGAGGTCGACCCTCGCTAATCCGTCGCTAAATAATTCTCTCACTAATCATAAGCTATTTTGCAAGGGATTATTTTTATTTTATTTTTTAGTTGACGTTGCAAATCCCTCGCTAATAGAGAGGGATTAGCGACAGAAATTTCCCTCGCAAGTCCCAATGACTATAATATCCCTGTTCTGTCTTTCCTTTCATTGTGTTCTTTCCCCTTTTCTCCGGCTAATCCCTTCCAATCCCACAGGCTACCTTACCTCCTCCTTGCCTAACTACCACCGAAAAACCATCTAACCAAAGCTGCAATTCCCTCCCACCACCGAACTACTGAGACCTTCATCAACGCAAGGACAACTACCACCGGCACCACAGTATCTCGACCTCAACCGCTATCGCAGGAGCTTACTACTGACGATTTACCTTATTGGGAACTTTGAGATCTGTGATTTACCTTACCGATGTAACAGGTAAAAGAATTTAGTTTTACCTTTTTACTGTTTTGGGTTTGTTTTTTCATCCTTTTGGGTACTGGGAACTTCTGTGATTCTATTGGATGTACATAATCGTAGGTGTGTTCGAGTTGATTGTAAAAATGATTAGATGAATTGGGTTGAAGAGAGAAAGTTGATATGGGGTCTTGAGTTCTTCAAATGTGGTAAAAGAAAATGGCATTTTAATTCGATTATGGGCTTTGCATTATATTGTTTGTTTCTTTTGGGATCCCGAATCTTTTAATTGGATTCAGAATGTAGGGTTCTAAGAGTGGACGTTTTGAGAATTTTGGGCTACTAGGAAAGATTCAGTACCATTGTTATTTTAATCCTTGGTCTCTTTATCTTCCCTTTTCAACATGGTTTGGTTGATAATGATGATTTTCTGGTAGATTTTATAAGTGGTCAAACTTTGTGCCACAATTCTGGAGTAACGCCCATCGCTTGTAGTTAAATAATTTGACTAATCTATTTTTTATTCAAGAGCATAGATCACCAGAAATGTTCAGGCATACTTGTGCAAACGCACACTGAACAAATAGAGACGGGCAAATATCTGTGTGCACATGGACAGCCATGAACATACACTTGTATGTTTATATATATATATATATATATATATATATATATATATCTTTTTGTGTTGTCTTGTATACATTTTCTTCGTAATCAGCCTAAAGTAAGAAAATGTTTTGGTTAGCGAAAGGGAATTAAAATTTGAAGTGGATAGATTCCTTCTTCCCTGCTAAGTTTGTTAAATTCATGTATTCAAGGTATTTATGGTTGGTGAAAAAGAAAACCAGCATAGGTTAGTTAAGGGGCAGTTGGAAGTCGTTGTTCCATGGCCCTTCTTGGTTTTTCACTTCCTAAAGTTTGGACTAAGCCTTTCTTTGCTTGAGGTACTCAGTTCATGAAGTTCAAGAATACAAAACTATTTCATTCAGTTCATTGTCCAAACAGCCAGGCTCATCTATTGACCAAAACAGAATTTCTTAATTGTTTTCATCCATTTCACAAGGTATATTTTCCAATTCTTCTACACAACACAGCCCATCTAAAGCATCCTAACTCTTATTTAACACTTATACAAGTGTGATTTAAGCTCCCTTTTAGCTCAACTTCCCTAGCCACATTGAAACAGGGCACACTTAGAATAGTGCCAAACTAGCATTTCCAGCAGCTACATAGTGGTAGCCCTCAATATTTCCTTTATAACTTCTTATCTATTAGTCCAAATGATGTCAAATTTGTCCCAAAATGCTCCTAGGACATTTAGCTACCAAATACAGTACATAAAACCTCAAAATAGTCCACTATTTTGTACAATTTATTCTGTAAATTTAGTTAAACCAAACTGGATTTTCAACATTTCCTCTGATTGTATTCTCAAATTTGCACAAGTTGTTTCCTTAAATTCTTCTACACGTACTACTACATTTAAACCCTCCTATACCGTGTTTAGGATCCAAATAAATATGTAGTAAGCTCCCCTTCGACGTAGCTCTTTCGCATAGCACAAACAGTAAACACCTTTTAAGTATAAGAAATTAAAATTTTGTTTAATAATTGCATGCCAGTTTGATTTCTTTGTTCTCTATGAGTTCCCCTACAATCCAGATACCATAAAAAAAAGTTCCAAACCATTCCTAACATCCTAAAGTGAGTCTAGGGTTAGTCAAAACCATACAGCAACTTAATCAAACAACTTCAATATTCACATCAACCAAAACTATTTACCTATTCATGTTGTATTAAAACATGATTTAAATGTCTTATGCATTATTAGTCAAAATATGTGATGCAAACTTATTGTCCTTGTGATAGAAAGATAATATGTGTTATGGAAATAATGTTTGATAAAGGAAGAATGCTTTTTATTCACTTGAAATGCTTAAAAATTGAAGTAGGGAGCCTTCTGTCTAGATTTGCATAAATGACTATAGAATGCTTTGTTTGTGTGATTTCTTCATGAGGACATGATAAATGAAGTCTAGGAAGATATGGAATCACTTGAGAATTGATGTTTTGTGAAAGAAATGTTGGTCTCACTGTAATTTTCTTCTCAAAATCGAAACTTGTTCTATGGTCGCTGAAAATTTAGTTTACTATTGCTTAATGATACTATTCTGATTGTACAAGAGATTGTTCATACCATAACAGAATAAAACATGCAAGATATGGCAGTTAGGGTGGATTTAGATAAAGCTTAAGAGTGTATCATTTAGGTCTTTCTATGAAATGTGTTGGAGACTATTGGTTTTAGCTCAAATCTAATTGAACTAGTTATGTTTTGCATATCCTCAGCTTCTTTATTAGTTATGGAATAGAGATAAGTTGCCAAAATTTGTCCCCTATACAGGCTTAAGAAAGGTGACCTTCTCTCTCCCTACCTTTTTTTCCTTTATATGGAAGTGATAGGATAGAGAATTGGTGAATTAGGGGAATTGAAAAGCAATGAAAGCTTCTAGGAGTGGACTTAGAATTTTACACTTGGTTTTTTTTGCTGATGATTTGTTCTTCTTTAAGGGGGCTTTACTTGCAAACAAGGTGCAAACAAGGTGTCTTAATGGGATGTTATTATCCATTTGCTATCAGAAATTTTTCATTGTGAACTTGATAATTGCTTGGGAACAATTGGTGTTTTATTGAATTCATACTAATATGTTTCTTGGTAACTTGAACTCCTAATGATAAATTTCCTTGATTTGAGTATTGGATATCTAAAAACTTATTTCTTTAAGGTTGAGATAGCTGCAAATTGTTAGGACACTTTATGAATGCCACGAATTTCTCCTTGAGCTCAACTTGAGATTGGAAAGCAAATTGGTGCATCTTGGCTCATATCAATTTATCTCCGTAGACTTTTAAACTTCTTGTGATATTTTTTCTTTATTTGAGTTGATTGATCAACAAATTGAATTTTTAATATTGTGATAGCACCCTAATTGTTGAAAATCCACATTTGAACTACTTGCCTACTAAGTGTTTGATGAAATGCTTACGTGTCTTTTACAAAGTCTTGTAAGGGTTCTTAACTTACATTTATATGTGTACATTTGATTATTTTGTTTTGTACACATTTACCTAATGAGTTTATAGTGGGGCTATGATTGATTTAATTATGATCCTAACTATACATAAAACTTACTTCTTTTTTATTTCTTTTACTTCGTTTGAACTTAACCATACTTTACCTAAAACTATAATGGCCTTAACCATATTTGAACTAATATAGGAGTTTTTCTAAAGTTTTCTTGATTGAATAAATGTTGAGTTATTTTCCATTGTTGAAGAGAAAGGATATGATCTCTACCATGTTCATATTCTTAAGTTTTTATTAGGAGTAATGTATTTATTTCATGAAGGCATAAATGAGTAAGAATGAAATTTGGAGGAATGTATTCATAAGTTGTGATATAGCTAGGAAATAGATAAAAATGATGGAATTAAGAGAAAATGAAACACCATTTGTAACTGAGACTTGATGGATTATTTACTTACTAATTTTCTAAGTATAAAAGTATGAATTTGTCTCTAATCCTTTGTTTTAGCCTCCTTTGGCCTTTTGAAACTCAAAAGTTCACTGATGGATAATACCTTTTAATCTAATTCTGTTTACTTAATTGATTAAGATTTTGTTCCATCTGATACCGAGACTATGTTACACTTATAATTTGTTCTACAGTAACCTTATATTATTGTTATGCATAGGTTAGACATACAGTTCTTTATTGATTTGATTGGACAGATGAGCTCTTCTTAGGTAAAAAAAAACCCTCTAATTACATCTTTAGAATCCCGTGAGTGTTAGGTGATCATTCCCCGTGAGTGATGGGTTATCATTCTTTATGAGAATTGGTGATTACCCTCATAGTTGGTGTTGTTGATTAATTGTTTTAAGATTATTTGTGTTTTGTGTATTTTTTACAATGAATGTTGGTGAATTGAGGTAGTTTTGTGCCTGGAAAATGTTCAAGTTATAAGGAAAACTTTGTCAATTTTTTTTTTTTTAAATTGAGCTGGCTTAATGCCAAGAAATTCTTATTGTTTCTTACCTAGTGTATTTCCATATGTTCTTTTCTTGTTTTAGCACATAACCAATACTTAATCCACATAATCCTTCATCTTAATATATTAAAATTTCCATATTTTTCTTCACAGATACTACTTCTCCTCTTCAATTTTCTCTTATATTCTTTTCTTCTATGATTACAGCCATAATCAACCTTTCATAATTTCTTCAAAGCACCATCATACAACATAAAATTTCACTACAAAGCACTCTACTAAGTTACCACCATGTAGTCGTAGCAAACGTCCTCTGGTTTAGTTGCCTCTCAATCTTAGCAAACGTTCTCCGCCATTGATTTTTTTTTTCCAATTAAGTTGAGAAATCCTTTTCGAGAAAAATTTCTATACAAGTACATCCATGGCAAATCTCTCTCATGGATGGAGGTATCCTTCTGTTGATATAACCATCCTTAGCAAATGTTCTATACAAGTAATTTTCTATATAAGTACACCCATTGCTTTAGTTGCCTCTCAATCTTAGCAAACGTTCTCTACCATCTTTCTCACAAATTTGCCCAAGCTTCCTTGTGTAGATTACTTTATTGTCTTGATTAATTGATATGCGATTATTTATGTTTTGTGTATTTTTTACAATGAATGTTGGGTGAATTGAGATGGCTTTATGCCTGAAAAACATTCAAGTTATAAGGAAAACTCTGTCAAATTTTTTTAAAAAAATTTAGAATACACAACTTGATAGTTGATAGTATTTCTTTGGTATCATTATTCAATCTTTCTTCCATAATTTATAACGAGTATATTAGGGTCCTCGACCTCCACAATCACCAAGGTTCTTCATTTGAATTATACAAGTGCTAATAAGCTACATAGTTATGGCCTAAATATAGATGGTTGATCGTAGTTAGATGTACAGAAGACACGTACAGGGGATTAAAGGAATTACATATGAGTTTGAACAAGGGGTCAAATGATTCATTGCGTATTGTTTGTCAACTGGTCCAGCCTCAGTTATAAGGTGTCTATGTGAAAATTATAAAAACAAAGCGTACCTTTCTCCTGATGAAGTGGAGCTGCACCTGTACAAATTTGGCTTTGTTGCTAATTACCGAAGATGGACTAGTCATAGTAAAGGTATTAATCTGTCACTATGTGATTTTACTGGCACTTGTACAACTGCAATTGAGTCAGGCTCTGATAATCGATTTTGAGATATGGTGATTGATACAGTGGGACATCAATTTTCAACTGAACCTTCATCATCCGAGAATGTTGAGGAACCACCTAACCCGGATACGCAGAAATTTTATGACATGCTGGGAGCTTCAGAAACTCCAATATGGGATGGATGCAAGAATCACAGTATGTTATTAGTTATTTCTCGACTTTTAAATATTAAATCCAAAAATAATGTATCAGAGAAATGTTTTAGTCAGGTGATGTAATTGATGAAAGAGGTATTACCAAGTACTAATAAGCTTTCGGATAACTTCTATCAAACAAAGAAGTTGGTATCCGATCTAGGGCTACCTGTTCAAAAGATAGATGTCTGCCCAAATAGATGCATGCTCTATTGGAAGGACAATAGTGATAGAAGGGACTACAAATTCTGTGGATATGTGATGTGTCCGGACTTGGGTGTAAAAATCATACAACAACTAAGTACATTCTCAATCAAGTTTAAATCAAAACGTTCAACCTAAATCACACATATGAGCAAGCGTACTCATCATTACTGAGTATAGGGTTTAAACGAGTGTCGATCCTCAAGGAACAAGTAGACATTAATTTCCTTGCCTTCATTATTTAACCGACTCGATAAAATAAAACTGAAATAAAATAAAATAAAAGAAAATAAAAACAAAAATATATGCATGTCAAGGATGTAGATTTATGTAATTTAAACAATTGATTACACAATCATGATCTTAAAGTACCCAGCCTCTATCATAACTAATTATTCTCTTGGCATCATGAAGAATTAAAATAGACTCACTTCTTTCTCAATCCATGAATCCCTATCTTCTAGATAACTTAGTATCACATATTCTGTATCAACTAGTCTTACCCAAAATATGCATTAAACACAATTCTTTGATTAAGTCCCATTCTCAGGCAAACTTAACCCATGAAATTAACCAATTGAATCCATATTCTGGCAGACATCAATTAACCTTTAATTACTCTGTTCTTGCAATTAACCCCATTTTCAGGCAAGTTAAAAGGCAACAAATATGAAATCAATCAATTTAAACCATCAACCCTATTCTCAAGCAAGTTAACGACACAATCAATTAATCTCGCAATCAACCCAAATAATTAAATACCAAGAATAACAATCAGTTAATCAAAATGATCAAATAACTCTAAAAATCATGAGTATCTAAACCAATGTCAAATTATAATAAAACAACTAAAACATCATTGTCAAGAAAAAGAAAACAAAGTAAAAGAAAGCACTCATAGACAAGCCTCCTTCTTTTTCCTTTGAATACCTTCTTGTACAACCCTCATTGAATTGAAGAATTCCTCATTGGATTGAGTGATTTTCTATAATGATTTATGAATTCTCCCCATTCTCCCTTGTGTTTTTCATCTATTTATAAACTTAAGAAGTACCTAAACTCGTAGATACAAAGTTCTTGGTCGAGTAGAAGTTAAAAGATACTAAAACTCCTCAGGTTTCAAAAAATGCGTAGAAAAATCGCAGCACCGCCTCAAGGACAGAACACAGCCGGCGCTGCTTTGGTCATTCGGAGCCGGCGCTGCCTGTGTTCTACTTTTCCACTTGTTCGCCGATTTTTCTCCAAATTTTGCGCATAAGTTCTAGAATTCAGCATGCGCCGGTTCCAGCCTTACAGCCGGCGCTGCCTCTGCTCTGTTTCGCGACGGTTTTGCTTCGTTTTACCCAAAAATCTGAAATAATAAACAAAATACCTTTCCAATGGTAAAATCTCAAATATGAAAGAATATGACTAGTTATTGCACAAAATGTCTTACAAAAGAGTCTCAAATAACTAGGTAAAGTATGACTAATTTAGCCCCTATCAATATGGCAGATACATGGCAAAGAAGAAAGTTGCAAAGGACAAAAAATAGAAAGATGTCCCTCTCAAAAAGATGTATTACTTCCCATTAACACCTAAATTGCAGAGATTATTTGCATCATCCATAACAGCAAAGCACATGAGGTGGCATGCGAAGAGTCGATTGAAAGAGGAGTTATGAGCCATCCACGTGATGGTGAAGCATGGAAACACTTCGACCATAGTCATCCTGAATTTGCAGCTGAAGTTCGTAATGTGCATCTTGGGTTATGCATAGATAAATTTTCACTATTTGGAATGTCGGGGAAATAATACTCTTGCTGGCTTGTTATTATTACTCTATATAATTTGCTTTCATCGATGTGCATGAGAGATCCATTTCTATTTTTGACAGTCATTATCCTGAGACCTAGGAATCCAAAGCATACAATTGATGTCTATCCACAACCTTTGGTAAATGAATTAAGGATGATGTGGTTTAGTGGAGTCTCGACATATGATATTTCAAAGAAACAGAACTTTTGTCTGCGAGCAGCACTTCTTTGGACAATAAACGACTTCCCGGCATATGGGATGCTAAGTGGTTGGAGTACAACTGGCAAATTAGCATGTCCATATTGCATGGAGCAGATAAAATCATTTCACTTGCAAAATAGAGGTAAACAATCTTGGTTTGACTACCACCGATGCTTCTTGCCTTTAAATCATTTATACAGAAGAGACGCTAGGTCTTTTAGAAAGAATAAAGGTCGTGAGAATGCATACCCTGTATAACGCACTTCTGGAGATGGTATGTGGGATGGAGTGTGCCATTTACCAAAAATAACTGAGACAGCTATGGAGTTTGATAGGGATGATAGTAGAGGTATCTACCATAATTAGGCCAAAAGGAGTATCTTTTAGAATTTGCCATATTGGAGAACATATTTAATTTGTCATAACATAGATGTGATACACAATGAAAAAAATGTGTTCGATAATGTCTTTAACACAGTTATGAATGTAACGGGAAAAACAAAGGATAATGTAATGGCGCGATATGATCTAGAGGTATATTGTGATAGACCTGAATTATATGTGACTGGATTGAGTGATGGGAGGACATCAATGCCAAAGGCTAAATATTCTATTACACTCAAACAAAAGAGACTTCTACTTGAGTGGGTTAGAGATTTGCAACTTTTGAATGGATATGATTTGAATTTAAGCAGGTATATTAATTTGAATAAGCTCAAAATGTCGGGTATGAAAAGCTATGACTACCGTGTGTTTATGGAAAGGTTGCTTCCAACTGCATTTAAAGAATTACTCCCGATGTTAATTTGGAACGTTTTAACTGAAGTTAGTCTCTTTTATCGCGAATTATGTTCTCCTAAATTTTTCACAACTTATATGAAGCAATTGGAAGATCATATTGCATTACTTGTATGTAAATTAGAGAAGATCTTCCCATCCGGCTTCCTTGACGTGATGGAACACCTTATGGTCCACTTGCCATACAAAGCCAGGGTTGGTGGCCCTGTTCAATATAGATGGATGTATCCGTTTGAGAGGTAAAATATTGTGTATTATTATATCCATATATACATCCACTATGTGAATTAGTTCTAATCATAAAAAATGCATTAGATTCTTATATCATTTGAAAACCAAAGTTAAAAATAAGGCGAGAATGGAGGAATCAATTTGCAATGCTTATTTAGCTGAAGAGGCATCTACATTCTTCTTCTATTATTTTGAGCCGCATATGCAGACTCGACATACAACTATGCATCAAAATGATGAAGGTGTTCTCAATACAAACTTAAGTAATAGTGTGTTGTCTATATGTAATGTTCTAGGGAGGGTTTTAGGAAATATTCAAAATAGATATCTTACTCCGGATGAATTTAAGGCTGCCACAAATTACATATACCTAAATTGTAAAGAGGTTCAACCGTACATTATGTAAGTATACTTATTGCACATTTCTCAATTTTTTACGTTAATACTTAGAAGAAGTATCCTTATATGTTTATTTTGGTAGTTTCAGAAAATTAAAAAACGACTTGCAGTTGCATGCACCGAGTTTAACAGACCCTAAAGTTGATAAGAGAATAGAGTCAGAGTATGCTGGACGGTTCAGGACTTATGTGAGTTGAGCAAATCCAAAATGGGACTTTAAAATAAATTACATTGATAATTAAGGTGCATTAATACTTTGTTTTTGCTAGGTTCATGATCCACAAAATCAAGTTATTGATCAAGATTTAAAAAGCTTGGCCTAGGGACCTTTAAGACAAGTGAAATACTTCCATGGCTATTTCATAAATGGCTTTAGGTTCTATACACATGTTCGATCATTTGAAAAAAAAATTAATAGCGGAGTTTGTGTTAAAGGCGACGGAGATAGCGGCAATGATTATTATGAAGTGTTGAAGGAGATTATTGAACTCCAGCTACCTGGGACTCCTTGTTTAAAAGTTATCCTATTCAAGTGTGATTGGCTTGATCTAACGCTAAATCGAGGGGTTAAAATTCATCCTTACTACAAACTTGTTGACATCAATTGCAAGAGGAATTACCAAAAATATGATCCATTTGTGTTAGCTTAACAAGTAACTCAAGTGTATTTCATATTCTACCCGGGGAGCAAAAGACCAAAATCTAATTGGGTAGCTGTTTGTAAATCGAAAGCTCGATATGTCATTGATGCACCCGTTGTAGAGGCACCATATTATGAGGAAGTAGATCACATGATGGCAATCAATTGGTGTGTTGAGGATGACTACTTTGGAAGGTTAGCAGAAAAGTCTGGTATTGGAGATACAGTCGATGTTATGGATTCGGGCTTAATGATGGAAGAAGCACAACCGAACAATGAAAACGATGACGAGAAAGAAGAATGGGAAACAAGATTCTCTACAGATGACGACGTAGAAGGCTACTCATCCATTTATGACAGAAGTCCATAGACTAGGACCAAGTTTAAATAATATATAGAAATAATTATTAGTTCTACTATCGTTACATTACAAGCGTTTTACTTTGCCTTATACTTTTAAATTTATTATTTTTTCTTCTCCCAAAATATGACCATTTTTATGTTTTTAAATAATTCCAGTCACATATAGCTTCCGATGCCTCACCTGGTGATCAGTCAGCGACTCGTGAGTTGTCGAAGGTGGATGAGACACCGTCCCCGAGCATCGTACGATGTGTACTTGCTCCACAGCCGTTACCCCTAGACGAGGACCGATCAAAGTAGGTCCCTAGTCTGATCCTAGGTTCTTCGAGATCTACAGTTGGTGCTCCCCGTACTGAGGATACACAACTGATGATTGAGCCAGTTGGTGACTTATAAGTTGACTACATAATTGATTATTATACACTTGTCTTACCTCGCAAAATTATGACTTTGTCTTATGTTATATATCTATTTTCTTGGAATAGGTTCACACATTCGGTTCAATGTGTAAGGGAGATAGTTGAGATTTTTAGGCGACACTATACTGGAGCCTATGTTCCTTCTCACAGGTTCCGATTGATGTTCGGAACTTGTGGTTTGAGAGTGTGAGTTCGATATGTAAGTTATAATTTAACTTATTATTATAATAATAAATAATTTGTAGTATTTTTAATTTATTTTCTTACTTGTAATTACTTGAAATGGCTATTTTGATTTTGCAGTCTTTCTTCTGTTGGCACCCCGAGCATACCGTACAGATCTGGGCTAATTGGGAGAAGAAGTGTAAGGCTAGACTTTTAGACATATTGTCAAAGGCTTGGAAGAAGTATGGGGGTAGCTGCCCCAAGTGGATTTTTCCAGACCATTGGGCTACTTTATCGGAGTATTGGGGGTTCGATAGGTGGTAGTGTATCTCTTCCGCTACTAAGTAGAATAGATCCATTGGTTAGGCGTCACATAAAGGATGATCAATTTCTTTTACTAAGCATGAGGAGTAGATAGTAAGTATAAAATTTTTTACTATTCGATATATCTGCTATTTTACACTTAGTCCATCATAAAATTAACATTTAGTCATTTTTTGTTACAATGATAGCGAAGATAGTTAAGTCCTGACTTCAGCTACATTGACCTCTTCAAATGCACCTATATGTTTTAGGACGGGCCAAGAAAGGGCCATTATGTCAATGATCGATCACGTCATATACTAGTAAGAATACACAATCTTATATGTTTTTAAATTTAATATTATTTATATTTTGATTGCTAATTTTAAATATTTTATGAGTTTCCTTACCCCCAAATTCGACAGGATACTGTCACTGCTATTATTGAGTGTCATACGTAGTCAAGTTCTCAGACAGATTCTACGAGTACAGTTGCACTAAGTAGGGTGCCCGACGAGAAGACACTATTCATCGAGGTGAATGACAGAGCGTGCAAGAAAAGGCGAGTATACGGATTGGGCTCTGAGTCTTCGAGGGTTAGACGGAGGTTATAGCAGCTATCTTCTGAGTCATCAACTTCTTCTACCTCGTTAGATGTGAGCCAGTTACAAAGAGAGTTATACATGGAGAGGAAGAGGTGGGAGAGGGTTAAGCATCAAGTACAGGTATATCGGAGTCACAGCTAAAGCTTGACTGAGTACCTGACGTTTATGTCTCAGAATTTGAATCTACCTCCGCTACCGTCGATGCCAGCTGTTCAGGAAGAAGATATTGACAATGAGGAGGACTTTATCATCAGTCCTTTAGATTCACATCCTGATCATCAACCAGGCCTTTCCAATCCACCACCGCCCCCTTCGTCAGCTCCAACATTCGCACTGATTTCTGCTTCATAGTTAGGACATTTGGACAACATTTTTATGTATTATTCATATTTGTCATTATTATATTTATGAATTATACTATGTGATGGGTTTTTTTTGTTTAATTGAATATTGGCATTACTTTAACAGATGAATTTTTTTCTAATACAGGACATTTTTTAAAAATATTTTAAAAATATTTTAAAATTATAGAATATTAGCAAGGGATTAAAAGGGGATTAGAGAGAAAAAATAACTTATGTTGCTAATCCCTCGCTAAAAACGACGGATTAGAGGTGGATATTTTGTCTGCTTAATCTTTCGTTGCTAATCCCTCCTAACAGCGACGGATTCAAATATAGGAAATCCATCCGTAGCTAATCCCAAGCTAATTTGCGAGGGATTAGCGACGAATCTATTTAAACCATTAATTTAAAAAGGAAATTCTGTAGCTAATCCCTCGCAAATTAGCGAGGGATTATAGACGAAATAATTCCCTAGTTACGGACATTTTACTTTTATTAATTATTAAGATAATCTGTCGCTAATCCTTTTTATTTAGAAAGGGATTTACGACGAATTTAAAAAATTCCTCGCAGATCTGTTTCAAAATTCATTGCTGAAAGTCAGACTGCTGACTAATTCTCTCGCAAATCTATCGCTACTTGTGACGAAAATTTCAATCCATCACAAAAATTTACCTTTGAGAGGAAGAAATTAGCGGGGAATAATTCCTCGCTAATCCGTCTCTAATTTTGTTTAGCAACGAATTAGCGACGGAATTGTCCCTTACTAATTCTCTGTTTTCTTGTAGTGTAAAGGTACAATCTTTTTCAAGCATTTGTAAATTTTTTCCCTAGATTTTCATAATTTTATTTGGTGCCATTTTTGAATAACTAGAACTTAAAATTATGCCATGAACCTGATGTTTAATCAATCTCACATGTTGGTATGATGTTCGAGGAATCTTTTGCATGAAGATTTGTTGATTTGGAGCTTTTTACAGGTAGAAAATATTGCTCCAAATTTCTAATCTCATAACTCATATTGGTGCTATTTTTATGATATATAAAACTCAAGATTTGTCCATATTCTTGCTTTGAAATTGTTTCTTGAAGTAAGTATAATAATTGGGGATTGATTTTGTTGTGAATATTGAGTTTTTGGGACTGTTATAAAGGTGAAAAATTTTGGAGTAGCTTGAGGTACGAATTTGCATACAATGTGCTTGATGTATTATTGCTTCCATAACTCTTGAGTGTGCCTATATGACTACCAAATGTTTCATATGATGAATTTCTATGATCTACTTGCTTAGTAACTTATTTTTTAGTGGATTTATTATTTTGTTGCTAGTAAGAATTTCCATTAGTGATTTATGTCATACCTTGGAAAGTTTTTAAGTCAATTTATGGTTCATATCAAATTATCTTCTTGAGTCTTGAACTCCTTGTGCTATTGTTACTTTGAATGAGTCCATTGAGCGTAAAAATTTTATCCTTGGAGTTTTGGCAATATCCAAACAATTTAAAATCCTTCATTTGAATACTTGCCTAGTATGTGTTTGGTGAAATGCTTAAATGACTATATAATGCTTTGTATGGGATCTTAGCTACCATCTTCCACTTCTAATTGACTTCATTAAAATATTTCTTATCATAGGTGGGTTGAATACTTGGTTTTGAATTCTCTTAAGATACTTGGAGTTGTTTTGAACTTGTCTTACCTTAAATCCTTGTGGTAATTTCTTATTGAGTCTTTTCATAAATCATTCTCAAAAAAAATCTTGAGTTTGTTGAATCCTTACTTCTTTGAATTCTCACTTGAACTTGCCTTATTTTTTTGGTAACCATCAAGTATTATTTGAATTCCCTAAGACCCCTAGTTCATTGTCTTTAGAGGGTTGGCTTGACTTGCTAGGTAGACTAATTCCTAAGAAATTAGGGATGTTGTTTAGGGAAAAAATCTTTGAGGAATTGAGTGTTGAAAAAGGCAAAGGGTGGGCTTATTGAGATAAAAGCCAAGAACAGTACAAACACGAGTGAAAAGTGACCACTAAAATTGAGTGTAAATACGTGAGAGAATGAAGTGAGGAATTTCTTTTATGTTTTCTACTTAACTTTTGTGGGAGTTTCTCATGAAAGAAAAAATATAATGGCTAGTTGGAGTGATTGTGAAAGTGAAGGATATAACTATGGTGAGGAATCTTGTTTGAGTAGGAGTGATTATGAGAATGAATAGCATGAAAATGACCGTGAGGAAGGTTATTGGGAGAATGAAGATGAACATGAGAACTTCCTTGATTGTGGAGTTGAATCTTTTGGAAATAGCCATAATGAAGGGTCAAGCACAAGTGGAAGAGGAAGTTGGAAACATGAAGGGAAAGATTTGATGAGGTAGTGCTTTGTACCTGATGAATGCAAAATATATGGGAACTTTGCTCATATTTCCTATGATTGTCAAAGAAGTTCTAAGCATAGTGAGGAAAGCACATTGCAAAATTTTACAAAATGAGAAATGAGGAGAAAGCAATATTATATTTGCTCTACTTATTGGGGATATGGATATAGCTAATGTGATTGCCCAAAAGAGAATGATCAAAGAAGAAGTATTGGTTTGCAAAAAGGTAGTACAATTTCTTGTGAACATTGTAGTGGCTATGGGCATAATTCATTAGATTGTTAGTGGAAGTCCTTCAAGGAGCAATGTAGCCAATTGAACAAAAGATTTTAGTTGAGAAAGAAATACAATGAGAGAAAACAAAAGGATGAGTTTGAAGTCGAGGGGAGTGTTGGGAAAAATGAAAAAAATGCGCAGCATGAATTGCATGAAGTTGAGAAAGAGGAGAAGCTAGAAAAGGAAATCAAATACCAAGAATTGCCAAACCAAAGGGATGAAGAAGATCATGAAAAAATTGAGAAAAATATTGATGAGGTTGATGAGGAGCCAAGTAGTGATGAAGGAGAAGAAATTAAACTATTAAACTCGACAAATGGGGTGACTAAGGAGTTCTACAATATCTTATTCTTTCTAGATGAAGAGTCACATCCATTAGATGTGATAGAGGAGAATTAGCCAGAAGAAGTTGAGCAAAATGGAGTCGAATTTATTGAAGAGCAAATGGATTCAATCAATGAGGCGGAGGAGGAGCAAAAGCATGCTATGGAAGAAAGTCTCAAAAATGCTTCAAGTACTTATAAAGTAGGAGAAAGCTCACATTCACAGGAGGAGAAAAAAGAGTTGGCTAGAAATAGTCCAAAAATAAGTAAGAAGGAGTATAATTAGTAAGAAAGAGCTATCTAGTTCAACTTCACAAAAGGACACCAAATCTAATAGAAAAGTTAGAGTGAAGGGAAAATATAAGGTTGCACTTGAAAGACTATGCTTATTGATTGGTGCTATGAGAGAGATTGTAGATGAGTGTGTAGTGGAAGAAGAATGAGCTTTACAAAGGGAGAATATATTATATTCAAGGTGTCAAATCAATTAAAAGCCATGTAGCTTAATTATTGATGGAGGGAGTTGTAAGAACATAATTAGTGCTATTGGTGGAGGAGTTGGGAATGAAGAACTTAAAGCATCCTAAGCCTTACAAGTTTCAATGGTTAAATAATTGTGGTAAGCTAAAGGTGAACAAGAAAGTCAAGATTGTATTTTTCATGGGGAAATATAAAGATGAAATTGTATGTGATGTTTTTCCTATGCATGTTGGGCATATATTGTTGGGAAGACATTAACAATATGATAGGGATGTGGTTCACAATGGGAGGAAAAACACTTATACTTTGTGCAAAGATGGAAGGAAATTTACACTTTGTGCTATGTCAGCTGTGAAACCCCAGTCAAAACCAACCTTAGAGTAAGGGGGGGTTGGGATGCATATCATATTTTATTTCATGGTTAAATATATTTTCATATGATTTTTATGTGTTTTGGATTCGGGTTTTATTGTCTTGAGGTCTTGTTGGTGAGTATTGTGTGAGAATGGCAAGATGGTAATTTTTGCCCGAGGTGAAAATAGGGAGACAGCCTGTGGATTGAATAGAAAATAATTTTCTGGTGAAAATATCAATAAGAGTTGTTGTTGTGTAGTGGTTAGAGTTTTGGAATTAATTCTTGAGGTCTTGGGTTCGAATTCTATCATGGAAGCTTTAGCTAGATTAAATTTTATTTTTGCTTAGTGGAGGAAATTTCGGTCTTATGAGCTTAGAGTAAGGTAGGGATGATGGTCCTAATAGAGACATGTTAGGAGTATTCTCATTCCACTCCTTTACTCTACTCGAATTTCTTAAAGGGAATTCATTTTCCCTTGATCCTTAATTTTCCTCAATTTTCAACTCCTTGGTTTGATCAAGATGTTCTATACATTTTCTTTCCAGAAATTTCAGTAAAATGTTGTGATCTTGTGAGATCAAAATGTCCTAGTAAAAGGCTTCTCAAGGTCTGAAAAATGTGGAAGAATGGTAGGAAATTCCAAGGGGAAAAATCCCTCTAGTAAGCTGGCTGAAATTTCACTCTAGACTAGTTCATCTTACTTCTTAGAATGAGCTGAAATTTTTTAGCTTGTTGTACCTTCAAATTGTCGAGATTCTTAGCTTACTTTCCCTCCCAAATGCTGCTAGAAAAATGGCCTTAAAACAGTTTGAAACATTAATTATTCCTGCCATTTTCGGGCTGCACAAAGGCTGTGCAAAACTAGTGAAAATTCTGGGCAAAATCGCTACTTTGGAGGTCCAAAACCAAGCTGATTTCTTCCAGATTTTGTTCAGTACCTTAGCCATGTTTTTCCTCCATAAAGAAGACTGGAAACCAGCCTTGAATACCCCAGAAATCCCCCTTCAAGTTCTCTTCAAATTAGCTGGAAGTGGCAGCCAAAAATCTGCCCAGAAATTTCTGTTCAGCGAAATTCTGGGCAGTCCAAACTTCCAACTTTGTTTCCTATTTTTCTTCCAGCCGAAATACCAGCCTTAATCTGTCAAAACCTTCCTTAAACCTCCATTAACAGAGCTCCATTGTTTCCCTCAAGCTTCTGGACGAAAGGCAGCAATGGCTATCCGAAAATCTCTCCAACAAATCTCTGCAATTTAGCTTGATTGGTTTCCAAAATTCCAGCCATCCTTGTTTAGCAACCTTCCATAAAATCTTACTCAATTGACCAGACATCTTCTTCACCATTAAGCACCCTACTTTCAGCCACCATAAGCTTCCATAAACCAGCATTAATCCCACCAAAATTCTGCTCAAACAGTCAGCCATGGCAGACTTCTAAAGCTGTCCAACAATCAAGATATTCTTGGAATATTTAGTTTCCAAATTCACTTCCTAAAAATATTCTTCAAAGATTGTAACAACTAACCTTTCCTTTTCCCTTCCAAATCAGAGAAACAACTCCCTAAACCCTACAGAAATTCGGCTAGCCCTATCTCTCACAGAAATTCGACAGCTACACACTACAATCTCTCGAAATCTCTCAAGCTCCAAGAACACACACACCACACCAAGTACACCTACCTCTTCCCTACACTTAATACCCCTCCAAACCATCTCAAATCCTCTCAAAAACTTCCAGATTTGATCTACTCCCTGCTGTGAGTCCATCAACACCATTATTAACATCAAACTCCTCAAAACATCTTGCTACTTCGGATCAAAAGCAGAAATTTCTGTGAAGGACAAGAACATCTTCAAGGTAAATTTACTCTATCAACTTCATCTTCTCCAAACATGATCTCTAGTGAGAACCTATGTGAATAAACATACTAATGATCTCTTCTTCTTCTTCTTCTTCTTCTTCTTCTTCTTCTTCTTCTTCTTCTTCTTCTCTCTCTCTCTCTCTCTCTCTCTCTCTCTCTCACGGCCAAAACTCCTCTCCCTTGGCCGGATGACTTCTTCTCCATAATCATGCTCTCGCCATCTCCTTTGGACAAAGTTAGACATCTAGGAGTTGAGATCTACTATAAACTCCTCCAAGGCGTTCATCAACTAAGTAAATACCATCAACCCTTCTTTTAAACTCTAGAAGCATGTCTCTAGGGTGATATTGATAATAGGTGGATGGTGATAGGGTTGGAGTATATATATATATTGTTGAGATTGAAGTATGAATATATGTATGTTTGTGAAGGAGATGGGACTTATGCATGGAAGGATTATCTTGGTTGATTGCATGTTGATTTGAGGTTTGATGCATGTCATAGGTAGTATTTGTGATGAAGTATGCTAGAGATTATGTCACCTTTGGTGAATAGGATTTATATTCATGTTGGATTATTGAAGCCATGATCATATTTATGCTAGTAGCGGTTAGATCATGTTTTGATAAATTGAGATCTATGCATGTATGCATGATTTGGATGATTTGATGAATTCAAGGGTTGTATATGTTCATGATTGTGGTTAGCTATAGGAATATGATCATGATCTAGTTGTCCTTAAGCTAAATTTTATTTCATTAATAAAATATTTAATAATATGATTTTTCTAGTAAAATTTTGAAAACCATGGGAAAATGTGGATTTGGTCTTTTATATAAAATAGTGATATTTTAGTCAAATAAATAATTGTTTTTCTAGAAAAATAAAAAAAATATATATATATATTATTTAAAATAATAAAATCAATTAAAGCCTTTTTATTGAAATAATTATAATTAATAAAATATTTATTACTAAAAATTTAATTATTATCTTTTAATCAAAACCCATTAAGGATTTACTTATTATTTTTCAAGCAAGACTCATTAAATTTATTTTCAACAAATTTTAGCTATCAATTATTTTCTAACAACTAAATTATTAATAAATCATTATTTTACCTAATACCACCTTGGACCCTTTTTCAAATAAACCATAATTTATTTTTAGCAAGATTTAAACCTTCAACTTTTTGTACCTATTTCCCAAACTCTTGTTATTTTAATATCAAACTAGATTTATTTTATAAACCATTTTTATTTATTTTTAAGCCTTAAAGCTTGGGACACTTGGGATATGATTGTAGTAAGTTGAGTTAGTTTTATTTGAGAAAGTGAGTCTTTGGCTTGAGTTTGATTGTGGTTTGTATTTACCATATGCGGGGTTATGTCAGCTGTTGGAGACCTTTGTTGTGGGCAAGGATCAGGTAAGCTCCTGCATAAAACCTATTTGATGAATAAATTATCTTTATGACAAGCCAAATGTAGAGTGCATGGTCACTCATTTTTGTAAAGGCAATTGAGGATTATTTCCGTTCTCATTTCAGACAAACAAATTATTTGCAAATTAATAAGCAGATTTACTTAAAATTCAAAACTCAAAACTCTTTCTAAAATTGATTTTGACAAAGACTTTGGAAATCCTTAATTGCCATTTTCAAGTGGAACTGTGTTTTGTTCATTTTCTTCCCAAGTAGGATATGTTACGTTGAGTACTCAATAGGGGTAGACTGGTAGTGCTAGTTTTGAAGAGCAATAGTGAGTCTTCTGGCAGGAGGCCTCCTCCAAAAGATGAACTCAACTTAGAGAAACGTCAGTACTACTTAGTCATGCCGGTCCGAGCTAGCAGTTTTTATTTCAGTCAAGTGACTGTGTTTTGCCGGAATGGACACTCGGTTGTTGTTTGGGTATAGAGAATGAGGAGTATCTTGCCCGGTAGGCCGATCACCTACCTTTAGTTAGTCTGCATAAAGTGTAGGCATTATGGGGCCCAACGTGTGGTAACCCATAATCCTTTCTTTCGAGTGGTTGATCTTATAAATTATGTATGACTGGAAAAGCCAAAACGCCACTCTTGCTTTTGACTAATGTTTATTGCTTGCCAATATTTCTCTTATAAAGTTTTTATACTCTGCATCCACGAACTATTTCCACTGAACACCCAAAGCACACACGGACTTACTGAGATTTTTGTCTCATCACCTTTTCACCATGATTTCAGGCCGATCCTACTATGGGGATGAGTATCTTGTGTTATCTGCCTTGGAAGAGAATGTTGTCTTTTATTTTTATGTATTACTTTGGGGAGTTGAGAGTGGATGATTTTATTTATGGATTTGTATTTCTTTTGGGAATTCATGGCTTTATTCATGGATTTATTCTTGGGTTGTGATAAATTTTAAGTTAAATTATTATTTTCATTTCGCTATTTTAATTGTGTGACCTAGTTATAAAGACCCCTTGTTCTTTGGACGGGCGACATCCCCAGCCCTGGCGGGCCTAGGTAGCGGGGTGTTACATCAGCTATATAAGGTCTTAGAAGATCAAAATTTTTTGAGGGAAGAAGATAAAAAGAAAAGAGAGCAAAGAGAGAAAGAAAAACAAGAGAGGGCAAAACAAGAATATGGGAGGAGAGAAAATGATAGGAAAGAAAAAGAAGAGAAAGAGGGAATAGAAATTCAAAAGCAAGCACAACCAAAGAGGGAGTATGGAGGTAAAATGAGAGTGCTTTTATTGGGTTTTGAGGGGTGAAAACAATGAAATTAAGGGGAAAAAAAGAGATGGGGTAAAATAAGAAAGAAAATTTAGGTTATAAAAAGAGAAAACAAGGAAGTTGGTGAGGTTCAAAAGCCAAAAGTTATATCATCATACCAAACTTCTTGTTGGAATTCTTATGTATGGAAATCTACCCAAGCAATATGACACATTGATTCGAAGACGAATCCACTTCAAGAAATGTGATCCTTCATAGGCATGAAGGACTATTCAAAGAAGGCAGAAGTATAGCCAAGACTTACTTCAAGGTTCCTTGGAGAGATTCAATATTTAAGAGGTTTCAAGGTGATTTTCAAGTCATCCAAGCCTATAAGCCATGAACAAAGAGGATAGTCAAGAAGTGGATGCCAAAAAGGAGGAACAAAAGTGTTCAAACTCAAGATAATCACATATAGAAGATCAAGAATCCCTAGAAGCCAATTGAGGAGCCAAAAAGAGCCTAAAGAGAAGTTGATTCAAGTGAAAGATCAAGGAATAACTCAGGAAATCCAAGTAGTTGTGTTTGATCAAGTTTAAAGGAGTGCAACAGGGGATGCAAGGCTTGAATGCACGGCCTTGCATCAAGTTGTGCAGATTGCAGATGAAAATTACTCCTATATGTTATGTACAGCCAACAACATAGTTGTATATGAAGCCGTGCACTATGCACGGTCGTGTAGCTACCTGTGCATAGCATAAATTTTGTGAAGCCCGATGATGGCACGGCCGTACAATAATTATGCATGGCCGTGCAAACTTCCTAAAGACATTTTCATGTTTTACTTAGCTTATTTTGACTATATTTCGACTCTTATTTATTTTTCCACGAATTGTATTAGCTTTAATAGCCAATTTAACTTATTTTAGGGCTCTTTTGACTAGTTTAGGTTACGGGTTCTATATATACCCTATTATAACTCTTGTAAAAGGAACTTTTAAATTTTGATCATTTTGAATATAAGAACTCTTATGAGTTTGGTGAGGTGATTCCTCTTGGGAATTTTCCCTTCAATCAAAACTAATCTTAGGTCTTAGTCATTCCCTTTAATTCAAGTTTCTAAACCATTCAAGGATAATCCAATCATTCATCTCTAATTTTGGTGCTAGGTTTCTTCCTATTATTCTTGTTAGGATTTAGTTGGGTGTCTAAATTTTTCCATCCATTTTGTTCTTGATTCTTGTTGGGTTAAGAGTGTTAGGGTGTTGATTTAATTAGCTTAGTTTATTAGATTGTGGGTTCTAGGTGGCCTAAATTACCTAAAGGTCTAGATTGGGATTTGTTTGAACTTTCATTTTCAAGCATAAATTCACTGTTTTGAGTGCTTTGAGTGTTCTTGAATTTAATGCTTGTTTGAGCCACAAAAATTGCAGCAAAAAGGTGCTTCCGAACTCGCATAACCATTCCTCTAATTTCAATTAGTCTAAGGACCCATTTTGGATTAACCCTTGAATCTGTTTAGGATTTATATGCCCCAATCTTAAGTGCCATAAATATAAGTTATTTGATGTGGCCTTTCTCTTCTTATTATTAAGTTCCGTTTGAGTATTATTTATTTAATGACTAATAAGATTAACATAGAAAAGATTGCCATACATGTTTCTAGAACAAACTAATTGAAATACTAGATGGAAAGAAATAGAATATCCTTGATTAATCAATCTTGAAATTGAAATCAAATTCTATTTAAAACTTGAACATATAAAATATCTTTTAAAACTACAATCCTATTACAATCAAATAAGAGTTCCAAGTCTCCCACTGCATTAGCCCACACTTGTGTGCTCTGTTGCCCACTCTCAATTCATGCTCTCTTCTACTAAGTCGCCTTATCTTGTTGAACCCCTGGAAAGAGTTATAGATATAGACAGGGGCTCCAGAACCAATAATACAAATGGATGATAATCCAACAATTAATAGAGATTCTAAGTAAAGAGCAATATCTGAAGATGACTTGGCCAAGAAGTTTGGACAGTTTTTCTTGAAGTTCCCTTTCTTGCCACACTTAAAACATTTGCGCTTGGGTTTAGCGTCGAGCTTAGACGGACTGGGCTTAGACCTCTTAAGCTGGGTCCCTATATTGTTCTGGGCCTTCTTCTTCCTGAACTTCTTGGGTTGGGCCCTAATTCTAGGAAAAGAACTAAAACGAGTAACCAAAGTCTTTGACGCAAGCATCATGATTTTCTCAGCAGCTTTTAGTTCTTTCATTAACTCGGACAAAGACATACACAACTTGTTCATACTATAGTTTAACTTGAATTGAGAATATGAATTTTGCAAAGTTTCAATAACCATGTCAATTTGGCTCTCAAGATCGATTGTTGCCCCTAGGACCTCAACCTCCTTAAAATGAGCAATCATCTTAAGCATATGCTCACGAACCAATGCCCCCTCAGTCATCCTAGTATTCATAATTGGCCTAAGAGCTTCTTGCCTTACTGGCCGACACTTGTCAACAAACATAGTGCATAACAATAAATCGATATCATGCGCAATAGGCATATTTTTGTGCTTAAATTGAAGAACATTAGACATGGAAGCCAACATATAGAATCTAGCCATCTCACAAGCTTTTCTCCATGCCTTCTCAACCTCACGATCTTGGCCTATGGAATCTTCCCTAATTTTAGGCTAGAGGTTGGTCAAAACATACTTCCACTCTTTCGCAGTGAGTATTATGTTCAAATTCCTTTTCCAATCCACAAATTTGGTCCATTTAACTTAATCTCCTTGAGAATAATAGATAAAGGACTGAAATTAGACATTTCTATTGATTGGAAAAAAACTTCATTCAGAAAAAAAGTTTGTTTTGAAAGACATATAAGAAATACACGTATAAAACATCATATTATTTCCAAGAGATGGCTAACTTATTAAAACCATTATCAAAAATATGAAAAATTTAGCTCTTAGAAACATTAACAGAACTTCATAGAAAGGTTAACAATTTTTTAAGTTAAGTGTATAATCATCACAAATTAAACTTTCTTAATAGATAATGATCCAGAGATAATTTCATCGATAGGATGGCCACTACTTTCACCACCTATGGATAATCTAGTATTAATGCCTCCAATGATAAACTAGCCGACACTAACACATTTCCTAGGCATTAATTATAATTCCTCCATTAGTTTTAGATTCTCATGAAAATCCATCCTATAGGGAATTTTATTTAGAATGACACGAGACTAACCACAATTTCTAACAGAAATCCGTGATGGAAGCCGTAGGGCCGTTAGAACCCCTTTCCCACGTAATCTTTTGAGAAAATAGGTTTTTGGATTTTTTTTTCTTAAAATTAATTGATTTTTATCAACTTTAGTGAAATCCATTTTTCTCTGTGTCAAGGATAAAGCCCTTTAAGAAAATAAACTATGAATTTTTATTTTCACTATTTAAGTTAAAACCATTTTCTAAGAAATAAATTTAAAACTTTTAAATTCAATATATTCTCCATATCAAGGATGAAACCCTTTGGAAGAATAAATCCTAAATTTTATTTTAAATTCCTTAATTCCATTTTAAAAACGTTTTCCTTTAATTGTTTTATCTAGAGAAAAAATTAATTTCTCAAAACCCTTTGTGCATTGGATCACAAAATTAAATAAAATAGCTATGCGCCAAAAAATAACTTTTTACATACTCTTTCTAACTTTTAATTCTTATGTGACTAAATAATGGATTAAATATCATAATAATAAAATTAAAATAATCTTATTTAATCCTAAAGTGGTTCCTCCTTTACTAACCATTTTCATGCAAGAATATTTATTACCATAAACAAACCATTGCAAGAAAAATAACCTCGTGTGATATGGGCTCCAAAAGAAAAGGAAAAACTGCAAGGAAAATTTAAATGGAAAAACTTGAAAGCTCCAACCACACGAACCGTGATCGAATCGCCAAAGAAAAATCACTCATTGCTTACTCCAAAATCATCAACCATTTTCTCCATTTTTTTTTTCTCCTTGGAGTTTCGATCTTGTTCAGGCACCAATATTGTTACAAAAGTTCAAGTAGATGAATTTAAATACAGTATCAATCGCATATGCCTTTCAAAATGAGGCGCACACGAATTTTATGGAAAGTGAATAACAATAAATACAAGAGCCTATGTCTCCACACACGAGACGTATACAACTTCTACCCATATAAAAAACTACGAGGGATCTATACAATCACAAGGATTGAATTTTTTAATTTGTAGAGGAACCACCTTTTCGGTTATTAACCCTAAGCATGGTCATAGATTATAACTATGGCTTTGATACCACTTGAAAGGATCACGGAAAAAATAAAAACGCAGCGGAAAATATTAATTTAAAATTTTTCCAAGACAAAGTCTAAGAATACTTACTTTTAGGACGCTTAGATTGAATAACCGGAGGATTTGGATTTGACGAAACGCTTTGATTTGTCAAGACTACTTGTTTCGCAGGAATACTGGCTAAATGTTGACTCCTTCACATCAAATAAGTGCACTAAAATTGCTAACCTTTAATCTTCCAAAGTTTTCACGAACCTTTTATATGCTATCTACCGATGAAAGTAGAATAATAGGTGAAAGAATAATTTTCTTGAAAAATATTGAGAATTTTATTATTTTTCTTTAAAGGAAAAAGACTAAATGAAAAAAAAAAAAAGAATCAATTGCTCACCGAAAAAAATCAAAAATCACAATATATATATATATATATATATATATATATATACACACACACATACACACACACACGCACACACACATATACATACATACATATATATATATATATATATATGTATATATATATATTGGAAATTCCAATTGCTATCAAATTGGAATCCAATTTGGAAATAGTAAATTTCGTGAAGTACACCACCAAACTGAAAATCGAAACTTCCCTTTTCTTTTCTTTTTTTTCTTGTTTTTTGTTTCCTTTTTCTTTTCTTTTTTCTTTTTCCTTTTTTTTTCTTTTACTTGTAACAGCTATCCTTTGTTTCAAAAAAAACAAAAAAAAAAAAAAAAACAACAACAACAACAAAAACCATCACTCACAACCACAGTGGGCTAAGGAAGATTTCTAATTAGCCAAAGACTAATTAAATAACTTTTTCATTAATTAATTGATCTTCTTAGGCCCAATATAAAATTACTCCAAACAATTAATTAATAAATCAATTAAATTAAATTGACCCAATAATTATATTAATTAATTAGCCCACTTTGGCCTAATACAAAATTATTCAAGATAATTAATTAATAAATCAATTTATTTAAGTTGACCCAATAAATCATTCTAGCCTAAATAAATAATTATTGGACTTCTAGAATAATTTCTTCCAATATTACTTTCACCCAACAAGCCCATATAGTAAATAAAATTTACTAATGTTACTTGAGCTACTTTGGGGATTAAAAGACATATTATTCTTGTCTACTAAAATGACCAAAATACCCTTAAATAAATAGTCGTATTTTATTATTTTAAATATTTTATTTATCACAATATGAAAATATTGATCCCAAAATAATATTGTAAGTCTGATATCCTTGACTTACATGTGTAATGATGAAAATATCCCTCTATGTAACACTTGTCATTGAGATAAAAAATGTACTAATACCTTTCTTAATGATATGTACCATCCTTTGATAACTAGTTCTATAATTCATGACTTCCAATATGTACCAATTGATTTCCCAAGAGCTACCCAAAGGCATACATACTAAGTCACGTTTTCCAGGGCCCTAATTTATTTAGATTATCCTAGACAATCACAAGAGGGTGATATCTTCACTAAGTGAAGTATAGAAACTCTATTGTATAAGTTTGTCTTAAATAACTAGAGTCATATACCCAACGTACAAGGTTATTGGTCTTAAGACCTCACCCATCATACATTACAGTGCACAAGCCTAGCTTCCAGCAGACCACCAACGTATACTCAATTCTTAAAGTACTTATCCATGCAGTAGTAGTGATAAATCAATCTTGATTTATTATAATACTTTTATAAAGATTATTATTGTATGGTCCTATTCTACGTATTTCAAATACGCTTACACTATTGGTGTGAGTAGACTACTCTCTGGTCAAAGGTAAATCATTCCCCATTTAGAAGTCATAGTATAATGATTTAAATATTGACAAAGTGCCAAACTTCATCGATTGATCAAGAACATTTTTCCTTGCATGTTAGTAGCCCATGAACCACAACATTTTGTGAAAGTACGACCTAATTACGTAGATCACTTATTAATACACTTAGACCTTAATGTGCATATATAAATAAATATTAATGACTGAAATATTTTATTAATTCCCAAAATAAAGAAATACATAGTCTATTTTAGACATACATTCCAACAACTAACTATAGTTGTCTATAAATTTCTTTTTATATATATATCTTGTTTGTAGATTATTTTGATTCTTTATTTTTGTCACTACAATAAATAAAGTATATTGAGTTCTAGTGTGTTGTATCATTATGTTTGTTGTAGTGTTGTTATTTTTTATATTGCTGTATGTTGTTATCTTGCAAAATTGTATATAGTGGATTCATGGGATTTAAATTTTGTTCTTGTACATAACTTTGCTGTTGTGGATTATTTTGTTACTGTTGTTGGGTAATGTTGTATATTGTTGTTGTGTTAGTATTTTTAAGATGAAGATGTGGTTGTAGATGGCTATTCATTGAGGAGACCATATTGTATAATTTTTTCTTTGAGGATGTAGGTGTTGTTGTAATAGCATTGGTTATTTTGAGGATTTGGTTGATGTTGTATATTTGGTTATACAATAATTGTTGTTGTTATGGAATTTTTCTTTTAGCCTTGTATTGGTATTTTTGGTGTTGTTGTACCGTATATATACTGGTGGAAGATTAAAAATTAATTGTAGTAGTGGTGAATAAGTAGAGGAGTTGGTGACTTGTAAGGTTGTTATTGTTGTTGTTGTTTTTTTTTTTTTTTTTTTTGTGGACTATTGACTTGTATTTGGAGGTGTTGTTAAGTTTTTGTAACCTTTTGTATAGTAATTTTGTAGTGTTGAAGCTATTTGTTTGTTGTTTGAGAGATTTTATTATGCTATGTGGAGGTGGTAGTATTCACAGATTGGTGGTTGTTATAGTGACAATATTTTGAGTTTTTTTTTTTTTCAATAAACCTACTAAATCCTTGATCCCTCACTTTCCCATGCAATTTATTGAGTTTGTAGTGTGTGATGTGTGTTGTATACTAATTCTAGTGCTTGGTATATTAGTATTTTGTTTTGTCTATAAGTTATGTGTTGATGATAATATATTAGCACATACATTAATTTAGTTTATTCCTTGTGAAAATATTGATTTGGTCAATTGTTTTATTGTTTTGTTGTATTTCTATTATTGTACGTAGCACGTAGTACTAATATTTGTGTTAGTTTTGTTTATTTTAGTTGATAATGTTATTTGCTTAAATTAGTTGTAATAACTCGTTGTATCCTTGTTATTTGCATTTGATTTTATATTGTTTTCTTTGTACAATTATTTCTTTTTCCGGACTTTTGATTGTTTGTATTCCTTTTATTGGTATTTCTTTAGCCTTTAGGTATTGTTGTATTTGTTTTTATGTTGCAGGCACGGGGTATAACCAATGTCGTTTATTCATTCAAACTGGTGCCTATCATTTTCAGAGTTCAAAATAATCAAGTTACTAAGAGCAACCGACACTTGTTACTCATTTAATGAGGTGACGGTTCATAGTTAATCATCTCTTGGACATAGAAGCCTCCCGCTTTATCAAATTTTTAGTAATAATTATGTTTTGGACAATAATTTTCAAGATACCTGGGGAGTATTGTTTATCGTTTCCTCCCTATTTTATTATTTTGTATCATGTAAATATGTTTGTCTCATATATTTTAGACGATAAGGACATTATCCCCTTTAAATGTGGGGAAGAAATTGAATAATTTTTCATTTGCAAGCTTTTATTGATTATTTTGGTAATTTTCTTATTTTTGGGCTAAAAGTTTTGTTTTCGTATTTAGGCCAAAATTGTTTCGGATTTTCAAGCTTCTATGGTATATGTGTTTATATGTGTTAGTTTGGTGGAGTTATTATTTATCTTTTTGTTTAAAAATTCTACTTAAGGCCTTTATAGGAGAGTTGATTTTATGTACACTTATAGGCATGGCATAGGCTCGGTTTTGAGAAGTAAAGTTAACATTGTTTATACTTTTGAAAATATTGTGAAACTTGATTCTTTGAGAATGGATGAGAATGATGTGATGAAATATAGAGTGTGGATTGTTGTCTTATCTCTAGTTTCTTGGCACTCCCATTTATTTATTCATTCATTCCATTGTTTATTTTTAAAATGTTGTATTGTGTATTATTCAATGTATTTAATGCAAATAGGAGTAAGAGGTAGGTTGCTCAATGCATTTACCGAAATGCGGAAAAAAAAGGATCTAGTAATGCAACTAGCATGTCCTATGATGAAAAGCAAAGTATGCTATTAAAAAAAAAAAAAAGAGAGAGAAGCAAAAAAAAAAAAAAAAGTGCAAAGGATGATAAAAGAAGTGCTTAAGTAAAATCAGTATAAATGCATTCCTCTCGGGAAAAAAATCATGAAAATTAAGAGGCTCTTATTTTGCTATTTGAAAGTCAAAATGTGTTGTTGGATTGTTGTATTAACATGAAATATAGAGTTCTAATGTTGTATTGCAATGTAATATTTGTAATTTTTATACCCTTCTCGTAAGCCACGAGACTTAAGGTGGCCGATTAATCCTAACTTGTATAAATCACATTACTTGTATTCTTGATTCAATGGGTAGAATGAATCACATTGAATTGGTATAAACTTGTTTAAATCAACTTCAATGTTCTTAGTTATGTCTAACTTAATATATGAGTATACATGGATTAACCTGGATAGATAAGTGTTGGGATGAATTCTAAGATGGAGGAAGAAATAATCCTTCTACCATTTTGACCTTATTGCATATATATTAATTTGTTCTTGTTAATTCACCTAAAATGCTATGTAGAATTTTTCATTTTTTTTTTTTTTTTGTAAGCTAGTTATACATTATTTTTCTGGAAGCATGGAGAAGTGATAAATGCTCATTATATACATATCCTTTATGTAAATTGTACAATATATGCTGTAAAATAAGGCTAATGACCACTCATCCTCACGGTTTCACATTATTTTTTGCAAAGCTTAATAAAGAAGGATTGGAGTGAGAAAAGAGAATAAAAGGAGCAGAAAAGACCATAATTTGCGCCGATTATACCACATAAATGGTTCCATTTAATGAGAGGTAGTGGATTATTCTCTTGAAAAGTGCTAGGACAAAAGAGAATGACTCACTGGAAATAATAGGCACAGGTTCAAGGAGTAAACAAATGCCGGTTGACGTCGGATTCCAGATCGACACTTCTGATTTGAATACAATTTTTAGGGCTCATCTTGGGCTATAAATAGAACAGAAAAATGCCATTTTGGGTGGCCACCATGAGAGAAAAACACCTACTACAAGAGAGAAGCTCAACAAGAAAATTAAAGGGTTAATTTGGAGGAGATTTGGGAAGAATAAAAGGAAAAATTTGTCTATGAGTTTTCCCCATTTCTTTTCTTTATCTTTTCTTGTTAATATGTATGCATTTCTCTAATAGTATTATGAAAGGATGAACCCTAATTTGTTCTTGTATTTTACCTTCCTTTGATTTGTTGGATTTCAACTTCTAATGAATGTTTACTTGATTTTATTATGTTAGATTAGTTTTTTTGCTAATCCTCTTCTAAAGAATTCGAGAAATGGAGTTAGGAGTTGGGTTCCAAATGAATGGGTGGTTCAATGTGTTTTATCCTTTGACTAACTCGAAAGAGAGGTTGGGGATTAGAACTTGATAATAATTGAGTTCTTGATATGGCTTAGAGATACGGATATTGGGTTTCTCTGGAATTTGAGGGTTTTGTATTTAATGCTCATTAGGTTTATTGGGAAAATAGAGATACCCTTTAATTGCCCTAAGAATAGGGAATCCATAACTCGAGAAAGAGTATATTTCGCATTTGTGACCTCTATGATATTAGAATTCGGTTGCATTGGGTTTGTGTTTAGTACTCGACTAATTTTGGAAATTCCTAACATTTTACATGTCTCTTACTTTCTTTCCTATCTTTGATATTCTCATGGCCAATCTTGTGTGGAGTTGTGTTGATTCTCTAGGTTCCCTAATGTAGTTAATCGATTCTATTAATTTGTTAGGCTAAATAATAGAAGAAGGGTTGGTAGTAGTATCTTTATCTTTTTCCCAAGGATCTTTGACACTTGCCATTGTGACACTCTATTACACGATGGGTATACTTGCCCAAATACATGGTTTAAGTATTTTTGGCATTTTACTTTAAAACTTAATTTTTATTTATGTGAATTGTTGTTAATATTTTTTCTATATATGAAAACCACACAACAATCTACTATTGCTTAATGAAGAAAATATGCTTATGTAATGCCCTACTACATATGTAGTCTAATCGGGCCGGAGATGTCACTCCATTCTTCGGATCAGGAATCTTTATAACAAGGTAAAAAGAGATAGATAAATAAAATTATTAAACTTTGAATTCAATTAAAAACTACAGTTAAAACAATTATAATCCTGACATAAAATAATTCTTCAAAATACACTTTTAAACATCTGAATTAAAAAATAATAAACATTGTATCAGGACTATCACTATTACAAAAGATAATTCTAATAATTAGTCTAGATAGGCTCACCTCACCCTAAAAACATGATTAGAAAAGTTGTTTGAGATTATAAAAGTTTCAATAAGTTCGAAGTGTGTGCGTTCATGTCACAATTTTCAAAATCAATGTCATGATGCATGAGTAATATTGACTTGAACATATATAGTCATAATTCAAATAATTTTTCGCCTTTCAAATACATTACCATTTTTGGGGTAACACATTAAGTACTAAATTAGTATTTTGCATAATAAAATTTTTGTTGGGTAAATTATTTATATCATATTTCTAGAATATTAAATTCATTTTTCAAAAGTCTTGAACCCATCACAATTAATACCATATCCCACATTAAGATACCCATACCGTGATAACATATCACGATCCATTACATATATGGTAATGACATATACAATGCTAAATAATTAGGTAGGGTGTACATCCCTTCTGAGAGAATATCCCGCCATCTCCCTCATACAAAATCAGATCAAATGTCACACATCCATCCTCTAGTTCCCCTTGGAGATCATATTGTTAGCTAAGGATCGTGTTCAGCCAATAGAACTATCGCATCCTTTGAAAAAAAAAAAAAAAACCCAACTTTCCCAAGGCCACCAATCTATCGAAGCTCTCTCCTAATCTTACGAAACTAGTCCTATAGTTTTGCCTATTGAGATTTAGTATCATTAGTTTAATAGTTCAAGAGTTCACTATTCCGATGTGGAATAATCAAATTATTTCCAAAAATCGTTCAGTCTTTTGAAGTAAATTTAAAGTCTTGACCCCACTAAAATCAAATTCATAAACTTTTTCCCAAAATTTTCCAAATCCAAAACTCCTATAACCGTTCTAAAATTCATTCACATTGTAATAAAACATTGTTCATATTTTGCCATAATATACTTGGAGCCAACATGTATAAAACTCATGCCATGACTTTCGCAACATTTTTCACGCATGAAATGCATAAGTACATTTTCTTGTGTCATATATATTTGATGCATGGCTCCATTCCATAATCATAATACTCATGAGAAATTTCACAATAGTATTTATGTGTCACCCCATTTAGTTGAGGGTTTGGAAGCTTAATTATATGGTTATTTGGGATTGCATTATAAATTAAATACATTATATGTGGCTACCTTATGTGCCATTTATGTGTATTCACTAGAGTAAAATGTGTTTGATAAGATAATTATTATTTTTTTTTTGGATGTAGTAAGTAATTTATATGTAAGTAATTGTTCATTTTATGCATATATGTATTATGTGTAGCAAATTAATTTCTAAATTACTTTTTCAATAAAATCATCATAATGATTTTTCTCTTATGCAAAGTACACTCTTGAACAAATTTATTTTTAATTAAGGTTTTGGCTTTGTTTTCCAAACTAATAATCTTGGTCAAATTTCGGGTCAAATTTAATTTTGACTACTTAATCTAATTTCACCAATTGACCGAAGACCCATTTCTTGGACCCATATATTTTTTTAACCCAACAAAACACCCTCAACCATAGCCATTGAACTTAGGGTATTTTTAAGAGAACTTATTCCAACCTTTGGATCAAAATCCACTCTATTATAAAAAGAACTTTATCCCCATTTTCTCGCCCCAAGGCTGCCGAAATTCTTCCCCATTTCCTCTGCATTTTCCTTGTTCCTTCTCCTCTAGAAACAGCTCTCCTCTCCCCCTCCATGAAAGCTGGCCGACAGCTTTAGTGCCCCACCATTCCACCGAAACCACTTCCTCAACACTCACTTATTGGCCTTGAATGTATTTTGTCCTAAGCTAACACGACTCTTGGATCTTGGAAGAGCAATTTCGGTGGTCTTGGAGCTGTTTATTCAAGGTGATTTTTGCCATCTTCTTGTCATTTTCCCAAGCTGGATGAAAATATATTTGGCTGGACAGATTTTTCTTTTGCATGGTTTATGCATTTTGGGTGGTGATTCATGATGGAAATGTTGAGATTTATGTTAAGGGATGATGTATGATGTGTGAAATAAAGTCTTGTGTGCAAAGAAAACATTTTTACTCCTTTATAGAGCATAAATACCGAAAATAAGTGCTGCTGCCCAGATTTTTGATTTTATGGCTTGAAGCCTTGTTTGAATGATTTTTCCCATGAATTGGTGTCGTATAATGTTGTATTTATATTGTGTAAATGATACCTTATGAGTATGATTTATGTATTGTAGAGATTGGAGGAGTCTTGATGTTGTTTTGATCAAGTTTTTGTTGGAGAAAACAAGGAACCTTGCTACAAAATCGAGGTTTGAGATGGATGCTATTTTGTTTGTGCTATATTGTGATCATGTGTATGATGTTGTGTAGGATCTAGGGTGTGTTGGAGATTTATTTGAGAGTGTACAAGTGTTTGATGTTTAAAAATGGTGGTGTTTTGTTGAGTTATTTCTTGCTGCTAAAATCCCTGTTTAGAGACCCAACTTTAAACCCCCGAAAACACACTATTTTAAGCTTTTTTTAGCTAATTTTTGGAATTTAAAAACTTGGGGATGTTAGAAAAATTTTGGTTCAAGAATCATTGAAAAAAGCCTTGTATTTTGGAAGATATGAATTTTTGAAAATTATCGCTCCAGTGTGGTCGCAATTCTGGCGAGATTTTTGGAAAACTTAATTAACCTAGTTTTTCAAAGAATTTTTGGAAGGGGATTACATGGTAATTCACCTAACATATAGAAGTATAATTCTGGAAATTTTCATCAAGAAATAAAATGATTTTCTCAGAAAATTAAATCAACTTTTGAGACCTTTGATTTGCTTTAAAAACAGAATTTTAGCCTAAGGGTTTAAAACATGAATTTTGCCTTGAAAATTTCTTTAACTAGCTTAAAATGAATTTAAATGAAATTTATGGAATACTTTGATTTACTAGGAAAATATTTCTTATGGTTTTTATACTTAAATAATTATTCTATTTTTGAAATTTTGAAAAATCCTAGTAATCTTTAAGTACAAAGTCTTCAAGATAATTACTTATCTATTTTACTAGTTAATTATCTATTTAATCATTAGTCTATTTATGTTCTTATTTATTTATCTATTTATTCATTTACTTATTTATATAATTATTTATTTAATTAATTATTTATCTAATTATTTATTATCTATTCATTTGTCTACTTACTTATTTTTTTTATGTATTTATTTATTTATCAATTTAGCTCTTTATTCATTGTTTAAATTATTTGTTCTTTTAACTTGGTGGGATGCTTTCCTTCCTAACCTATGTGGATTGATTGTTTGATTAGGAGTTTAGGATTAATAAGATTAGAATAGGTAATTGTGATTAGCGTTAGAAGATAGAAGAGATTACTTGGAGCATAAGTAACATATTTTTTCTTAGGGATATATATGGTTTGATCTCTAAGGACTTGTGGTCAAAAAATTAATTCTTGTATAATTTATATTAGATTTGGAGCCGAATTTAGGAGGAACGAACGCTTGAGAATTGTAAAAAGAGATTTGCTAAGATTTTGGACGAGGAAAGTCCTTGCAACTCATAACTCATATATGCAAAATAACTCTATGGAAAATTCATATGATCATGCATACATGTTTATGACACAAAGAAGCACATGATGTGATTTCACTTATGAGTTCCATTTTATGGCACTTGGTATCACTCTTACCACTTTTCGACTTCCACTTGAGAAAAGTATGCATGATCAATTTTGGCAATCTTCTTATGAATGTTATGATATCATTAGGAGTCATGCATCAATATTTATATCTAATGACAATTTTCCTTCATGCACGTAATTGCGAAAATCATAGCATGAGATTTTGGGCTCCTAACAATATCGTCTTTGAGGCAAGATATGAACTAATTTGATTTTATTGCACCTTGAACAAATTTGGTTAGAATGGATGAAAGTATTTCAATTTTGAAAATATTTTGGGGAGAAATTATGGTTGTAGTTTTGGGTTGGGCTGAATTTTAAACCAAATATAGTTTTTGGGACTAGAATAATGTTTTGAAAATGAAATTGTATATTCTATATTAGAATGGAAATTTCTTGAACCGGTTTGTTTAGACTTGAGTACTCAAGGGGCGAGGCTATAGAACTATCTTTCGTTAGAATAGGAAAGAGTTCTGGTTGATAGGCCGTCTCTGAAAAACTGTCCTTTCCAAACGGAGCGTCAGTTCTAATAGTTGAGTCTAGTCCTTAGCTAGCACTAGAGTTATGAGAACTCTGACGGACGGACGTGGGACATCTGAGCCTGAGTCAAATGTGTGAGAGAGAAGAAGAAGGAGCATTCTCTTTGTAGGTTGATCACCTACATGTGATTTATCGGCATTGTGGATGTTGTGGCCATATTCATGTGGTATCGTTGATATGCGGACTCGATACGTGATATGGTTGGTTGATGATAGGTTCAAGAGTTTTTCTAAAATGAAATTTTGTGTTCCAGATGTTTGATGTGAATTGAATGAGCAACAAAATTTTTATCTACATTTTATGATTAATCGTACTTATCGGTTTCTCTGCAAAGATTGATAAAGAATTTGAGATGAGCATACCATTACTGCCGAAGGTACATTGGGCCAAAACGATCTGGAAGTAGGGGCTCACGCCAGAGCATTCATTCACGATTTGGTTGTGTGCCAAGGGCCGGTTGAAAACTAAAGATGTTCTGGTGTTTCGGCCGGACGACATGTCACGTCCTTTATGCCATACGTACTCGAAGACAACTAGACACCTTTTTTTCAACTGTGTAATATCGAAATAAGTTTGGATGGATATCAAGGCATGGTTAGCCTTACCATAGCATATGAATTAGATCGACACTTGCCTCAATTGGTTCAACCGGGCAACTCACGGATCCTCGTGGCTTGCCAAAGCTAAAGTATCTGCAATGGCTGCCACGGTTTATTACATATGGCTGGCACTTAATCAAGCACTTTCGAAGAAGTTTCCTGTCAACCTTTGGAAACTACGAAAAGGATCAAAACACGTGTGTACTTTATTCTTTTTACCTTATACCCTCATGTTTTGACCCATTTCGAGGATTCTATCTATCACAACTAGTTAATAGTTGCATTACTATTAACTAGTAAGATCCTGTGTACATACACTTTGATCAATATATACATTTACATCTTGATAAAAAAAAAAAAAGAATTTGAGATTATCAAATGTAAATGTTCTGATGATTACATCTATTCGATTTATTGCATAATCATGGATCATGCCATTTATTTCAGAACTGTCACTGTCACACACTACAGACTTACTGAGATTATTTATAATCTCGTGCGACTTTTCTAACCACGATTTTTAGGATAGTGTAAGTTTATCAAGACCAAGTACTGAAGATCATTTTGTAATAGATTAGGTTTTGATACTCTTCTACTAATACTCTAGCAATGATGTATAATAATTTCTTTTGGCTTGCAAGGTTTTATCCTTGTATGTCTGTACTAGGATTTATTTAGACAGTATCAATTTCTGCTTTGAAGTTAATATTTAATTATACCTTGTTGCTTTTTTTTCTTCCTTTGTTATAAAGACCTCTTGTCTGAAAGGACGGAGCGACAACCCCAGCCTCTCTGAGCTACATAAGTAGTGGGGTGTTACAATTTATGCATGAACAAATTGAAACAGTAATTTCAATAGATATTATTTTCATGCATAAATGTTTTTTTCAAAATGGCATGCTCATATTTTAAATCATAATTTATAGGCCATAAACATAAAACATTTCATAAAATAAAACATATATTATATATGAATCTAAATGCCAAATTTGCAAATTTTAAACATGGTATTTTGCATGGATCTTGCATTTCAAAAAGATACTTGGGATGTAAGGACTTACTTTGGTCAAATCTAGCAAATCATTTTCAAATTAATTTAAGCCTTTGCTCCTCCTCCTTAGTCTATGCCCTCCAAGTCTATCATATACAACATAGAGGAATTAAATTCCTATTTACACGTCTCATATAAATTCTAGCCAAAGCCCTAAAATAGTTAAGGTGTTACTTAGGCCTTAATTAATTTTCACACCCTTAACCTTAAAGGTAAAAATATTCATCACAACATATAATAGCCTTCTAAGGCAACCAACAATTTCACTTAGTATACAACTCCTCAATTTAAACAAATGGTCAAACAAAGCCTTAATTATCACCATGCAAAAACCCTAATTACTATACAAAATCCCAATTACTTTACATAATCACGAATCAACTTATATTCCAATATAATAAGTTTCAAGAAGTCATACGATCACATTAAGTACAATAAGCAAATTAGGTAGCCAAACTAGTTTTGCAAGAATTAAAATCTCCTTTAGTGCTTTGTTTACAAAAATGGTTATTTTTAGGGGTTTCATTACCCAAAATTGTAGGAATTATTGGACGATTGAATTTCATGCATCAGAAAATCCTTATGTCATTCCACTTTGGATGTATCATTGAAACATCTTCCCCTGCATTTATTTTTTTTATTCCAATAATGCTCTTTTTGCTACATCTTCAGCAGTAGGGAAACCCTTGAATGGTCAATCTACTGTGAATATGCCTCGTTCTAACGTGGTAAGAGTTTGTGTTGAGGTGGATCTCTTGAAGCCATTGACGCAAATTGGTTGGGTCACCTAAATTCATATGATGATGTGCTTAAATTTTATAAAATCCAGAAGAGGTTGGGTCACCTACAAAGTGTTTGTGGAATTCACATTGTCAATGCTACTAATGTTCATTTGAACAATAACATTGTGTCAAAGCCTTTGGACGCTATTGGAAAATTAAAGAAGGTGCCACAAACTCGTTGGATGCCTAGGAAACCACAAGATGTTGCGGCTCATGCAGATCCTTCATGCCACAAAGTTGAAGGTATTCCAATGGATAATGATCCAAGTGCTTGTCTTTTAATGGATGATGTAGGTGCCTCGTTGCCTACATCCCCTTTAGCAAATCCTGTTGCTACAATTGCTTTGGAGCCGGTATCTGTAAATCTTATATGGCTTCAGGTAGTTTGAATCAACAAGCTATGGTACTGGTCGTTGATGTATTTTGGCAGGCCTTGAGCTTTGTTGTTATGGGTGCCAACTCTCAAAAAGGTCAGCCAGGCCACCCAATAGAAGTTACCAGCGATACTTTTGGTGAAAACATTAGCAATGTCAGGGTTTCGAAGCTCCAAACTTCAGTTGCAGGAGTTCAAACTATTGATCAAGATGAGACATTAAGTTCATCACGAAAATTCGGCTACGCAAATATGCAAATTCCTTAGTGTTTGGGTTCAACCAGCAAAGCCATAGATCAAGATGTAAATGCAATGCAAATTCATCAAACTCAGCAAACAGTAGATCTCGCTATTAATTATGCCGAATTCTCATCTCTCCTTCAAATTGTTTATAGTGCTCAACATGCAAGCTTTTCAATAGATAATCCTTTCATGATTACTGCCATCATGCAACTAGAATGAAGTGGTTTTGAGTCCTTCATAGTTTGCCATCAAATGATTTACGATTTCTTTGTCATATTTTGCTAAAGGTGATATTGCCTATTGGCCTCAAATTTTGCAAGATAAGATAATTAATCTTTTACTAATTATTTATCAGACTCTTCAACTACTAAAAAAATCACTGCAGCCTACATTCTAGAATGAAATTAACAAGCAACTTAGTCAATTGCGAAAGACTAAAAGAAGGCAAGAAAAGAAAGTACAACGAATTGCCCAACTTTCAAAACTATATGATAATTTGATTGTGGATACCATGGATGAGCTTGATGATAATGAATTTATTCCGGCATGCTCGAAGAAAGGGGGAAAAAAGCAAAGGAATTTAGCTAGCTAGACATGAAATGATCATGTGATAAGTTACATGTGGTTATCGATCAAACTTTTATCTAATATAATATCCATATTCTTTCTACTTATGTAACACAAATGTTATTTTTCTATATTTTTAATTCATACTAATAATAAAATTTCCATCTCTTGGTAGTTTTGAGGGATCAGGTTAAAAATTTTAAGAGGACAAAATATGAAAATTTTTAAAAATTTTGGAAGGAAGGGCACTACCCCCTCCCCTTCGTCCAATTCCGAACATGCCTGCGACAACATAAAAGTAAATTTAAAAGTATAGAAAATTTATGTTATTTGATTAATATAATCTACATTCATAAGTGGAGGAAGAAATTTCTTATTTCTTTTTAAAAAATTGTTGCAGAGATGAGTAATATTATTGTTGACGTCAACTTTGCCGAGCCGACACAATGGTTACTTTGAGCCGATGCCGATTCAATAAGTTTGGACGAGCCGATAGAGTCAACGTTTCAAGCAGCTGACAGTCATGGTCAACATCGGCACCACAAAGCCGATAAAAAGAAAAACAAACCCTGATCTTTCGGTGCAAGAATCCTCACGACTGTTGGGGGCATTCTTCGGCCGGAAGCAACACCACGATCTGTTAGTGGTTCGATTGCATCAAGTATAAAGTGGGAGCATCGCCCAGAACCAAGACATCATGAACCATCAACCAACAACATTCAAATTCAATTTCTTCTACTTTGTCATCATTTACAGCTTTTTAGTCAAGGATTTCAATTTCTTACAGCTTTCTTACCGTTTTGTTAAAGTTTTCCTTTATAGCTTTATTTCTAATATTTCCTTACAGCTTGTTGTTCCTCTTTCAAGTGTTAGACCTTTTCTCCTTAGCAAGTTAATACAAGTATCAGTCTTTTGCCCCAGAAAAGTCCCTCTATTGAGCATTTTCAGCTGACTTTCTTGAACCCTTTCTATAGTAAGTTCAAGGAATCCGGTCCCTGATTCAAAGGAGATCTGATATCATTTTCTGTTTCACAAAATCGGATCATTTGTGTTTATAGGAAAAGAAGCCGATCCCCGTTTGCATCGACTCCTTATTTTGACCACAACACAGATTGGCACGCCCAGTAGGACCTGAGGTCAGTGTTCGCATGCTATTGCGGTCAGGACGATCGATGGCAAACAATTCATAGCAGCCGCTGGCACCAGATTCATCCGAGCGACCCCCAGTCCGTGTTCTCCGGGGAGCTTTTGATCCTATGGTTACTACCATCAGTTGTACTCAAGGTACTTCTGTAGAGCAAGGGTGTCAGTCCTTGCCCCTGCCACCGGTGTCTCAGTCGACGTCCACCTCATTGACGGCTACTCGACATACAATGGAACAATGTACTGGCGAACTCGTACAGGGTCTTATTCCACAGTTTGCTACTATTTTTCGATCTCTACTTCAGAATGAGCTTCAACAATTTGTGTAGAGGAAAAATATGCAAACCTTCACTCCGCCATCGGGTTACTTCGCACAAGGGACAAACATGGTACCTGCATACCCCATACCATCAGCTGATGGGGCACCTTCTCATGGTTCAGTGCATCTCTTATGGAGAGAAATGTCCTTCCTTGCTAATGGGGGGCATCACATTCCAGGAATGGTGGCTCAAAACATGTTGCCAACAGAAAATGTTTCTAGGCAGAGGTCCAATCCCAACGACAGGATTCCCAACAACTTATGAAACAGCTCCAACCTTTGTTAGGGGAAGCATGCCACCTGTTGTGGGACAACCAAATTACTTTGTTCCTTAGCCTCTTTTATATCCGGCAATCACCGCGGCTAACCCAGGGTAGGGGATCGAAAGTACTGAGCCTTCCACAGGGCAAGGTCCTGACTTGTCATGCAAAGTCCTTCACCTTAATTTCAACAGCCGTACCAGCCAGTTGATATGATAACGGAAACATTCCGTCGGCAGTCACGGGATCGGCTCGTATACCAAAAACCTTACCCTGAGTGGATGGATTCCATGGCAGTACTCCCTCAAGGCTATAAACTGCCAGAGTTCTCAACATTTTCTGGTGAAGATAATAAGTCCACCATAAAGCACATCGGAAGGTTCACAGCACAGTGCAGTGAGTTAGGAAATAATGAATTGCATAAATTACAACTGTTTTCATTGTCTTTGACAGGAGCAGCATTCACATGGCATGCCAATCTAATTCCTAATTCTGTATACTCATGGGCTGACATGGAAAGAATGTTTCACTAACGTTTCTTTAAGCTAGTCCTGGAAGTTTCCATCGCTGATCTTTTGGCAATAAAACAAAAGGGATCAGAGGATGTTGCAAATTTTATTGAATGTTTCCGGCAAGCCAAGTCTAAGTGTACAATCCAGTTGCCCGAAATAGAGTGTGCGAGAATTGCTATTAGCAGGATGCATCCGTAGCTCAAAGAACGGCTCATACTCCAAGACTTCTCGGATTTATTCTGGTTATTGCCTCATGCTGTCAAAATAGAAGAGATGATCAAGGAGAAAGAGAAGAGGCGTTCCGTTAAGTTCTCTTATGGCCAGACAATGATATCCGTTATAGATGATACTAATGAGGAAGATGAGGAGCAAACTATACAGGTAATGGCAGCAGAGCTGGTAAAGGGCACGTCTTATACGTGTCCTCAGTTGAAACCTGGTAAGGGAAAGGAGGAAATTGCCGCATCAGGGCCTTCCTATTCGTTTGACGTCTCAAAAGCTGAACAAATCTTTGATCAATTGGTGGCAGATAAGCAGATTCGTTTGGTTTATTCCAAGCCAGAAAGAGCTGAAAGGAAAATGGTACTGTAAATGGCATAATTTTTTCTTACATAGTATTAACAATTGTATTGTTTTTAGGAATATCATTCAGAAGGCCATCTAGGATGGAAGATTAAAGTTTGCAGATAAAAAGGAAGAGACTTTGGCAAACACAAACCCGTTCCCGTTAGCCGATACACACATGCTGCAAACATTGTCTGGGAAGTAGGAAGAACATGCAGGAAACAACAAGCCTGGGAGGATAGGAAAAGTATTCCAGAGATTAGATGGTAAACCATCGATTTTTACCCATTTATCTTCTCCCTCTTTTGCAGCGCATTTCCATGGAAAAAAAAGGGAAATTAACAGTGCAGGTACCCCAAAAGGGGACATTTCTGCCTGGCCTCTGTTCCCGACCATCAAAGTCTCAAAAAAGATAAGAACAGCGGAAGCGGGCACAACAAAGGCGGCTATTTGATACCTGGGTGGAAGAACAATTAGCCCCTAATCATAGCCAGAACATGCTCAGCATCTTACCATCAAGTTTCTGAGCCACGTTTCGTCAAGAATCCATGGAAGAGGATTTTCATGCGGAAGAAAGAGCTGCAGTGGAGTTGGTTGATGACAAAATTCCCCTAGAGGGGATGCTCTTTCCCATTCCGACAGCCCAAAGTGTTAACCACCTCAGGCCCCTGTACATCAAAGCACATATTAACGACAAACCATTTATTCAGATTTTTGTTGATGGTGGAGCTGTCTTAAATGTAATGGCTTTCTCTACCTTGAAACGGCTGGGAAAGGATAAGCTGGATTTGTCCTCTACCGATGTACAGATGGTTAACTTCACCGGAGAAGCATCTGCGTCAGAAGGCGTTATCACCTGTGAAGTCACACTTGGGTCCAAAACTAGTAAAACGGTCTTTTTTGTAATTGATGCGAAGCCAGCTTATTCCGTTTTATTGGGCAGAGATTAGATTCATGCAAACCATTGCGTGCCGTCCACTTTATACCAGATGATGCTGATCTGGGATAGAGAACGGGTAGAACAAATCCCAGCCGATCCTAATCCGTTTTCAGCCGAAATCCACATGAACGAGGCTCTGTTTTATCATCTGACCTTTGATCCAAGCCAATATGCCAAGCTAACTAAAAAACCTTAGAGGGGAGGTGAAAAAGGTTTTTGGCAAGAAAAAATAGTTTTTCCCGATTGTCTAAAATGCTGAACAAGGATGATCACTAAGATACTTGGACTGACTTTATAGATGCATAGAAAGCTATCCAAGTACTCATAGATGTATATTCAGATTTAGATAGTGAAAGATCATAAAAATAAAATGCATGAACCATTGAAATAAAATAAGATAAGAGATGTATAGTGGTTCGATCAACAATGATCTGCGTTCACTACCTTAAGCCTCACACTTAAGGATTTTCAACTCTATTTCATTAACCTTACTTAATGAAACAGCCACATACAAGAGAGGATCACTACACTAGGTTTTACACAACCTCTCAAACACATCAAGGCTCACCCCTATGGGTTTTACACCACAACCTTGAACAAACAAACAACAAGGCTCACCTCTATGGGTTTTACACTACAACCTTGAACTTACAAATAACAAGGATTACCCCTATGGGTTTTACCACACAACCTTGCACTTACAAACAGAGAATATGAAAATCAATAGAATAGAGATAAGCTCACTTACTTGAGCAGATATTCTCTCGGATACAAGCCACAAAATACTTTTATCTTTAATACACAATCAACTCACTTTGAAGCTTAAGATAAAAGGAGATTTTTGAAAATATTGAGCAATAGTGTTTCTAAGATAAATGTTTCAAAAATCTTACTTGTAATCTTGCTTTAAGGGCTATTTATAGAGCCAAAAAGTGGAGTGTCAATGGTCATAAAAAAACGGCTATAAATTTTTCTATTTCAACTCATCCGAATTTTGGATTCGAGTTTTGGACAAAGATGCATCCAAAAGTTAAGTCTAAAATGGCACATCCGTGACAAATAATTTTCAACCCGATTTACAAGATTTTGGATGAACTTTTTGGATTTAAACTGTACCATCCAAAATTCTGTGAATTTTAAAACTTTGAAAATCATCTCCTTTCAAGCTTCAAGGTAAAGTCAAATGAATCGAAAGATAAGAGAACATAGGAAATAATAAATATACCTTAATGAACACTTCCTAGTCTAATATTCTTCATTAAAAATCTTCTTGATGTATAACTCCTTATACTTGATTTTCCATTTGATCTTCCATTCTTGAAATCAGTGATGAAGGAGTCACTAACAATTCTTATCTGAAGACTTTAGAAGAACAAAGGTTAATCATGTCCTATCACAATAAATTGACATGTTAGTCCATATCAATGTTTGTCATAAATCGAAACATAAAAGAAAGCCCTTAGGGCTAACAATCTCCCCCTTTTTGAGTGATGACAAAAATGACACATTTGATATGTAGATAGAAATAACATTATGAGCAAAAAGTGCAAATAATTGTAACAAGTCTCATAGAGATCTTATAAGTAAACATATTTCAATAATCTTAAGGCATGTAATATCTCTATATAAATATTCAGAATAGTTTGATAGAGATAAAATGCTAAAATGCTCCCCCTAAATATATGCTTATGTGAAAATTTCGAACATAAGAGGGAATAGAAGAAGTAACGATTTATTCATCCAGAAAGTGTATCCAAAATAGTTTTGGATAAATGTGTGTTTTCAGAATATTTTTGGATAGGGCTTTTGGATGTCCAAAACATTTTTCAAAAACTACTTATAAGAGTATTTGTTTTGGAAATAAAGTTTCTGAGTCCAAAACTCCCCCTGAGTCGATGCACCATAAAAATTTATCACAGAATTTTGTTTCAAAGATCCAATCATCATTCAGAATTCTGTGTGCATAACTATTCATGCCAGAAGTAATTTATGCAGCTCATAACAGTTTATGCAATTTTCATGAAATTTTGTAACTGTTCAACAACAGTTTCAGTTTCAGAACGGTTTCAGCAGTTACTTCGCATGTGAAAAAAAACTATGCATTAACAGTTCAAATTCAGTTCATCAGTTTCATATCAGATTATTATGCAAAACCCATAACATTTTCAGACTAGCATATTTCCATCTTCCTGGTGAATGCTAACAGCATTATGTCGACAGTCATGCAGACAATAATATTTTCTCAGATCAACATTCAATATTTTCACAACAGTTTTTTCACAGACTATCATTTAATATTTTCACAGCAGAATTTTCACAGATTAGCATTTAACATTTTCACACCAGATTATAAAATTTTCAGACCAACATATGCAGACAGCATTGTGTTCAGATCAACATATTTCATTCTCCCCCTGTCATAGATAATCAGACATAACATTTCATAATATTTCTATTTCTCCCCATAGATCATCAGATAATCCTCAAATTTTTCCCTATAATTCTTACTGCACCAACCAATATCATAACAGTCTATAACATTCCTATTTCTCCCCCTTTGTCATCAATCAAAAAGAGGCATATCAAACGGAGAAATAAGCAACAGTTAGTAGATAGAAAATTAAGCTTAAAAACAAACATCAGTAATTATCCAAAGACAGGAATATAAATGGCGAAAAATAAATTGTTCAACGGAGTGCAGAAAAGAAATTGTTCATCATCCCAGTTGCGATCCCAAAAAACAGTTTATCCAATATTGATTGTCTTAGATTTTGCTCCAGCACATTTCTTGGAAAACTGACCAGCAATCCTGCTGGATTTTCGCTTCACAACCACATGTTTATGCCTTTTTCCTTTGGATTTGGGAGAAGGAGGAGGAGTTTCTATTTTCTGAATGGGAGAAGGTGGAAGAGATGGTTCAGGAGAACTTGTAGGAGATGGTTCAGGAGAGGAATCCTTTTTGTCCACAGGCAGTTCAGATTTATTTTCAGCTTTTTCATGTTCAGAAGTTTTAGTAGATTGCTCAATGACAGATAGTCTATTTCCTAATAGTTTGATTTCTGAGCTAAGAGATTCCAACTTCTCCGCAAAAGAACTAATTGTACTCAGAATATTCTCAGATAGACCGGAGTCCGGAACAGTTCCTTCCTCATCAATCTTTCTTTTGGTTCCTGACTTTCCTTCTTCCTTGATCTTTATCAAATTTTCTTTCTCTTTTCCAGTAGATTCTCTCAACAATTTCCATGAATTTCCTTCCCTAACATATCCCATCTTTTCGAAAGAGTCATAGCTGTAGACATTTGTTTTTGAGAGATCACATGGAATAGAATTTAAATCAACTTTAAAAAATTGAAAGACTTTTGTCAACAGATTGCCAAAAGGAAGAGCTTTGCTTGAGGTGTTATGAGATTGCAACATAAGCTTGGTGGCTAAAAAACCAAAATTTATCTGCCTTTGTTCAACCAACCCAAGCATTACCACCATTTGCAGAATACTGATAGAAGTTTTGTGACCAGAACTGGGAACAATCATGGTTGATACCATGTGGTGCAAGATTCTACCTGTCCCATTCAGCCATTTTGAATTTCTTTTTCCAGAACTTTCAAAGCTTTTCCCTCCAGTGAATAGTTTTTCAAAATTTTTTAGATCAAAAATTTCTTTCCCCTCAGGAAATTTATTCATCTCAAAGTATTGAAGGCCGACATCTTTAACATCACAAATTATGTTAGACAGCCTATGATCAAATTCTATTTCTCTGCCCTTAACTCTGGATACATACCATCTAATCATAAAGCCTCCCTCGGTTTCTTCCAACTTTCCTTTTCTCAAATTAGCGAATTCCCAGACCAAAGGAGTATATATTTTCTCATCGATTGACAACAAACTTCCCCACCCAATGTGATCAAACATGTCCAGAATATTAGACAGATTTAAGAAGGTAGAATGATTAACCTGATAGCCAGAGATCACAGTTTTGTTTCTTAAAACCCAATCATTGTACTCAGATTCGCATTTAGAGTCAAGAAATTGGGGTACCTGATTTGCAGAACTTAGTTGTTCGGAAGATGATTCAAACGAATCATCGTGAGAAACTGAGAAGTGAAGCTGCGAAGAGGCTTCTTTAGCTTTGCCTTTTGAACTTGAAACCATTTTATGTTTCATCGGAGTGGGCTTTTGCTCCTTTTTCGGTTTTGGAATGGAAGATTTAGTTTTTGCCATTGAAAGATTCAAGCTTTTTCAGGGCTTTTTGGGTTTTCAAAGAGAAAGAACACGGAGGAGTTGTTTTGGAGAAATGACAGTTTCAAGGGTTTCGAGAAAGAGAAATCAGATGGCCTTGAATGTCTAGAAGAATGAGAGAACAAAATGCCTTGGAAACATAAGTGTTTCTGTGATGTTTTGATAAACGCGCAAACCAATTTTTTAAAACTCAGAATTTGGAATAAAGGAATATTAACCATTGATTTTGGAACAAGACAAGGTCCGAAATCAATATCCAAAAGAGTGTTTCCCTGAAATGCATTTTGGATGTAGAAATTGGATTCCAGCACTTCATCTAAAACAGGAACAAGGTATTTTGGATGTAGAGTTGTGTTTCCAAAATCTTTTTCTTCACAATTCTTGCACAAGAAGAACTTACAAAAAAAGATTAGTTATCAAATTCTTATAATGCCCAAACCTCTTCTCAAATTGTTGAACCTATCCTCAGCTAGAGGTTTAGTAAAGATATCTGCAAGTTGTTCATCCATTGAGATATATTCAACACACACATCTCCTTTGAGTGCGTGATCTCGGATGAAGTGATGTTTAACTTCAATGTGCTTTGTTCTCGAATGCTGCACTGGATTTTTTGTTAGATTGATAGCATTTGTATTATCACACATTATAGGTACACAATTAAAATTTAAATTGAAATCTTACAGAGTATTCTTCATCCATAATATTTGAGCACAACAACTTCCTGCTACAATATATTCAGCCTCAATAGTGGATAATGAAATGCAGGCTTGTTTTTTATTATGCCATGATACCAGTGAGTGTCCAAGAAATTGACAATGGCCACTAGTACTTTTTCTTTCAACTTTACATCCTGCATAATCTGCATCTGTATATCCTATAAGATCAAAGGTGTTAGTACGTGGATTCCATAATTCATAATCATACGTCCCAATAAGATATCGAAGTATGCGTTTGACTGCACTCAAATGAGATTCCTTCGGACAAGATTGAAATTGAGCACAAAGATATACTGAGAACATGATATCTGGTCGACTAGTAGTAAGATATAGTAGACTTCCAATCATACTTCTATATTTTCGTTCATCTACCTTCTTACCTTTTTCATCTTGGTCAAGCTTTATGGATGTAGTCATGGGTGTGATGATTTCTTTTACTTTATTCATTCCAAACCTTTTGAGCAACTCTTTGGCATACTTTGCTTGGTAAATGAAGATTCCATCTTTAGTTTGTTTAATTTGCAATCCGAGAAAGAAGTTCAATTCTCCCATCATACTCATTTCAAATTCTTGCTGCATAGTCTTAGCAAACATCTTGCATAAAGAGTCATTAGTAGTGCCAAAAATAATAACATCAACATAGATTTGGACAATTAGTAAATCACCAGGGCAATCAGATTTGATGAACAATGTATTATCAATTAAGCCTCTAGAAAATCCTTTTGAGATTAGAAACCCACTAAGCCTTTCATACCAAGCTCTAGGAGCTTGCTTCAATCCATAAAGAGCTTTAGATAATTTGAAAACATGATTTGGAAAGAGCTTATGAGAAAAACTAGGTGGCTGCTCAACGTACACTTCTTCTTTAATAAAGCCATTTAGGAAAGAACTTTTGATATCCATTTGATAGAGCATAAAATTTTTAAAGGATGCAAAGGCAAGCAACATTCGAATAGATTCTAGTCTAGCAACAGGAGCAAATGTTTCATCATAGTCAATGCTTTCCTCCTGATTAAATCCTTGAGCTACTAATCTAGCTTTGTTTCTAATTACAGCCCCATTTTCATCAACTTTATTTCTAAAAATCTATTTTGTTCCAATAATAGGATGATCATGCAGACTAGGAACAAGTTTCCAAACCTGATTTCTTTCTAATTGATTCAACTCTTCTTGCATGGCGATAATCCAAAATTCATCATGTAATGCAATATTAATGCTGTTAGGTTCAATATTTGAAAGAAGAGCAAAGTTGTCGATAAAATACCGTCGAGTTTTAACTCATTGGTTTGGATCTCCAATGATTTGCTCCTTTGGATGGCCTGATTTGTATTTCCAATCTTTCAGCAATTGATGATTTGCAGAATCTTCAGTTAGATATTTTTCTTGTTCCTTCTGTAATTCTTCAATTTCCTTCTCTTTTGCATGAGTATCTAATGATGGAGTATTTACCTGATCTAACTTAACTTCATTTGAATTACTTATATCATCGTCATCTCTTTTTGAAGTATAAATGTTAGATTCATCAAATACAACATGCATAGATTCTTCCACACAAAGTGTTCTTTTATTGTATACTCTATAAGCTTTCTTGTTGGAAGAATATCCAAGAAATATAGTCTCATCAGACTTGCTATCAAAATTTCCAAGATTATTTCTTGTATTTAGAACAAAACATTTGCATCCAAAAACTTTAAAATAAGAGATAGAAGGAGTTTTGTCAAACATAAGTTCAAAGGGAGTTTTTCTTTAAAATGGTCTTAACATAACTCATTTTATTGTATAGCATGCTGTGTTAACAGCTTCCGCCCAAAAGTATTTTGGAAGAACATTTTCACAACACCATTCTTGCAAGGTCTGATTTTTCCTTTCAACAACACCATTCTATTGAGGAGTTTTAACTGCTAAAAAATTATGAAAGACTCCATTTTCATCACAGAAGTGAGTAAAGTCACTGTTACAAAATTCTTTTCCATTATCACTTCAAATAGAAATCAGTTTGCATCCAATCGAGTTTTGGATGCACTTAATCAGTTTTGAAAATTCAGTAAAGGCTTCATCTTTTTGTTCAAGAAATAATGTCTAGGTGAATCTAGAAAAATCATCAACAATTACATATGCATATTTTTTACCTCCAAGACTAGCAGTTCTCATAGGTCCAAATAAAATCCATATGAACTAATTCAAGAGGTTTTGAGGTAGAAATCATTTTCTTTGATTTAAAAGAGGTTTTGATTTTGCTTTCCAAATTGACATGCATCACAGATTTTGTGTTTATCAAATTTTATTTTTGGAAGCCCCCTAACAAGTTCTTTTGAGGACAGTTTGTTTAACAAATCAAAGAATACATGACCTAATCTTCTATGCCAAAGATAACCATCATTGTCATGAACGGATAGGCACCTAACTCTATTAGCTACAAGGTCATTGAGATAAAACACATATACATTTCCCGTGCGTTTGGCAGTAAAGATGGTTTCAAGATTTTCACTGTCAAGTATAGAGCAAGAATTTTTTTCAAAAATAACTTTGCAACTATTGTCACAAAGTTGGCTAATGTTGAGCAGATTATATTTTAGATCATTAATAAGTAAGACTTGCTTTATAAATGTTAAGGAACCTTTACCAATGTTACCAATGCCGAGAATCTTTCCTTTCTTCTTGTCTCCAAATGTAACAAATCCTTCATTTGTTGTCTGAATATCTTCTAACAATGCTGCATTTCTAGTCATATGTCTTGAACAACCGCTGTCCAAGAACCACTTGGTAAAGCTTAAAGACCGTGTCTATACATGAGAAGAAAAGATGATTTTTGGTACCCACACTTTCTTGGGTCCATGAAGGTTAGTAACATTTTCTTTGATTTTCTAGAAAGTAGCTCCACCGGATTCCACTTTTCTTTTAACAAGACATCTTGAAACTATATGTCTAGGTTTCTCACAATACGTGCATGCCTTGTATGTGCTGTGAGAAGAAGTAGGTTTGGCATACTGAAACTTGTTCTTTTTGTAGTTATTCTTATGTCCATGTCCTAAGTTACCCTGATTTTCCGCTAAGCCAAATCTGGGCATGCAAGTTTTGTTTTTATCCTCATGTTTGTATTCTAAGCCACTTCGATTTCCAGCATAAACAAATCTGGGCATGCAAGTTTTGTCATTATCCTTCTGGTTATATCCTAACCCACTTCGATTACCAAAATGATGTTAAATTCCGAGAAGTTTTTCCAGATTGCTTTTACCATTTGTAAATTTTTCAATGCAATTGGTAAGATCATTTACTCTAATTTTCATATCATTGAAGCAATTAACCATGCATTCAAGAATTCAAATTTTATCACATATGTTTTTATTTTCCAGAGATGCATGATGCAATGCTGTCATGATCACATCTTTTTCAATTGTAGCACATGTATGAGCTTCAAAAGACATCTCGTAGTTATTTAACATAGCTTCATTTTCTTTCATCAGACAATTTACTTTCAACTTTAAATCTTTATTTGTTTTGGACAGTTTTTTTAATTCATGAAACATATCACATAACAATTCATTAGGATTTACATGTTTTTCAGGCATAGATGTATGCGAAATAGACATGTATTCTGATGTTGAAAAGTTTACCTCATTTTCCTAAGCCATAAAGCAAATATTGGCAGTTTCTTCCTCAGATTCTTCATTTAAGTCCCAAGCTCCTATCAATCATTTACCTTTCTTGACCTTCAGGTCTTTCCTCTTCTTAGACACTTTTCCTTCCTTTCCTTTTGCAACTGGATAGTCTGCAATGAAGTGATCCATGCTTTTACATTTAAAGCATTGAGGTTTGAAGCCGGAGGTTTGTCCTTTCTTTCTTATAAGCTTCCTTCCTCGTTTGTAGTTTCCCTTGAACATCCTTCTGAATTTCTTTGCTATCATTGCTAAGTCATCACCGTCCATTTCCATGCCTTCACTGCTTTCCGAAGAGCTTGTTTCTCCATCTTCATTTTCAGCTTTTAGAGCAATCCCTTTTCTGCCTTTATCATGATCATCAGATTCATGAAACGTTTTAAGCTTCATTTCATGAGTTAAAAGAGATCCGATCAACTCTTCAGTAGGTAAGGATTTTAAATCCTTGGATTCTTCTACAGTAAGAGTTTTAGGTTGCCAGCTTTTTGATAAAGTATCAAGAATTTTTTGATTTTGTTCCCCAAGGGAATAAACCTTTCCGTAAGCTTTCAGACCATTTGAGTTACTAGTAAATCTTGTGAACATGTCAGTGATGCTTTCATTCGGCTTCATAGTAAATAATTCATAATCATGAATAAGAAGCCCTAATTTCGATTCTTTGACTTGGTTTGTCCCCTTATGGGTGACTTCTAGTAGTCTCCACATATCATGGGCTGAATCACAACCACTAACACGGTTGTATTCAGTCGCAGCATAACACAAAATGTTCATAGCTTGAAAATTTAGAGTCATTTTCGCATTTTCTTCCACACTATACTCATCATTCTGTTTTGGTATTTTTATGCCATCAATCATCTTTGATGGAATAAAAGGACCATTCTCTATTAAACTCCATAACTCGAAGTTAATAGAACACACATAAATCTTTATTCTATTTTTTCAGAAGGTATAGTTGCTTCCATTAAACAAAGGTGGACGATTTGTTGAAGACCCTTCAACATATGGAAGAGAGGATGAACTTGCCATTAGGATCTTTTCTACAAGGCTGTTAAACCAAGAATATGTAGACCTCGCTCTGATACCAAATGAAAAACCTTAGAGAGGGGTGAATAAGGTTTTTGGCAAGAAAAAATAATTTTTCCCGATTGTCTAAAATGCTGAACAAGGATGATCACCAAAATACTTGGACTGACTTTATAGATGCATAGAAAGCTATCCAAGTACTTGTAGATATATATTCAGATTTAGACAGTGAAAGATCATAAAAACAAAATGCATGAACCACTGAAATAAAATGAGACAAGAGATGTATAGTGGTTCGATCAACAATGATCTACGTCCACTACCTTAAGCCTCACACTTAAGGATTTTCAACCCTATTTCATTAACCTCACTTAATGAAACAGCCATATACAAGAGAGGATCACCACACTAGGTTTTACACAACCTCTCAAACACATCAAAGCTCACCCCTATAGGTTTTACACCACAACCTTGAACTTACAAACAACAAGGCTCACCCCTATGGGTTTTACACCACAACCTTGAACTTACAAAGAACAAGGATCACCCATTTGGGTTTTACCACACAACCTTGCACTTACAAACAGAGAATATGAAAATCAATAGAACAGAGATAAGCTCACTTACTTGAACAGATATTCGCTTAGACACAAGCCACAAAATACTTTTATCTTTAATACACAATCAACTCACTTTGAAGCTTAAGATAAAAAGAGATTTTTGAAAATATTAAGCAATAGTATTTCTAAGATGAATGTTTCAAAAACCTTACTTGTAATCTTGCTTTAAGGGCTATTTATAGAGCCAAAAAGTGGAGTGTCAACGGTAATAAAAAAACAGCTATAAATTTTTATGTTTAAACTCATCCGAGTTTTAGACTCGGGTTTTGGATAAAGATGCATCCAAAAGTTAAGTCCAAAATGGCACATTCATGACAAACAATTTTCAACCCGGTTTACAAGATTTTAGATGAACTTTTTGGATTCAAACTGTACCATCCAAAATTCTGCGAATTTTAAAAACTTTGAAAATCATCTCCTTTCAAGCTTCAAGGTAAAGTAAAATGAATCAAAATATAAGAGAATATAGGAAATAATAAATATACCTTAATGAACACTTCCTAGTCTAATATTCTTTATAAAAAGTCTTCTTGATGTAGAACTCCTTATACTTGATTTTCCATTTGATCTTCCATTATTGAAATCAGTGATGAAGGAGTCGCTAACAATTCTTATCTGAAGACTTTAGAAGAACAAAGGTCAATCATGTCCTATCACAATAAATTGACATGTTAGTCCATATCAATGTTTGTCATAAATCAAAATATAAAAGAAAGCCCTTAGGGCTAACACTAATGATGGCCCATAACTTGATCACCACTGAGGAACCAAACGGCCTACGACCAGAAGATTCAAAGGTCCGACGAGCTCCTGGCTTCGTTGCTCAAGACCTGTTAACGGAAGTAAGCATAGGAGAAGCGGGAGAGAACAGAACAGCCAAGGTAAGTTTACATTTGACTATTGAGCAAAGAGATAAGTTAACCTATCTAATCCGCAGGTACAAGGATTGCTTTGCATGGGACTATCACGAGATGCTAGGTTTGGATCGTAGTATTGTGGAACATCACCGACCTGTCAAAGAAGGCTTTAAATCCCATAAACAACCAGCAAGACGTTTAATCCTGCATTGCTACCTAGGATCAAGGAAGAGGTAGAAAGGTTACTTCGATGTGGGTTTATCCGTATGTGCCGATATGCAGAGTGGATATCTAACATCGTACCGGTCATTAAGAAGAACGGTTAACTTTGTGTCTGCATAGATTTCAGAAACGTGAACCTGGCCACTCTGAAGGATGAGTATGCTATGCCAATGGTAGATATGTTAGTGGATTCTGTTGCGGGTAACTAGTTTTTAAGCTTCATGGATGGTTACTCAGGGTATAACTAAATATTCATAGCTGAAGAGGAAACACACAAAACAACATTTCATTACCCGGGATCTATTGGCTTATTTGAATGGGTGGTCATGCCATTCGGTTTGAAGAACGCTGGGGCCACTTTTCAGCGGGCCATGAACCTCATCTTCCACGATCTTATCGGTAGCACTATGGAGGTTTACATAGATGATTTGATCGTAAAATTCTCCGTGTTCCTACAACACTTAGTAGATTTGGAACAAGCGTTCCTCCGGATGCGTCAGCACTATTTGAAGATCAATCCGGCTAAATGTGCCTTTGGAGTTACGGTCGGGAATTTCCTTGGATTTCTAGTACATCAGAGGGGGATTGAGGTAGATCAGAATAAGGCCCGGGATATTCTACAAGCGAGACCGCCCCAAACAAAAAAGGAGCTACAAAGTTTCTTGGGGAAGATCAAATTTTTACGGTGTTTTTGGCAAACACCGCAGGTAAACATAAGGTATTTTTTTCTCTGTTACGATTAAAGTTATCTTAAGAATTTATCTGGCAGCCTGAGCATCAGGTAGCGTTTGATCAAATAAAGGTAGCTTTATCGCATCCACCGGTGTTAGCTCCTCCTCATAACCAGTATCCCATAAAGTTATATATTTCAGCTGCGAAAGGATCTATCGACAGTTTGTTGGCTCAGGATGACCAACGAGTGATAGAAAGAGCAGTATACTACCTTAGTGGGAATCTATCGGATATGGAGACCAGGTACACCCCTACTGAAAAGCTATGCTTATCTCTCCACTATGCATGCACAAAGTTGGAGCATTACTTGTTATTTAGGGAAGTACATATCTTATGTAAGGTAGATTTAATCAAACTCTTGTTGAATCACCCTTTACTGAATGGGTGGCTTATGAAATGGGCTGTCAAATTACATGCTTTTTCTCTAACTTATGTGCCACTGAAGGCTGTAAAAGGACAGGCTATTGTAGATTTTTTAGTTGAACATCTTTCTCTGGAGATACCGCAAGCGGATGGATGCAAGCCATAGAGGTACGTTTCTTTGAAGCCATGGGTTTTACAATTTGATGGCTCAAGTACCCAACAGAAGGCTGGTATTGGTCTGGTTATTGAATCTCCGAATGGACAGTAGGGTAAGGTCCACTTTGAGTTAAAGAAGGAGACAACTAATAATCAGGCGGACTCACCCCTCAGAGGTGGCCACCTGCTAAGAGACTTACCCTAACCCCTCAAGGACTAGTCCTAGTAGTCCACCCTTAGTGAGTACTCAACGACGTTTCCCACTTGGGATAAAATGAACAAAACATGAATCAACATGAAACTGGCAATTTAGGGATCTCCAAAGTCGTTATCAAAATCAGTTTTAGAAAGTATTTTGAGTTTGAGTAAATCTGCTCAATAATTCAATTGTTTGAAATAAGGAAGAAGCCCACCCTCAATTGCCTTTATATACATGAGCGTACATACACTCTACATTTGGCTTGCCATAAAGAAAACATTTCTCATCAATGAGGTTTTATGCAGGAGCTTACCTGATTCTTGCTCACAACAACAAGGTCTCCAACAGCTGACCTAACCCCACATGAGCAAATACAAATCACAATCAATTCCAAGCCACAATCCACTTCCTCAATTTTAAATCAACACAACTTACTACTACCATGATCCTAGTGTCCCAAGCTTTAAGGTTAAACACTAAGTAAATAGGTTTAAGAGTTGAGCCTAGTGTGATATTTAAAATAATTAATGGTTTGGGAAGTAAATTTTAATAAGTTGAAAGCTTAAATCTTGCTAAGGAAAACTTAGAGTTTATTTGATCAAGAATCCTAAGAAGTTTTAGGTAAATTAATGATTTAGTAGTACTTTAGTTGTTAGAAAATAATTGATAGCTAAAATTAGTTGAAAATGAATTTAATGAGTCTTGCTTGAAAAATAATAAATAAATTCTTATCGGGTTTTGATTAAAAGATAATAATTAAATTTGTAGTAATAAATATTTCACTAATCATAATTATTTCCAAAAAAAAAAACTTTAATTGATTCATTATTTTAAATAATATCTATATATATATTATTTTTCTAGCAAAGCTATTATTTATTTAACTAAAATATCCTTATTGTTTATAATAGTCCAAATATACCCTTCCTAGGGTTTTTCCAAAAATACAAAAGAAATATTATTTTATTGAATATTTTATCCAAGCAGTAAAATTAGTTTAGGGACAACTAGATCATGATTCAAATTCCTATGGCTAACCACAATCAAGAACATATGCAATCCTTCCATTCATCAAATCGACCAAATCTTGCACATAAGCATAGATCTAAATTTATTAAGACATGATCTAACCTCTACTAGCATAAATATGATCATGGCTTCAATAATCTAACATGCATATAAATTCTATTCACCAAAGGTGACATAATCTCTAGCATGCTTTATCACAAATACTACCTATGACAGGAATCAAACCTCAATTCAACATACAACCAACCAATATAATCCTTCCATGCATAAATCTCATCTCCTTCACAATCATACATATGCTCATGCTTCAATCACAACAACACATACTCAAATCCCATCGCCATCTACCTTCTAACAACATCATCCTAGAGACATGAGTCTAGAGTTTAAAAAGGAAGATGGAAGGTACTTACTTGATTGATGAATGCCTTAAAGGAGTTTAGAGTAGATCTCAACTCCTAGATGTCTAACTTTGTCCAAGGGAGATGGCGAGAGCATGATTATGGAAGGAGAAGTCATCCGGCTAAGGGAAGAGGAATTTCGGCCATGAGAGAGAGAGAGAGAGAGAGAGAGAGAGAGAGAGAGAGATCATTAGTATGTTTATTCACATAGGTTTTCACTAGAGATCAAGTTTGGAGAAGATGAAGTTGATAGAGTAAATTTACCTTGAAGATGTTCTTGTCCTTCACAGAAATTTCTAGTTTTGATCCGAAGTAGCAAGATGATTTGAGGAGTTTGATGTTAAGGATGGTGTCGAAGGACTCACAGTAGCAAGTAGGTCAAATCTAGATATTTTAGTGAAGGTTTGAGGTGATTTGGAGTGGTATTAGGTGAAAAAAAGTAGTAGGTGTTCTTGGTGTAGTGTGTGTGTTCTTGGAGATTGAAGGGAATTGAGAGATTGTAGTGTAGCTGCCGAAAATTCTAAGGGAATTAGGCTGGCCGAATTTCTGTAGGGTTTAGGGAGTTGTTTCTCTGATTTGGAAGGGAAAAGGAAAGGTTAGTTGTTACAATCCTTGAAGAATATTTTTAGGTAGTGAATTTAGAAACTAAATATTTCTAGAATATCTTGATAATTAAAGAGCTTTGAAGGTCTCCTATGGCCGACTGGTTGAGCATTTTTTCTGAGGAATTAAAGCTGGTTCAAGGTAGCTTAGGGTGGCCGAAACTAAGGTGCACAATGATGAAGAAGAAGTCTGGTCAATAGAGTGATATATTATGGAAGGTTGCTAAACAAAGATGGCTGGAATTTTGAAAACCAATCAAGCAAAATTGTAGGGATTTGGTGGAGGGATTTTTGGGTAGCCATTGCTGGATTTCGTGCAGAAGCTTAAGGGGAAAAATGGAGCTCTGTTACTGGAGGTTTAAGGAAGGTTTTTGCAGAATAAGATTGGTGTTTCGGCTGGGAGAGAAATAGGAAACAAGGCTGGAAAATTTCTTGCACAGTGCAGATTTTCGGCTGCCATTCCCAGCCACTTGCAGAGAGTTTGAAGGGGAACTTCAGGAGTATTCAAGGCTGGTTTCCAACCTTCTTCATAGAGGAAAAACATGGCTAAGGTACTAAACTAAACCTGGAAGAAAACAACTTGGTTTTGGACTCTCAAAGCTGTGATTTGTGCGGGATTTTTCCTGCTTTTGCTCGAACATTAAGCAGTCCGAAAATGGCTAAGAATTTCATATTACAAACTGCTCCTAAAGACCATTTTTCTGGCAGTATCTGAGAGGGAATGCTAGCTAAAAAACTCGACATTTTGAAGGCACAACAAGTTGGAAAATTTTTAGCTCATTCCAATAGAGAAGATGAGCTAGCTAGAGAGAATTTTCAGCCAACTCACTAGAGGGATCTTCCTCTTAAAGCTTCCCACAACTTGTAACACCCCACTACCTAGGCCCGACAGGGCTGGGGATGTCTCCCCATCCAAAGGACAAGGGGTCTTTATAACTAGGTCACACAAAAGAAAATAAAAGTAATACTTTAAAATTGAACTTATTACAACCCAAAAATACATGAACAAATCCAAAATAAATTGTTCGCTACCATCTCTCAAAATAACGCATAAGAAAAATAACATAAAGTCTTCAAAGCATAGGCAACAAATCTAGCTATTCATCTCCGCAGCAGGATCGACCTGAAAACATGGCATAAAAGGTGATGAGATAAAAATCTCAGTAACTCCGTGTGTGCTTTGGGTGTTCAGTGAAAACAGTTCGTGGATTCAAAATGTGGAAACTTTATAAGAGAAATGTTGGCAAGCAATAAACATTAGTAAAAAAACAAGAGTTGTGTTTTTGGCTTTTCCAGCCATACATAATTTATAAGATCAACCACTCAAAAGAAAGGATTATGGGTTACCACACGTTGGGCCCCATAACCAGATGGTCAGTATGCCACACTTTGTGCATACTGCCGGTCAGATGCCGACACTTTGTGCAGACTGACAAAAGGTAGGTGATCGGCCTACCAGGCAAGACACTCCTCCTTCTCTATACCCAAATAACAACCGGGTGTCCATTCCGGCAAAACACAGTCACTTGACTGAAATAAAAACTACTAACTCGGACCTGCATGACTAAGTAGTACTAACGTTTCTCTAAGTTGAGTTTTATTTTCTAGAGGTGGCCTTCTGCCAGAAGACTCACTCTTGCTCTTCAAAAGTAATACTACTAGCCTACCCTTATTGAGTACTCAACGATAAGTGTCCCACTTGGGAGAAAACTGGTAAAACATAGCTTTACTTGAAAATGGCAATTAATGGTTTCCAAAGTCCTTGTCAAAATTAGTTTTAGAAACAGTTTAGTGTTTTGAGTAAAACCGCTCTGTTGATAAATAATTGGTTTAACTCGAAACAAGTAGGAAAACAAGTCCTTAATTGCCTTTACCAAATCGGTGTTCACATACTTTGAGGTTAGCCTGCCATAGTAACCCTTTACAACAAACAAATTTTATGTAGGAGCTTACCCGATCATTTGCTTGCTCAAATTCAAAAGTCTTCCAAGGTTGACCTAACCCCGACTGGGGTAAACACAAGACATAAGGTTACACTCAAGCTATATTTACTTACACAAATAATCCTAACCCTAGTGTTCTAAGCTTTAAGGCTAGATGATAAAGAATTTTATAAAATAAGTCTAGTTTGATAAGTTAAAATAACTAGGGTTTCTAAAATAATTGCTAATAAATTATAGACTCGAATAATAATTCTTGAGTGTTATTATTAATAAATAAACTAAGGTTTGAATATTGAATAATACCAAGCCCTAGATAATATTAATAAATGGTAATTTAAAAAAAATAGCTTTATTGTAAATAAATAATAAATTACAAATAATTTTTTAATTAATTTTTTAATAGATAATAAATAATTAGTAATAATAAAAATTAATAAATCAATTATATTAAATTTTTAATTGATAAATAACAAATAGATTTTAATATAAATAATATTTAGGAATATAGGTAAAAGTTTTACCTAGGGCCTACAAGGCCATTATTTAATTCTAATATTTTATTTATTATTATTATTATTTATATAAAAGATTTATTTATTATTATATATATTATTTTTAATAAAAGATTTTATTTCTTTGATAATTAAAAGATTAATATTTCAACTAATAATCCAATCCAAATCTTCCTAGAGTTTCGAATTTTATAAAGAAAAATATAGTAGTAATTCTAACTAAAGTAATAAAATTTGTTAATAAAAATAACTTAGACTTAATAAGAAAATAATTTTTCACCATGATTTTCCTATTGCTAGAAAAGATTCATAAACACATTCTCCAACATCAAATAATAAACCAATCCATTCACGAACATATGCTTGAATTATCTCATACTATCACAAGGCTAATTTCCTGCGAGGCATAATCATCATTAATGGCTTCAATGGAAAATAGAAACATAAGAGCCTAATCACCCTTGGTGCCATAATATCTAACATGCTTCAAACATCCATAAATTTTATTAAGCATGATGAGCATACATTGATTCCAAAGAGACTCCATATAACTTGGTCATATACATCAATCCTTATGTCTTAACTCCATCCCTTTCCTTCACATACATATCCCCAATCTCCTATTCATATCCATTCTTCCTATCATCTAAAAGACATGAATTCAGAAATAAAAGAAGGATTTAAGAATAATTACTTGATTGTCGATTACTTTGATGAAGACTAAAGAAGGTCCACGCGCGATGGAGAGTCTTGAGTGATCCAACGGGAAAACAGCCATGGTTGATGGTTGATCAACCATTTCGGTTGCATGAGAAAAGAGAGAGAGAGAGAGCATTAGAAAGGTATATTGAGAATTGAATAGAAGAGGATGAACAAGAAGGTTGTTCTTGATTTACCTTGTTGATGTTCTTGAGACCTTCAAGGAAAAAGCTGATTTTGATCCGATTGAAAATTCTTGTTGGCGTGGTTTTGTGTTATAAATACTAGAAATGAAGTATAAGGATTAAATAGAAGTGATCTGGAGTATTTGAGAGTGATTGGAGGTGTTTAGAGTAGGTTTTGGCTTGAATAAGTATATAGTGTGTTCTTGGTGTTCTTGGTGAAAATGGAGAGAGTGTGAGAGAAATGCTGCACGAAATCTGGTAGGGTGCTGGCCGAATGGTCTAGGGTGAATGGGAGTTTCGGTTTTCAGCTTGTGGGAGAGAGAGTGATCAGATTTTTTTTTTTAAAAATTTAAATGGAGGAAGTTGTGGAGTTGTTTAAGGTAGGAGGTTAGCTATGGCGTTTGATCAAGGAATGTGTCTATGCTCTTCAATGGTGCCGGTTGAACAAGGTGGTTTTGATGAAATGAATGTAGGTTGTTCAGGTATATAGCTGGTCAAAATTCAGTCTATGATGGCAGAGAAAATTCTGGTTTATTATCTTGTTACAAGAGTGGGTTAGTAGAGTAAAATTCTGAAATTTTTTTGAAGTTCAAATGAGTTTTGGTTAGAGTAATCTTAGGAGATTTTTGAGGTATGATTATGGAGTCCAAGAACTCAAGGTATGTGTGGAGGTTAATGGTGGTCAGTCCATGGCTGAACAAGGTTCAATTTCCAGAGATTTGAAGGGTGTTCTTCGGCCTTGGCTTTGAGAGACAAAGATGGAAAATTTTCTGCTTTCAATGCTCATGAGTTTTGAATGATGAAGACTTTTGGTGCAGAATTTTTGCATTTACTTGGCTCGATTTACAGCTGGTTTTCTGGGGTGTTTGAAGGTCTTACAAGGGTGGTTTTCCAGCCTTCTTTCTGGAGAAAAACAGAGGGTGTTTCAGTTGAATTGCAAACAAAAAGACAGCTCCAATTCCAGCTTAGAATGCAGCGAATTGTGCAGGAATTTTTTTCTGGTTTTGTGCAGTTTGTGCAGTCCGAAAATTGCACAAAATTTTCAGCCTTCAAACCACATGAAATGACCATTTTTCTGGCAGAAAATGAGTAGGTTTACTGGCTGAATTTTTCAAAAAGCTGGTCTGCAAAAATTCTGGAAAATTTCCAGATTTTCATTCATTAAAACTATGAACAACATGAAGGTAAGATTGAAGGTTCTATCATGGTGATTTATTTCTCTTGGGAATCCATCCTAACTACTCTCCTATTTTCGGCCTATCCTCTATCCTCTAAGACTGTTTTTTGAAATTCAAGGCTGAAGAATCATCACAGAATTTTTGGAATTTAAATGGAGAGATTTAATGGATTTTGGTTTATTTAAATTATGAAGGTGCTAGGACAAAGCTAGAGGTAATAAAAGGACAAGAATTCCTCTAGAATTCTTTTTAGGACACAATGATAAGATTAGGACATTCTCTTCATATCTCCCCTAAGACAACATTCCTATTTTTATGGAATGCAAGAAAACAAAATTCAAACTTAATCAAGATAAGAGGAGAGATTTAATGGATTTTGGTTTATTTAAATTATGAAGGTATTAGGCCAAAGCTAGAGGTAATAAAAGGACAAGACTTCCTCTAGAATTCTTTTTAGGACACAATGATAAGATTAGGACATTCTCTTCATGTCTCCCCTAAGACAACATTCCTATTTTTATGGAATGCAAGAAAACAAAATTCAAACTTAATCAAGATAATCATGATAAAAACTTAAATGGTGGGATTTGAACTTATGACCTTAACAATTAAACTACAAAGCTCTAACCACTAAACCACACTAACTCTTGCTCTTATTTTCTCACCCACATATTCCTCTTATTTAATCCTCAAGCTATCTTCCTATTTTGACCTCAAGAAAAATTACCATTTTACCCTTCCTACTCAATAAGCATAACTAAGCCTTTTAACCTATAAACCACAATTCTAAAGCACATAAAATCATTCAAAAATATATATATTCATGCAAAATAATATATTATGCATCCCGACCCCCTTACTCTAGGGTTAGCTTTAGGTGGGGTTTCACACAACTCTTCCACATTTTTCAGACCATAAAAAGTCTTTTACTAAGACATTTTGATCCTACAAGACCTCAGCACTTTTCTGAAATCTCCGGAAAGAAGATGGCTAGAACATCTTGGTTAAACTAAGGAATTAAGAATTAAGGAAAAATCAAAGATCAAGGGAAAATGAATTCCCTTTAAGAAATTCGAGTAGAGCAAGGAAGTGGAATGAGATTACCCTTACATGTCTCTCTCTTAGGACATCATCCCTTCCTTACCCTAAGCTCATAAGGCCGAAACTATTTCTTCCCAAGCAAAAATAAAATTTAATCAAGCTAAAGCTTCCATGATGGAATTTGAACCCTAGACTTCCATAATTAATTCTAAGGCTCTAACCACTAAACCACATCAACTCTTGTTGATATTTTCACTAGAAAAATTATTTTCTATTCCATCCACAAGCTATTTTCCTATTTTCACCTCGGGCAAAAATTACCATTTTACCCCTCTCACACAATACTCATCAACAAGACTTCAAGACAATAAAACTCAAATCCAAAGCACATAAAAATCATATAAAAATATATTTAATCATGAAATAAAATATGATATGCATCCCAACCCCCTTACTCTAAGGTTGGTTTTGATTGGGATTTCACATCCTCCCCTCCTTAGAAGAATTTCTTCCTGAAATTCAAGCACACCTCTATTTCAGTTCGGGATACTTCCGCTTAACCCATTCTTCCGATTCCCATGTGGCGTCCTGCGTGCCATGGTGCTCCCATTGAATCTTAACCATCGGTATCTGCTTACTTCGCAGGGTTTTGACACTGCGGTCCAATATCCGCATAGGCTTCTCCACGTAGCTCAGATCTGGCTGCAACACTAATGGTTCATCATTCAATACATGACCGGGATCCGCATTATACTTCTTCAATTGTGACACATGGAACACATCATGGATACTCGTTAACCCGTCCGACAGGTCCAATCGGTAAGCTACCGGCCCAATTCTTTCCTTAATCGGAAATGGCCCCAAATACCTCGAATTCAACTTTTCGCCCTTCGGATGCTTCAATATTCCCCTACTTGGAGTCAGCTTCCGAAATACGCGATCCCCAACTTGAAATTCTAGATCCCTTCGCCGGTTTTCCGCATAGCTCTTCTGTCGGCTCTGAGCCGCCTTTAACCTTTCCCGAATCAGTTTCACTTTATCCAACATTTCTTGGACACAGACCTCTCCGATTTTACTCACGTGACCATCTTCCGACCAACTCCAGAACAACGGTACCTGACACTTGCGCCCATACAAAGCCTTGTACGGTGCCATCCCAATCGAGGCCTAATAGCTGTTGTTATATGACAATTCGACATACGGTACACACTCTATCCACTTGTCCCCGAAATCCAGGACACAGGCTCTCAACATATCTTCCAATATTTGGATTACCCTTTCTGACTACCTATCGGTCTGCGGATGCGCCGTCATACTGAATTTTAAATTCGACCCCATTGTCTCCTGGAACTTTCCCCAAAAACGAGATGTAAACCTCGGGTCTCAGTCGGATACTATGCTCGAGGGTACTCCATGCAGTCGGACTACTACTCGAACATAAGTCTGGGCCAGCTTCTCCATGGAGTCTCTCACATTTACCGATATGAAATGGGCCGACTTGGTCAGTTGGTCCACCACCACCCATATGGCGTCCTTCTGGGTCTTTGACATGGGAAGTCCGGTGACGAAATCCATGGTCACCTCCTCCCACTTCCATTCTGGCACTAGCAATGGCTGCAATAGCCCCGTTGACTTCTTATGCTTTGCTTTAACTTTCTGGCAGGTGAGATAGGTCGAAACGTACTTGACCACATCTCGCTTCAGTCCGGGCACCAATATGCTCTCTTCAAATCCTGATACATCTTGACTTTTCCCGGATGAATGGCGTACTTGCTCTTGTGCGCCTCCTCCAAAATTCTGTCCTTCAATCGCGGCTCCCCGGGTACATATAATTGATCTTTGAAATGAAAAATTCCCGCTTCATCCTGACGGAATTCACTGCTTGGCCGTTTAAGCTCCTTATCCTTGAAGAGTTGAAATTCGGCGTTGTTTCGTTGAGCCTCTATAATTTCTCCCTTCAAATCTGGCACCAACTCAAGTTGCAGATGACAATCCTTCTATCTTGCACTTCCGCTCTTCTGTCCAACACATCCTGACTGCTTGCATTTCTTGTACCTTCAATCTGGCCATTCCAACTTTTCTGCTCAGGGCGTCTGCCACTACGTTAGCCTTCCCGAGATGGCAGTTGATCGGGCATCGGTATTCCTCCAAGAATTCCATCCACATTCGCTGCCTCAAGTTCAGATCCTTTTGAATGAAGATATACTTCAGACTCTTATGATCGGTGAACATCTCATATTCGGCTCCATACAAGTAGTGTCGCCATTTCTTTAGGGCGAACACTATAGCTGCCAGCTCCAGATCATGGGTAGGGTAGTTCACCTCATGAGGTCGCAACTTCCGAGATGCATAAGCAATCACTTTTCTGTCTTGCATCAACACCGCTCCCAGTCCTTCCTTCGAAGCGTCGGTGTACAGCGCGTAAGGTTTGCCTTCCTCCGGTAGACTCAATACCGGTGCTATCATCAGTCTCTTCTCCAATTCTTGGAAACTTTTCTCGCATTTTTCGTTCCACACAAATGGAACATCCTTCCTCAACAAACAGGTCATGGGCGATGCGAGCGTTGAAAATCCCTCGATAAACCTTCGGTAGTATCCAACCAACACTAAAAAGCTTTGGATTTCGGTAATATTCCCTAGCTACTTCCAATCTGATACCGCTTCAACCTTTGCCGGATCTACCTTGATACCCTCCTTGGCCACCACATGCCCAAGGAATGCCACACTGTCTAACCAGAATTCGCACTTGCTAAACTTCGCGTACAGCTTGTGCTCCCACAATTTGTCCAGTACGAGCCTCAGATGCTCTGTGTACTCCTCCGGACTCTTGGAGTAAACCAAAATGTCGTCGATGAAGACCACCACAAACTTATCCAGATAAGGTCGGAATACTCGGTGCATCAGGTCCATGAATACTGCTGGAGCGTTAGTTACCCCGAACGGCATCACCACGAACTCATAATGTCTATATCTGGTATTGAAGGCTGTTTTGGGAATATCCTCCTCTCTTATCCGCACTTGGTAGTAACCTTGCCTCAGATCCAACTTGGAATAGCAACTGGATCCTTGCAGCTGATCGAATAGCTCATCAATCAGAGGTAGGGGGTACTTGTTCTTAATCGTCAAATTGTTCAACCCTCGGTGCATAGCCTCAGAGTTCCGTCCTTCTTCTTCACAAATAGCACAGGCGCTCCCCAGGGCGACATGCTCAGTCTAATATAGCCTTGTCCCACTAACTCCTCCAACTGCTCTTTTAATTCTTTCAACTCCGCCGGTGCCATCTGGTATGGAGTTCGCGATACTGGTTCTGCTTCGGGAACTAAGTCTACGGTGAATTCCACTTCTAGTTTAGGAGGTAGAGAATCCAGCTCTGCCGGAAACACATCAGGAAAATCCTTCACCACTTTCGTGTCTTCCAGAGTGCACTGGTCCTTTAGCTTGTTCATCACGTAAGCCAGATAACCCTGACATCCTTGCCTTAACAATTTCTGGGCCTTAGCCCCCACAATCAAGTACTTTAGTTCTTTCACTCTCTTGCCATTGAATTCCAATACATCACAATCCGGTCTGACAAACTGAACTGACTTATTTTTACAATCTACCCTAGCCCCATGTTTGGCTAACCAGTCCATTCCCAATATCAGGTCATAATCCTCAATATCTAACACAATCAAATCTCCCTCCAGGTTTTCTCTCCCTACATTGATCTTACAATCCTTCACATACCGATCTGCTTTCGCCATCTTCCCCAAAGGCGTACTTACTTCTAAAACAAAAGGTAGCTCCACTCCATCCTAACCCAAATGACATACACACAACATGTTTACATAGGAATGAGTAGAGCCAGGATCGATTAAAGCATTAACGGAACATTCTTGAATAGTGAACGTACCTTCCACCACCGCTGCATTGGCCCCAACTTCCTCTCTGTTGAGGGCGAACACCTTGGCCTTCACTTGCGGCTTCGTTGCTCCACTCCCGGGTGCTCCCGTGGTGTGGGCTCGGTTGGGCCTCGGGTTCTGAGCCGGGTTTCCTTGCCCGTCCCAGTGAAACTTGGGGCAAGTGTTCCTCAGGTGGTTCGGGTCGCAACAGTGGTAACACTTCTTTTCTCCTCCCTTAGACCAACAGTTCCTCTCAGTGTGGCCTTTCTTCCCACATTGCCTACATGATGGGGGATTCGGTGCAGGTCCACTTGGTGCTATCCGGGCTTGCTTTCCCCGGTTCTACCATTGGTGATTGGCAGGGCGCTTGTGTGGTTGCGGTCTCAGGAAATGTCCCTGCGGCTACCTTGGCGGCGGGAAGGGCTTGGCCGCTATCCTGCTGCGGTCCTCGTTCTCCGTGCGAGTAGCTGCGTCCACAGCCCTTGAATAGGTTGTCGGTGGGGCAGGTGCCAATGCCCTCCTCAGTTCCGGTCTCAGCCCCTTGACGAATTGCCTCGTCCTATTCTGCTCGGTGTCGACCAACCTTCGGCAGTACTTTGACAATTGCGTGAATTGCGCCGTATATTGAGCCACTGACATGCTCCCCTGCCTCACATTCTGAAATTCATCCTCTCGCTTTTTCACAATCCACCGAGGGATGTACTCCGTCCTGAAGGCTTCAACGAAACTGGACCACGTCCATTCTTGCTCATCCATCTCCCAGTCATCTTGGACCTGCTGCCACCATGCCCGAGCTGGTCCTCTCAGTCGAAAAGCTGCAAACTTAACCATCCGCTCCTCAGCATACTAAAGCGTTGCGAAAATGTCCTCCATTTGCTCAACCCATTGTTCGGCCTTCTGATCTTGCTCGACTTCTCCCATAAAGACGGGCGGTTGAAATTTCAAGAACCTCTCTAAGGCCTCATCTTCCCCTTTAGGCTTCCTTCGCTCGGTCAACGTCTGAAGTATCTCAGTCATCTTACTAAGTGCCTGGCCCATTGACACATCAACCGGGGCATTGGGCCCCATTCCCATTTCTGGATCACTTTGTCCATCTCCCAGATTGGGTGATTGCATCTGTTCAGTTTCAACTTCCGGTGCTACGGGGTCTACCTCCGGGATCCTTCTGGCCGAAGAGGCTGCACGTCACTTGGGTGCCATTCTATACCATACCCCAAATTTTAAGCGTATGCGTTCCAGTATTAAACCATTTTAGTGGTGCATGCGTACATGGCCAAGTATGAGTAGGAAGAAATCAGATGTAACTTATTTAAGGAATTGCTCAAAATTTTCAATTTCAAAAATTGACTTGCATAAATCCAAAGGTGTGAACAAAACATAGAATTGGAAATCTTTGACAAACTAGTTCTTGAAAGACAACAAATAAGTAATCATCCCAAAATAAAATAGCTCCTAACTCTCTAATCCTCATCAGAACCTTCATCATCAGCCTCATATAACCAACCCCCAGTGTTCTTGGAAAAATCTACCCCATCCCCGCTAGCAAATCCCTCCATGGGCTCCTTCCCAGGGTGCCTAGAGCTCTCTTCGGGCTCAACTTGGCTGAAGGAAGGTGTTAGAATTCGTGGACTCCTAAACGCGGAAAACATCCACGAATCCCTCCCGAGGACCCAAGTAAACGATTAAGATGATCTAAGGTTTAAGAATTACCTCTGGTAGCTGTAATCAAAATCCTTCAATTCTGGTTGCGCTGTTGTACGTTCAACCCGAACAATCACCAGACGCTGCAGTATGCGAACGTCCTGTATCGGATACACACCGCGAACTCACTCGATACCCGGGGAGTGCTAGCGCCTAGGGTTTGAGAGGGTTTTTTTTTTCATGTTTAGATATATGCGAATTAGACATGAAATTAGTGGTGGTAGAGTTTGCCTTGTTTTCCATGGCCATGAAGCATATGTTGGTAATTTCATTTTCAAAATCTTCCTCTTCAGACTTAGACCCATTTTGGTCTCATGTCCTCATCAATCTTTTGCTTTTCTTTGCCTTCAACTCATTCTTCTTCTTTTTAAGCATTCTGCCTTCCTTTTCTTTTGCAACTGGACAGTCAACAATGAAGTGTTTAGTACTTTTGCATTCATAACATTGAGGCTTGAACGCTGAGGATTATCCTTTCCTTTTTCTGAACTTCTTTCCTTTTTTGAAGTTCCCTTTGTTGAACACCGTTCTGAATTTCTTTACTATCATTGTGACATCTTCATTTTTTACTTCATTTTCATCACTATTGTTTGATTGACTAGTTTTTGCATCCTCCTTTTTAGCTTTCAGTGCTATTTCATTTTTACCTTTATCATGATCACCAGATTCCTGAAACCTCCTAAGTTTCATTTCATGTGTTAGAAGAGAGCTAATCAGCTCTTCGGTTGGTAAGGATTTTAAATCCTTGGATTCTTCCACAGCAAGAGCTTTAGGCTGCCAGCTTTTAAGTAATTCATCCAGAATTTTTCGATTTTGTTCTCCAAGGGAATAAACCTTCCCATAGGCTTTGAGACTATTTGTGATATTTGTGAATCTAGTAAACATATCAGTTATACTTTCATTCGACTTCATTGTGAATAATTCATAATCATGAATTAAAAGTCCCAATTTGGATTCTTAACTTGATTTGTCCCCTCATGGGTGACTTTAAGTAATTTCCACATGTCATAGGCTGAATTACAACCACTAACTCGATTGTATTCAGTGGCATCTAGTGCACAGTACAAGATATTCATAGCCTGAAAATTCAATGTCATCTTAGCATTGCCTTCAAAATCAAATTCATCATTTTGTTTAGGCATTTTTATGCCATCAACAACTTTTGACAGAATGAAAGGACCCTTTTCTATCAAATTCCACAACTCAAAATTGATTGAGCACACATAGATTTTCATTTTGTTTTTCTAGAATGTGTAGTTGTTTCCATTGAACAAAGGAGGTCGATTTGTTAATGAACCTTAAACATATGGAAGAGATGATGAGTTTGCCATGAGGATCTTTTCTATAAAGTTGTTAGACTGAGAATAAAGTAGACCAAATTGTGATACCAAATGAAAAACTTTAGAGGGGGTGAATAAGGTTTTTGGCAAACTAAAATTTTTAAGAAATCTTTTTTATAGAATATAAATGTTCTTCAAGTTTCTTGGACCAACTACACGACAACAGAGAAAGCTATCTAAGGAAACTTTGAGAAATATCCGGATTCAGTCTGAGATAAGAAACACGATGCAATTAATGCTATATTGAAAATGGGTTGATGAACACCTTTAAAGATTTCTTTAAGAGACTAAGAGATTCCGTGCAGGGACAGTTTGTAAGATTGTTTGAAAATAAATGTTGAGAGTAAATGCAGAGAAATGAGACACAGAATGTATAGTGGTTCGATCTACCAAGATCTACATCCACTAACTTAAGCTCACACTTAAGAATTTTCAAGCAGATTTCATTTACTCAACTTAATGGAATCAACCTGTACCAAATACAAGAGAGGATTACCACACCTGATTTTCCAAAACCTCTCGATCAACCAATAAATCAAGACTCACCCCAGATGGGTTTTACACTACAACCTTGGTATACAAAAGAGATTGAATATAAACGGAACAGTAAATGCTCACTTCTTTGAGCAGATGTGCACCAAGAACAAGCACAAACACTTTTACCTTTAAAACACAATTTGATTTCACTTTGAAGCACTTTGATAAAAGAGATTTTTGTTTTCTATAGAGTAAGAGTGTTTCTTAGAAGGATAGAGTAAAAATCTACAATCAAATTGAGTTTAGAAGCCTTATATAGAGACATAAAATAAAGTACCAACAGCTATAAAATGGCTATTTTTTGCTGTCAGGTTTACCTGCGTTTTAGACTCATTTTTCGAACGAAGGTGCATCCAAACTACTTAGTCCAAAATTCTAAGAATTTTTAAAACTTTGAAATATTTTGTTTTAGTACTTCTTAGTAGAATTAAACTGAATCAAAAGGTAAAGATGGCATAGGAATTTACATAGAGAGATACCTTAACAAGGATTTCTAGTCTGGGGTTCTTCCACAATGGATTCTTTTGATTTGCAATCTTTCAAGCATGATCTTCTTGATTTTCTATTTTTGGATTCTATAGTTTCAAGAGTTGCTTTAGAAATCATATTTGAACGTCTTGGAAGACCTGAGGTCAAACATGTCCTATAACAAGTAAATCACATATGTTAATCCTTATCATTGTTTGTCATAAGTCAAAACATAGGAAAATGCCCTTAGGGCAAAGAATAAACATGAACTTTCCCTTTTGAAAAATGCACTCTTGAATGAATTTAATTTTAATTAGAGGTTCGGCCTTGTTTGTTAATTTAAAAATCTTGGTCAAATTTCATATGAAAATTAATTTTGGCTACTTGACCTAATTTCACCATTTTGCCCAAAACCTATATCCAAGATCCATGGATTATTTTAACCTAACAAATACCTTTTTTATCTTAGCCATTGAATATAGGGTATATTTTAAATGAACTTATCGCAACCCTTAAATGGAAAAATGCCTGTACATAATGTACTTTTCTCTCGATTTCTCCCCCATGTTGGCGGAAAATCTCTTCCTCATTTCTCTACAATTTCTCTCCTTTCTTCCCTTAAGAAAACAACCTACCATTCCCTCCCCGAGATTGGTTGGTAGCTTTGGTGACCAAGGGAAGACTTGTTACTCCTTGGCCAAGACACAAGCACACACACTCACTTCTTGGATTGCAACTCATTACACTCAAGCTAGCACACTTCTTGGAGGTTGAATAAGTAATTTTTCTAAATTTCTTGAGATAAAAATAGAGGTAAAATGAGCACCCTCCCTTCCATTTTCTCATTGTTGTGTTCGAAAATACCCTTGCTAGATAGCTTGATGCTTTTCTTATTTTATGCAATATGGGTGGATATATATGATGACAACTATTATATCTATGTTAGGGGATGTTTTATGATGTGAGAAATGAAATCTTTTATGCTAAAAAATCATTTTTACCCCATAACATTGTCAAAAACCAAAAATCTGTTCACGCTACATGTTTTTCAGAATATGATGTCTTAGAGGGTTTGTTTGTGTGATAGCTCCTTAGGGACTTGATAAATGAAGTCTAAGTTGGTGTAGAATCACTGGAGAGTTGATGTTATATGAATAGAATGCTTGTCTTGTTGCATTTTTGCTCAAAATCAAAAGAATGTTCCTATGTGTGTTGAAATCCTGTTCACATATTTCCACCTAGAATTCATGCTTTGAATGCTGAAAATTTGGTGAAATGACATTGTGCTATTGTTGTGGAAATGAGGTTCTATGTATGTGGTGTAATACATTGTTTGGTTAGGGAAGTTTTTTTATCTTTTATGCTTCAAGATGATAGTTGAAGAAAATAAAGTGTTCGCTAGAATGTTGGATTTTAACTTAAATGTTGTTGTTTTAAAGTTAAATTATGATCATGGGTCTGCTGTATGTTGATTTATAGAATCTAGGATGTGTTGGGAACTTATTTGAGGGTTTATAAGAGTTTGATGATTGAAAATTTTGGTGTGTTGATGAATGTGCTTAAACTGTGCAAAAACCCTTGTACAGAGGACAAACCTTAGACCCCCAAACAACCCCTTTTCCTAGTTCATTTTCTTACGATATTTGGACTATAGAAACTTCAAGATGTTCAAAAAATTTTAAAATATCCATTATCAAAAAATACATTATAATTTGCAAGTTATGAATTTTTGAATTTAACTGTGCGAGGCTATTACTATTCACCCGAGACTTTGTGTAAAAATTATTTGAGTCTTTTTTTTTTTTTTTGGGAATCTTGGGGAGATAAATATATAGTAATTCACCTAACATATGGAGGTTTTAAACTACAAGTTTTTGTTTTAAAATGAAATGGTTTTCTTGGGTAGTTAAGTAAATGATTTTTTACCCTTGTTTTAGAGTAAAAGCAGAATTTTTTGTTGAAAGTTGAAAATTGAATTTACACATAGAAATGGCTATAATTGCTGAAAATTTAACTTATATGAAGGTTGTGTGGTGTTTGGAATTATTGAAAAAAATATTTGATTAAAGTTTGATGAGCTTCTTTATAGTATGATTTTGAAGAGTGATCCCTTATACCATTATAAGATGAGAATTTCAATTTTTGAAAAGCTATTTGAATTCTTGGTGTGATTGGTAAAATAAGTTAGTTTAGATGCTACTTTATTGATTAATTAATTATAGTTGCAAGGCTAATTAGGGTATGCATGGTGATTAGGGTTTTACTTAGTAATTAAGGTCTTGTTTGATTATGGATGTTAATTAGGAAGTAGGAGAGTTCAATGCTTTTTGAATTATGGATATTATAGGGGATTGTTGGATTTCTTGTTGGGATTCTTTGAGATTAGAATCAATTAAGTTATATCGCTAAATATTTTGGAATTGCTTAAGATCTAAGTAATTCCCCTAACTATTCTAGGATCTTGATTAATTCTTTACTTAGATTAATTCAATTAGAAAATTAATTCGTATATTATATGTGTAATAGATTCGAGGTTGGACTTCAGAGGAGGAAGAATCTAAGATATCTTGAAGCTAAAATTTCCAAGCTTTTGGAAAAAAGGTAAGTCCTTGCATCTCTTATGACCCTTTTGTGCAAAGTAATTTCAACAAAAATTCCGTGATCATGCTTACACAATGATTGGATCTTAATTACTATTTATTGAAATAAAATGTTTGCATTAGTTCATTCTATCACACTTAGTATTATCCTTATTTACATAATGACTCCAATACAAAAAGATTATTTCATGATCAACTTTAGAGAATTTCTATATAAAGCACTGTGTTTGATTAGGAATTATGCATTAATTTATGTGCCTAATTCCAAGTTTTCATCCATGTACATAATTTGCAAAATTCATACCATGATGTGTTGCTCCGTTGATATCTCTTTCGAGGCAAATTATGAAACTATATGATTTATCTCACTTCGAATGAGTATTATTTTGGATGAAAGGATTTTCTACCTTCGAGAAATTTGGAGAAAAATTATGACCTTTCATTTTCTGGTTGGGGTAAATTTGGAAATATTAATTTTTAGATGCGGATTAATAATTTTTGGAACTGAAATTGTATATCCTGCAACAGAATGAGAATTTCTTGAACCACACTTATTTTAAGACTTGAGTACTCGAGGGACGAAACTATAGGACTTGCTCTCGTTGGATTAGGAGAGAATTTCAGTTGATTGGCCGTATCCAAAAAACTATCTTTTTCAAATGGGGCGTCAGTCCTAGTAGTTGAATTCGGGTCCTTAGCTAGTAACATGACATCCTAGGGGAATTGGAGGACGGACGTGGGACATCTGGTCTGTTTATATGTGAGATGGATGTCAGGGTATCTTTTCGAAAGGGATGTACACCCTACCCATTCTACTATTTCAACATGGTTTATGTCTGGGTCATATTTCTAAATTATCACAGATGAGAAATATCGATACACAATATAGCTTGTGAATGATGGGTTCAAGTTTTACTCAATGAACATTCTCTTCAGTTTGTGATTGGAAATAATTTACCCGACAAAATTCTCTTCTAAATTACATACCTAATTATACTTGATGAATTTTCTCTCCAAAGATTTGGTGATGAAATTTTGAGTTATAATGTGGGAAATTTTCTCATGATTACATCCAATTGAATTATTACATTCATGAATCTATAATTTTCTAATTACCATTTGCACACAATGCACTTTCTAAGATTATTTATAATCTCACACAATTTTCTAACCATGATTTTTAGGGTAGTCTAAGATTATAAAGACCAAGTGCTGAAGTTCTTTTTATAATAGAATCAGGTCTTAATACTTTATTATTTCTACCTTTCCTTATTATATTTTATATATGCCTCTGAGGCTCAACTGTGGTGTACCAAGTGCTAAGGATTTTTCTTTTCTAGACAGTGAATTTAAATCCCAACTTTGTGGTCTATTCGAGTATTTAGTTTGTCTTGTTCTCTTTTGCTATTTATTTTTTTCCTATTATAAAGACCTCTTGTCCATAGGACGGGCAACATCCCTAGCCATTTAGGCCACTTATTAAGGGAGTGTTACAATTATAACCTATAAGCAGAGAGTCAAAAGTTGTTGCATTACTTGCATGCAACCTAGCAAAAGGCCAACAGGCAGTATGTTGAGTTATGACCAAACTAATCCTAGGCAACTTTGTTGGATATTTTAGCGGGGCAATATTATGTGATGTTGAGCATTGCCTCCTAAAAAAAGAATATTGCCTCCTAATAATAGCTCGTGTGAATTTGAGAATACTAATTTCATAAAAATGATATTAGAGTACCATGTGGCATATGTTGTGAAAATTTTTGTTTAGAAAATATTAATTCAAATTGTATAATTTATTAAAATTTAAATTTATGGTTGACTTCTAAACTACACACCAAAACAACAATTGACCAAGTGCACTCATCGCATGGAATAGTATATGGTATCACCGAGTATCAACCTCTAGGAAGTAAGAACAATTAATTACTATCATTCTATTTTCTAGCTCACCAAACAAAAGAGATAAGAAAATAAAAATATAAATACACTACACAAGAATGATCATGAAGACACCAAGAATCAAGAAAAGGAGAAAGAACATGCATTCAAAGGACAAATCTTGAAGAACATACCAAGTATTAAATACTCAATCCATTAATTTATGGCTTCTCGAGTTTTGCATTTTCTATCTCTAAGTCAATGAATGGATATCTCTACCTTATTAGATGAACATAAATATGCATTAAACACAATCCCCGCTGAAGAAAATAAATACCCCTATCTCTAAGTAATATGAATCCAACGTGGGAATGAAAGAAAGTAAATATCCCTATCTCTAGGTGATATTATCATCTTTTTTATTACTGAATTCTTATTCCCAAGCTCTCTCTTAGGTTAATTGGTGAACAACAGTTGTGAAATTAATTGAATTGAAACTCAACTTCTAATCTTTCTCTTAAGTTAATTAGAAGAAAGAACAATTTAATTCAATCAAATCAAATCAAATAATCAAACACTAGCCATGGAATAAATTGGTTAAAATATAGAAATTCAATACAAAGCCATTATCCTTAAAAGCTAATTCTCCAAAATACAATAAAACAGTAAACACATCATTGCTACATGAAAAGTACAGAAAAAATCAGAAGAACTCATAGACAAGTCAATTCTACTCTTTCTTCAAAAAATTCTTGTAATAATGTTCTTCCCTTTCTTCTTGAAAATTCCTCAAAGTCTCGCTTCTCGGCTTTACCTCCGACTACAATTGTTCTAATTCTCTAAAATATCCAAAATATCTAAAACTCCTAGCATACTTTTAGGGTTCTGTTTTCTTGTTTATATAGGTGTTTGGCTTTACGATATTCAAAAATCACACCGCCAGAGAGCAGGTAGCACTACCTAATCCCCTCTAGGTGGCACTACTTGGTTGCTATTCAATAAGTATTACTTTGTTCTGATCTAGTTTTTCCTCTATTTTCTAGTATATAAGTGGCCTTGCTTATTGGTACTCAGAGGCACTGCCTATACTCTATTTTAGCTTCCATAGAATTCATTAACTTTTAACATAATTTCTCTATTTCGATCAATCAACATTTCTAAACAAAAGAAAGTGAAATAGAGGGAATTAATAGCTGCTGAACACAAAATTAACACAAATCTACCATAAAATGACTCTAAAAATGTAATTGACCTTTATAAATTCCCTCACACTTGAGTCTTTGCTTGTTCTCAAGCAAAACAAACACTTAAAAATCAAACTTATCCATCATTCTTATCATATCGTAGCCAAAATATAGCAAATAATAACAACAACAACAACAACAACAACAACATCCCTTTTAACCAAAGAAAATAATATACCACTTATCTAATTCAATCAATCCCCGAAATTAACTTAAGTATTAGATCAAGCATACGTAAGACTATTGAAATAAAGTTACACAAGTTTATACTCATGAAATGCTATTCACCCCTTCATAAAGCCAAGAATAAAGCCATCATGATTGATTTAAGCAAAAAAAGATATTCATAACTGTAACAAGTCTCAATTAGCTCTAAAATACCACAACCTGAGTAGCAAATTAGGGCATCCTTACTCAAACGGGATAGCGTCAAGTGAATACACAGTGCACTACTTGCTACTTCTCACCATATTGGCCCCCTTTATTTCTATTAAAAAATCTCTCAAACTCTCATGTTTTTGCCCTTCAACTCAACATTTTAACTTTTTCTTTATGCATTTTCTTTGCATTTTTCTTCTTTTTTATTCACATGTTGTTTTTCGCCAAAAGGACATGCATTTTTCATTCTCGATCCTTTTTTCTCCTCACTTTTTCCAGAATGGGTACCTACATCCTTTCTAACTCTTATTTTCACTCTCAATTTTACCTCTCTAGACCTATTTACTTAAACTTGAGAAGACTAGTTTAAAAATTACCATCAAACAAGAAATAACTATGTATCGTAACTTATACTTCATCATTTTAACTAAATAAAGACCAAAAAAACAAAGTTTCAAACATTTCATTAAGCATAAACAAGAATGACTTTAATTCTCAAGACTTAAGCAGATCAAAATCTAATACACAAATTATATAAGGGATTGACTCATCCAAATAAAAAACATAGCATATTCCAAAGCAAAAACATCTTTACTACATCAATTCACTCAACAAAAACACCTACCCAAACTAGCTCATACAAATCAAAACAAAATTAGCCAAAAAAAAAAAAAAACACACACACACACACACAACAAAGCACCAACTAAAATCTTCCTGGCAAGAGCATATTGAATAACCTCCCCCCTACATTTAAATTGAATATTGTCATCTATGGCAAAAAAATGAGACAAATAAGAACAACTAACAGACCAAAAAGAAATAGACAAAGAAGAAAATAAATACACCCCAGATCATTAAGCTCTTAAGAAGAAGATAAGTACATCTCCACAATTCAAAGAATAAAAGAGCATCAATTAAACAATTGAAAAACTATAGACAAAAAATAAAACACACCAAAACAAGTAAGTGCCTAAAAAGAGAAAAAAGAAATTAAAGAGAAAACAAAATGAATTCAAAGTTGGCCTAGATCATAAGAAAACAAACAAAAAGTAACCACAGCTCAAATGTCAGCTTTAGTCATAAAAAATGCAATCAAGTCGCTCTATATCCCCAAGATCCTCTCTGTAGTACAACTTCAATCAGTTACCATTTATCTTAAATGTCCCCTTGTCAGGATGCAAAACCTTTATAGCTCTGAAGGAAAATACTCTGCTTACCAAAAATTGGCCAAACTATCTAGAATTCAACTTACCCAAAAATAGTCTCAACCTTGAGTTGAATAGCAATACTTAACCACTCTCCTTAAATTCTTGGTTTGGAAGAATATGCTTGTTATGCAACCACTTAACCTTTTCTTTATAGGATTTGGAACATTTATAAGCCTTACTTCCCTATTCATCAATTTCATTCAATTGGATTAACTTTTTTTCACCTGTAGGCTTGAGATAAAAGTTAACAAGTTTTATAGCCCAAAATGTTTTATACTCAATCTCTACATATAAATGGTAAGACTTTCCACAGATTAATCTATAAGGTGCTATGCCTATAGGTGTCTTGTATGCGGTTTTATAAGCCTAAAAAGAGTAATCCATTTTTTTTAGAGAGAGAGAGAGAGAGATCATTAGTATGTTTATTCACATAGGTTTTCACTAGAGATCAAGTTTGGAGAAGATGAAGTTGATAGAGTAAATTTACCTTGAAGATGTTCTTGTCCTTCACAGAAATTTCTAGTTTTGATCCGAAGTAGCAAGATGATTTGAGGAGTTTGATGTTAAGGATGGTGTCGAAGGACTCACAGTAGCAAGTAGGTCAAATCTAGATATTTTAGTGAAGGTTTGAGGTGATTTGGAGTGGTATTAGGTGAAAAAAAGTAGTAGGTGTTCTTGGTGTAGTGTGTGTGTTCTTGGAGATTGAAGGGAATTGAGAGATTGTAGTGTAGCTGCCGAAAATTCTACGGGAATTAGGCTGGCCGAATTTCTGTAGGGTTTAGGGAGTTGTTTCTCTGATTTGGAAGAGAAAAGGAAAGGTTAGTTGTTACAATCCTTGAAGAATATTTTTAGGTAGTGAATTTGGAAACTAAATATTTCTAGAATATCTTGATAATTGAAGAGCTTTGAAGGTCTCCTATGGCCGACTGGTTGAGCATTTTTTCTGAGGAATTAAAGCTGGTTCAAGGTAGCTTAGGGTGGCCGAAACTAAGGTGCACAATGATGAAGAAGAAGTCTGGTCAATAGAGTGATATATTATGGAAGGTTGCTAAACAAAGATGGCTGGAATTTTGAAAACCAATCAAGCAAAATTGTAGGGTTTTGGTGGAGGGATTTTTGGGTAGCCATTGCTGGATTTCGTGCAGAAGCTTAAGGGGAAAAATGGAGCTCTGTTACTGGAGGTTTAAGGAAGGTTTTTGCAGAATAAGATTGGGGTTTCGGCTGGGAGAGAAATAGGAAACAAGGCTGGAAAATTTCCTGCACAGTTTTTTCGCTGAACAGTAATTTCTGGGCAGATTTTCGGCTGCCATTCCCAGCCACTTGCAGAGAGTTTGAAGGGGAACTTCAGGGGTATTCAAGGCTGGTTTCCAACCTTCTTCATAGAGGAAAAACATGGCTAAGGTACTAAACTAAACCTGGAAGAAAATAGCTTGGTTTTGGACTCTCAAAGCTGTGATTTGTGTGGGATTTTTCCTGCTTTTGCTCGAACATTAAGCAGTCCGAAAATGGCTAAGAATTTCATATTACAAACTGATCCTAAAGACCATTTTTCTGGCAGTATCTGAGAGGGAATGCTAGCTAAAAAACTCGACATTTTGAAGGCACAACAAGCTGGAAAATTTTTAGCTCATTCCAATAGAGAAGATGAGCTAGCTAGAGAGAATTTTCAGCCAACTCACTAGAGGGATCTTCCTCTTAAAGCTTCCCACAACTTGTAACACCCCACTACCTAGGCCCGACAGGGCTGGGGATGTCTCCCCATCCAAAGGACAAGGGGTCTTTATAACTAGGTCACACAAAAGAAAATAAAAGTAATACTTTAAAATTGAACTTATTACAACCCAAAAATACATGAACAAATCCAAAATAAATTGTTCGCTACCATCTCTCAAAATAACGCATAAGAAAAATAACATAAAGTCTTCAAAGCATAGGCAACAAATCTAGCTATTCATCTCCGCAGCAGGATCGACCTGAAAACATGGCATAAAAGGTGATGAGATAAAAATCTCAGTAACTCCGTGTGTGCTTTGGGTGTTCAATGAAAACAATTCGTGGATTCAAAATGTGGAAACTTTATAAGAGAAATGTTGGCAAGCAATAAACATTAGTAAAAAAACAAGAGTGGTGTTTTTGGCTTTTCCAGCTATACATAATTTATAAGATCAACCACTCAAAAGAAAGGATTATGGGTTACCACACGTTGGGCCCCATAACCGGATGGTCAGTATGCCACACTTTGTGCATACTGCCGGTCAGATGCCGACACTTTGTGCAGACTGACAAAAGGTAGGTGATCGGCCTACCAGGCAAGACACTCCTCCTTCTCTATACCCAAATAACAACCGGGTGTCCATTCCGGCAAAACACAGTCACTTGACTGAAATAAAAACTACTAACTCGGACCTGCATGACTAAGTAGTACTAACGTTTCTCTAAGTTGAGTTTTATTTTCTAGAGGTGGCCTTCTGCCAGAAGACTCACTCTTGCTCTTCAAAAGTAATACTACTAGCCTACCCTTATTGAGTACTCAACGATAATTGTCCCACTTGGGAGAAAACTGGTAAAACATAGCTTTACTTGAAAATGGCAATTAAGGGTTTCCAAAGTCCTTGTCAAAATTAGTTTTAGAAACAGTTTAGTGTTTTGAGTAAAACTGCCTGTTGATAAATAATTGGTTTAACTGAAACAAGTAGGAAAACAGTCCTTAATTGCCTTTACCAAATCAGTGTTCACATACTTTGAGGTTAGCCTGCCATAGTAACCCTTTACAACAAACAAATTTTATGTAGGAGCTTACCTGATCATTTGCTTGCTCAAATTCAAAAGTCTTCCAAGGCTGACCTAACCCCGCCTGGGGTAAACACAAGACATAAGGTTACACTCAAGCTATATTTACTTACACAAATAATCCTAACCCTAGTGTTCTAAGCTTTAAGGCTAGATGATAAAGAATTTTATAAAATAAGTCTAGTTTGATAAGTTAAAATAACTAGGGTTTCTAAAATAATTGCTAATAAATTATAGACTCGAATAATAATTCTTGAGTGTTATTATTAATAAATAAACTAAGGTTTGAATATTGAATAATACCAAGCCCTAGATAATATTAATAAATGGTAATTTTAAAAAAAATAGCTTTATTGTAAATAAATAATAAATTACAAATAATTTTTTAATTAATTTTTTAATAGATAATAAATAATTAGTAATAATAAAAATTAATAAATCAATTATATTAAATTTTTAATTGATAAATAACAAATAGATTTTAATATAAATAATATTTAGGAATATAGGTAAAAGTTTTAACTAGGGCCTACAAGGCCATTATTTAATTCTAATATTTTATTTATTATTATTATTATTATTTATGTAAAAGATTTATTTATTATTATATATATTATTTTTAATAAAAGATTTTATTTCTTTGATAATTAAAAGATTAATATTTCAACTAATAATCCAATCCAAATCTTCCTAGAGTTTCGAATTTTATAAAGAAAAATATAGTAGTAATTCTAACTAAAGTAATAAAATTTGTTAATAAAAATAACTTAGACTTAACAAGAAAATAATTTTTCACCATGATTTTCCTATTGCTAGAAAAGATTCATAAACACATTCTCCAACATCAAATAATAAACCAATCCATTCACGAACATATGCTTGAATTATCTCATACTATCACAAGGCTAATTTCCTGCGAGGCATAATCATCATTAATGGCTTCAATGGAAAATAGAAACATAAGAGCCTAATCACCCTTGGTGACATAATATCTAACATGCTTCAAACATCCATAAATTTTATTAAGCATGATGAGCATACATTGATTCCAAAGAGACTCCATATAACTTGGTCATATACATCAATCCTTATGTCTTAACTCCATCCCTTTCCTTCACATACATATCCCCAATCTCCTATTCATATCCATTCTTCCTATCATCTAAAAGACATGAATTCAGAAATAAAAGAAGGATTTAAGAATAATTACTTGATTGTCGATTACTTTGATGAAGACTAAAGAAGGTCCACGCGCGATGGAGAGTCTTGAGTGATCCAACGGGAAAACAGCCATGGTTGATGGTTGATCAACCATTTCGGTTGCATGAGAAAGAGAGAGAGAGAGATAGAGAGAGAGAGCATTAGAAAGGTATATTGAGAATTGAATAGAAGAGGATGAACAAGAAGGTTGTTCTTGATTTACCTTGTTGATGTTCTTGAGACCTTCAAGGAAAAAGCTGATTTTGATCCGATTGAAAGTTCTTGTTGGCGTGGTTTTGTGTTATAAATACTAGAAATGAAGTCTAAGGATTAAATAGAAGTGATCTGGAGTATTTGAGAGTGATTGGAGGTGTTTAGAGTAGGTTTTGGCTTGAAGAAGTATATAGTGTGTTCTTGGTGTTCTTGGTGAAAATGGAGAGAGTGTGAGAGAAATGCTGCACGAAATCTGGTAGGGTGCTGGCCGAATGGTCTAGGGTGAATGGGAGTTTTGGTTTTCAGCTTGTGGGAGAGAGAGTGATCAGATTTTTTTTTTTTTTTAATTTAAATGGAGGAAGTTGTGGAGTTGTTTAAGGTAGGAGGTTAGCTATGATGTTTGATCAAGGAATGTGTCTATGCTCTTCAATGGTGCCGGTTGAACAAGGTGGTTTTGATGAAATGAATGTAGGTTGTTCAGGTATATAGCTGGTCAAAATTCAGTCTATGATGGCAGAGAAAATTCTGGTTTATTATCTTGTTACAAGAGTGGGTTAATAGAGTAAAATTCTGAAATTTTTTTGAAGTTCAAATGAGTTTTGGTTAGAGTAATCTTAGGAGATTTTTGAGGTATGATTATGGAGTCCAAGAACTCAAGGTATGTGTGGAGGTTAATGGTGGTCAGTCCATGGCTGAACAAGGTTCAATTTCCAAAGATTTGAAGGGTGTTCTTCGGCCTTGGCTTTGAGAGACAAAGATGGAAAATTTTCTGCTTTCAATGCTCATGAGTTTTGAATGATGAAGACTTTTGGTGCAGAATTTTTGCATTTACTTGGCTCGATTTACAGCTGGTTTTCTGGGGTGTTTGAAGGTCTTACAAGGGTGGTTTTCCAGCCTTCTTTCTGGAGAAAAACAGAGGGTGTTTCAGCTGAATTGCAAACAAAAAGACAGCTCCAATTCCAGCTTAGAATGCAGCGAATTGTGCAGGAATTTTTTTCTGGTTTTGTGCAGTTTGTGCAGTCCGAAAATTGCACAAAATTTTCAGCCTTCAAACCACATGAAATGACCATTTTTCTGGCAGAAAATGAGTAGGTTTACTGGCTGAATTTTCCAAAAAGCTGGTCTGCAAAAATTCTGGAAAATTTCCAGATTTTCCTTCATTAAAACTATGAACAACATGAAGGTAAGATTGAAGGTTCTACCATGGTGATTTATTTCTCTTGGGAATCCATCCTAACTACTCTCCTATTTTCAGCCTATCCTCTATCCTCCAAGACTGTTTTTTGAAATTCAAGGCTGAAGAATCATCACAGAATTTTTGGAATTTAAATGGAGAGATTTAATGGATTTTGGTAGGTTTAAATTATGAAGGTGCTAGGACAAAGCTAGAGGTAATAAAAGGACAAGAATTCCTCTAGAATTCATTTTAGGACACAATGATAAGATTAGGACATTCTCTTCATATCTCCCCTAAGACAACATTCCTATTTTTATGGAATTCAAGAAAACAAAATTCAAACTTAATCAAGATAAGAGGAGAGATTTAATGGATTTTGGTTTATTTAAATTATGAAGGTATTAGGCCAAAGCTAGAGGTAATAAAAGGACAAGAATTCCTCTAGAATTCTTTTTAGGACACAATGATAAGATTAGGATATTCTCTTCATGTCTCCCCTAAGACAACATTCCTATTTTTATGGAATGCAAGAAAACAAAATTCAAACTTAATCAAGATAATCATGATAAAAACTTAAATGGTGGGATTTGAACTCATGACCTTAACAATTAAACTACAAAGCTCTAACCACTAAACCACACTAACTCTTGCTCTTATTTTCTCACCCACATATTCCTCTTATTTAATCCTCAAGCTAACTTCCTATTTTGACCTCAAGAAAAATTACCATTTTACCCTTCCTACTCAATAAGCATAACTAAGCCTTTTAACCTATAAACCACAATTCTAAAGCACATAAAATCATTCAAAAATATATATATTCATGCAAAATAATATATTATGCATCCCGACCCCCTTACTCTAGGGTTAGCTTTAGGTGGGGTTTCACACAACTCTTCCACATTTTTCAGACCATAAAAAGTCTTTTACTAAGACATTTTGATCCTACAAGACCTCAGCACTTTTCTGAAATCTCCGGAAAGAAGATGGCTAGAACATCTTGGTTAAACTAAGGAATTAAGAATTAAGGAAAAATCAAAGATCAAGGGAAAATGAATTCCCTTTAAGAAATTCGAGTAGAGCAAGGAAGTGGAATGAGATTACCCTTACATGTCTCTCTCTTAGGACATCATCCCTTCCTTACCCTAAGCTCATAAGGCCGAAATTATTTCTTCCCAAGCAAAAATAAAATTTAATCAAGCTAAAGCTTCCATGATGGAATTTGAACCCTAGACTTCCATAATTAATTCTAAGGCTCTAACCACTAAACCACATCAACTCTTGTTGATATTTTCACTAGAAAAATTATTTTCTATTCCATCCACAAGCTATTTTCCTATTTTCACCTCGGGCAAAAATTACCATTTTACCCCTCTCACACAATACTCATCAACAAGACTTCAAGACAATAAAACTCAAATCCAAAGCACATAAAAATCATATAAAAATATATTTAATCATGAAATAAAATATGATATGCATCCCAACCCCCTTACTCTAAGGTTGGTTTTGATTGGGATTTCACATCCTCCCTCCTTAGAAGAATTTCTTCCCGAAATTCAAGCACACCTCTATTTCGGTTCGGGATACTTCCGCTTAACCCATTCTTCCGATTCCCATGTGGCGTCCTGCGTGCCATGGTGCTCCCACTGAATCTTAACCATCGGTATCCGCTTACTTCGCGAGGTTTTGACACTGCGGTCCAATATCCGCATAGGCTTCTCCACGTAGCTCGGATCCGTCGCAACACTAATGGTTCATCATTCAATACATGACCGGGATCCGCATTATACTTCTTCAATTGTGACACATGGAACACATCATGGATACTCGTTAACCCGTCCGGCAGGTCCAATCGGTAAGCTACCGGCCCAATTCTTTCCTTAATCGGAAACGGCCCCAAATACCTCGGATTCAACTTTTCGCCCTTCGGATGCTTCAATATTCCCCTACTCGGAGTCAGCTTCCGAAATACGCGATCCCCAACTTGAAATTCTAGATCCCTTCGCCGGTTGTCCGCATAGCTCTTCTGTCGGCTCTGAGCCGCCTTTAACCTTTCCCGAATCATTTTCACTTTATCCAACATTTCTTGGACACAGACCTCTCCAATTTTACTCACGTGACCATCTTCCGATCAACTCCAGAACAACGGTACCAGACACTTGCGCCCATACAAAGCCTTGTACGGTGCCATCCCAATCGAGGCCTAATAGCTGTTGTTATATGACAATTCGACATACGGTACACACTCTATCCACTTGTCCCCGAAATCCAGGACACAGGCTCTCAACATATCTTCCAATATTTGGATTACCCTTTCTGACTGCCTATCGGTCTGCGGATGCGCCGTCATACTGAATTTTAAATTCGACCCCATTGTCTCCTGGAACTTTCCCCAAAAACGAGATGTAAACCTCGGGTCTCAGTCGGATACTATGCTCGAGGGTACTCCATGCAGTCGGACTACTTCTATCTTGCACATACTGACTGCTTGCATTTCTTGTACCTTCAATCTGGCCATTCCAACTTTTCTGCTCAGGGCGTCTGCCACTACGTTAGCCTTCCCGAGATGGTAGTTGATCGGGCATCGGTATTCCTCCAAGAATTCCATCCACATTCGCTGCCTCAAGTTCAGATCCTTTTGAGTGAAGATATACTTCAGACTCTTATGGTCGGTGAACACCTCATATTCGGCTCCATACAAGTAGTGTCGCCATTTCTTTAGGGCAAACACTATAGCTGCCAGCTCCAGATCATGGGTAGGGTAGTTCACCTCATGAGGTCGCAACTTCCGAGATGCATAAGCAATCACTTTTCTGTCTTGCATCAACACCGCTCCCAGTCCTTACTTTGAAGCGTCGGTGTACAGCGCGTAAGGTTTGCCTTCCTCCGGTAGACTCAATACCGGTGCTATCATCAGTCTCTTCTTCAATTCTTGGAAACTTTTCTCGCATTTTTCATTCCACACAAACGGAACATCCTTCCTCAACAAACGGGTCATGGGCGATGCGAGCGTTGAAAATCCCTTGATAAACCTTCGGTAGTATCCAGCCAACCCTAAGAAGCTCTAGATTTCGGTAATATTCCCTAGCTACTTCCAATCTGATACCACTTCAACCTTTGCCGGAATTATCTTGATACCCTCCTTGGTCACCACATGCCCAAGGAATGCCACACTGTCTAACCAGAATTCGCACTTGCTGAACTTCGCGTACAGCTTGTGCTCCCACAATTTCTCCAGTACGAGCCTCAGATGCTCTGCATACTCCTCCGGACTCTTGGAGTAAACCAAAATGTTGTCGATGAAGACCACCACAAACTTATCCAGATAAGGTCGGAATACTCGGTGCATCAGGTCCATGAATACTGCTGGAGCGTTAGTCACCCCGAACGGCATCACCACGAACTCATAATGTCTATATCTGGTATTAAAGGCTGTTTTGGGAATATCCTCCTCTCTTATCCGCACTTGGTAGTAACCTTGCCTCAGATCCAACTTGGAATAGCAACTGGATCCTTGCAGCTGATCGAATAGCTCATCAATCAGAGGTAGGGGGTACTTGTTCTTAATCGACAAATTGTTCAACCCTCGGTGCATAGCCTCAGAGTTCCGTCCTTCTTCTTCACAAATAGCACAGGCGCTCCCCAGGGCGACGTGCTCAGTCTAATATAGCCTTGTCCCACTAACTCCTCCAACTGCTCTTTTAATTCTTTCAACTCCGCCGGTGCCATTCGGTATGGAGTTCGCGATACTGGTTCTGCTTCGGGAACTAAGTCTACGGTGAATTCCACTTCTCCTTTAGGAGGTAGAGAATCCAGCTCTGCCGGAAACACATCGGGAAAATCCTTCACCACTTTCGTGTCTTCCAGAGTACACTGGTCCTTTAGCTTGTTCATCACGTAAGCCAGATAACTCTGACATCCTTGCCTTAACAATTTCTGGGCCTTAGCCCCCACAATCAAGTACTTTAGTTCTTTCACTCTCTTGCCATTGAATTCCAATACATCACAACCTGGTCTGACAAACTGAACTGACTTATTTTTACAGTCTACCCTAGCCCCATGTTTGGCTAACCAGTCCATTCCCAATATCAGGTCATAATCCTCAATATCTAACACAATCAAATCTCCCTCCAGGTTTTCTCTCCCTACATTGATCTTACAATCCTTCACATACCGATCTGCTTTCGCCATCTTCCCCAAAGGCGTACTTACTTCTAAAACAAAAGGTAGCTCCACTCCATCCTAACCCAAATGACATACACACAACTTGTTTACATAGGAATGAGTAGAGCCAGGATCAATTAAAGCATTAACGGAACATTCTTGAATAGTGAACGTACCTTCCACCACCGCTGCATTGGCCCCAACTTCCTCTCTGTTGAGGGCGAACACCTTGGCCTTCACTTGCGGCTTCGTTGCTCCACTCCCGGGTGCTCCCGTGGTATGGGCTCGGTTGGGCCTCGGGTTCTGAGCCGGGTTTCCTTGCCCGTCCCAGTGAAACTTGGGGCAAGTGTTCCTCAGGTGGTTCGGGTCGCAACAGTGGTAACACTTCTTTTCTCCTCCCTTAGACCAACAGTTCCTCTCAGTGTGGCCTTTCTTCCCACATTGCCTACATGATGGAGGATTCGGTGCAGGTCCACTTGGTGCTATCCGGGCTTGCTTTCCCCGGTTCTGCCATTGATGATTGGCAGGGCGCTTGTGTGGTTGCGGTCTCAGGAAATGTCCCTGCGGCTGCCTTGGCGGCGGGAAGGGCTTGGCCGCCATCCTGCTGCGGTCCTCGTTCTCCGTGCGAGTAGCTGCGTCCACAGCCCCTGAATAGGTTGTCGGTGGGGCAGGTGCCAATGCCCTCCTCAGTTCCGGTCTCAGCCCTTTGACAAACTGCCTCGTCCTATTCTGCTCGGTGTCGACCAACCTTCGGCAGTACTTTGACAATTGCGTGAATTGCGCCGTATATTGAGCCACTGACATGCTCCCCTGCCTCACATTCTGAAATTCATCCTCTCGCTTTTTCACAATCCACCGAGGGATGTACTCCGTCCTGAAGGCTTCAACGAAACTGGACCACGTCCATTCTTGCTCATCCATCTCCCAGTCATCTTGGACCTGCTGCCACCATGCCCGAGCTGGTCCTCTCAGTCGAAAAGCTGCAAACTTAACCATCCGCTCCTCAGCATACTAAAGCGTTGCGAAAATGTCCTCCATTTGCTCAACCCATTGTTCGGCCTTCTGATCTTGCTCGACTTCTCCCATAAAGACGGGCGGTTGAAATTTCAAGAACCTCTCTAAGGCCTCATCTTCCCCTTTAGGCTTCCTTCGCTCGGTCAACGTCTGAAGTATCTCAGTCATCTTACTAAGTGCCTGGCCCATTGACACATCAACCGGGGCATTGGGCCCCATTCCCATTTCTGGATCACTTTGTCCATCTCCCAGATTGGGTGATTGCATCTGTTCAGTTTCAACTTCCGGTGCTACGGGGTCTACCTCCGGGATCCTTCTGGCCGAAGAGGCTGCACGTCACTTGGGTGCCATTCTATACCATACCCCAAATTTTAAGCGTATGCGTTCCAGTATTAAACCATTTTAGTGGTGCATGCGTACATGGCCAAGTATGAGTAGGAAGAAATCAGATGTAACTTATTTAAGGAATTGCTCAAAATTTTCAATTTCAAAAATTGACTTGCATAAATCCAAAGGTGTGAACAAAACATAGAATTGGAAATCTTTGACAAACTAGTTCTTGAAAGACAACAAATAAGTAATCATCCCAAAATAAAATAGCTCCTAACTCTCTAATCCTCATCAGAACCTTCATCATCAGCCTCATATAACCAACCCCGGTGTTCTTGGAAAAATCTACCCCATCCCCGCTAGCAAATCCCTCCATGGGCTCCTTCCCAGGGTGCCTAGAGCTCTCTTCGGGCTCAACTTGGCTGAAAGAAGGTGTTAGAATTCGTGGACTCCTAAACGCGGAAAACATCCACGAATCCCTCCCGAGGACCCAAGTAAATGATTAAGATGATCTAAGGTTTAAGAATTACCTCTGGTAGCTGTAATCAAAATCCTTCGATTCTGGTTGCGCTGTTGTACGTTCAACCCGAACAATCACCAGACGCTGCAGTATGCGAACGTCCTGTATCGGATACACACCGCGAACTCACTCGATACCCGGGGAGTGCTAGCGCCTAGGGTTTGAGAGGGTTTTTTTTTTTTTTCTCTTTTCTGGTAGAGAATGGCACGAATGTTCTCAACCGAAAAATTGGACTATTGAAAAGACGGGTAGGGTTTTCTTAAAAAACCCCCGAACCTCTTAGAGTCCAACCCTAATAATATCTTATCATATTCTAATTTAAATTCAAATTAAATTAAAACTGATATGATAAGATTCTGCGATTATCTAGGTAATTTAACTAATTAATTTACCGAGTCAGATTCTTATAATCTGGATATCATCCAGATTCATCCAACCTGGTCACCAGAAGAATAACCTAACAAGTTCGCTTATTGTGTGACCCTATAGGTTCATTTAACACTGGCAGTGTGCCTAAATCATATTTAAATGGCCCACAAGTTATAAGCGGTTTCTAGCAAAACATTATAACTATCTAGGTTAAATGAAGATCGGTGATCTCTTTGAACCAAACGATAATTTTATATTTAGTCCTTTTGTCACACGATATCCAGATTAAGCATAAGGCACGGAGCATGTCATCCTTATTAAGCTTAATCAATTATTTCTTGATTTCATAGTAGACTGTTCAAACAAATGATATCAATATCTTAGATTGATATATTTGAGCACGGCCATGCATTTTTAACAGTCTAACTTATCAAGGGGCTCATGGATATCTCTCTCATAACTGAGAGGGACAAATTCCTTCACAATCAATCATATTCCTCTTCTTGATTTATTCTATATCCAACAGTAGTCTAATTTATTATCTGGTTAAAGACAACTTTAGACAATGTCAAAATATAGAATTTATCAAGTAGGAAACTATGATGAATTTAGGTCGAAGGACTTTCAATATTATTATGGCTAGAAAGTACTTATGACATATTCCACAAAGTACTCTCACAGTGGGTCAAGTCCAATACAATGTTCTCTAACATTTATTTATGTCTTGACTCGATATCACAAATATCCATGGCCAGTAAAACATAACCATCAAGTCACAAACATACTAATCTTAATTTATTATTATTCCAATAATAATAATCGATCAGGGATAGTTTTAGAATAGCCATTGTATTCATTGTAGGGTTTTACTATCAAGTCACGTACTTGATGACCAACAAAACAAAACTCACTATTCATGGAAAGGAAAGCCTCATATTATTATATAAAACATAATGACAATTGTATAAGTACAAATTGACTCTAGGGCATATCCCCAACAGAAGGAATGAAAGAAGGCCTAGGTGGAGACTCATAGTCTATCTCCCCCGGGTCATCACTATTTGCTGCTAAGTCCACTTCGGGATTAGGAGGGTGGGGTTTAGGCTCCACTATCATCACTTCGTCCTCACTGTCAGAGCTTATGTCTATCACCGGGATTGGAGGTGGCTCAAGGATCTAGACCTCGTCCTCACTGCTATCCTCCATAAGGTCAATCTCATCATCACTGTTATCCTCCATAGGGACAACTGGCTGAGGGGCAGGCTGGAGAACTGGAAGGTCCTCCTGGTCTAGATAGTAAGGCAGGTGCCACTGCTGCCTTTTTCTCGCGGTCCTAAGCAGTCTAACCATCCTACAGCATCAACAAGATAGGTTAGATGAAGATTTAAACTTAAATAAATAAAACATATATCATCAATATTTGCCTATAACCTAGGCTCTGATACCACTTGTAACACCCCGCTACCTAGGCCCGCCAGGGCCGAGGATGTCGCCCCGTCCAAAGGACAAGGGGTCTTTATAACTAGGACACACAAATAAAATTGCGGAATAAAAATAATACTTTAACTTAAAAATTTATTACAACCCAAAGAAAACTCCAAGAATAAATCCATGAATTCCCAAAACAAAACCATAAATAAAATTATCCACTCTTGTCTCCCAAAAGCAATACATAGAATTAAATGACAACAATCTCTTCTAAGGCAGATACTACTAGCTACTCATCCCCACAGCAGGATCGACCTGAAATCATGGTAAAAAGGTGATGAGATAGAAATCTCAATAAGTCCGTGTGTGCTTTGGGTGTTCAGTGAAAGCAGTTCGTGGATGCAAAGTGCGAAATCTTTATAAGAGAAATATTGGCAAGTAATAAACATTAGTCAAAAGCAAGAGTGGCGTTTTAGCTATTCCAGCCATACATGATCAACAAAATCAACCACTCATAAGAAAGGATTATGGGTTACCACACGTTGGGCCCCACAACCGGATGGTCAGTATACCACACTTTATGCTTATCGCCGGTCAGAATGCCACACTTTGTGCAGACTGACAAAAGTAGGTCATCAACCTACTGGGCAAGATACTCGTCCTTCTCTATACCCAAACAACAACCGGGTGTCCATTCCGGTAAAACACAGTCACTTGACTGAAAAGAATACTGCAAGCTCGGACCGGCATGACCCACTGGACTGACGTCCTATCCGGGAAGGACTCAGCCCTCAGAGGTGGCCACCTACTGAGAGACTTACCCTAACCCCTCAAGGACTAGTCCTAGTAGTCCACCCTTATTGAGTACTCAACGACGTTTCCCACTTGGGATAAAATGAACAAAGCATGATTCCACATGAAACTGGCAATTTAGGGATCTCCAAAGTCGTTATCAAAATCAGTTTTAGAAAGTATTTTGAGTTTGAGTAAATCTGCTCAATAATTCAATTGTTTGAAATAAGGAAGAAGCCCACCCTCCATTGCCTTTATATACATGAGCGTACATACACTCTACATTTGGCTTGCCATAAAGAAAACATTTCTCATCAATGAGGTTTTATGCAGGAGCTTACCTGATTCTTGCTCACAACAACAAGGTCTCCAACAGCTGACCTAACCCCACATGAGCAAATACAAATCACAATCAATTCCAAGCCACAATCCACTTCCTCAATTTTAAATCAACACAACTTACTACTACCATGATCCTAGTGTAACAAGCTTTAAGGTTAAACACTAAGTAAATAGGTTTAAGAGTTGAGCCTAGTGTGATATTTAAAATAATTAATGGTTTGGGAAGTAAATTTTAATAAGTTGAAAGCTTATATCTTGCTAAGGAAAACTTAGAGTTTATTTGATCAAGAATCCTAAGAAGTTTTAGGTAAATTAATGATTTAGTAGTACTTTAGTTGTTAGAAAATAATTGATAGCTAAAATTAGTTGAAAATGAATTTAATGAGTCTTGCTTGAAAAATAATAAATAAATTCTTATCGGGTTTTGATTAAAAGATAATAATTAAATTTGTAGTAATAAATATTTCACTAATCATAATTATTTCAAAAAAAAACTTTAATTGATTTCATTATTTTAAATAATATCTATATATATTATTTTTCTAGCAAAGCTATTATTTATTTGACTAAAATATCCTTATTGTTTATAATAGTCCAAATCTACCCATTTAGGGTTTTTCCAAAAATACAAAAGAAACATTATTTTATTGAATATTTTATCCAAGCAGTAAAATTAGTTTAGGGACAATTAGATCATAATTCAAATTCCTATGGCTAACCACAATCAAGAAAATATGCAATCCGTCCATTCATCAAATCGACCAAATCTTGCACATAAGCATATATCTAAATTTATTAAGACATGATCTAACCTCTACTAGCATAAATATGATCATGGCTTCAATAATCTAACATGCATATAAATTCTATTCACCAAAGGTGACATAATCTCTAGCATGCTTTATCACAAATACTACCTCTGACATGAATCAAACCTCAATTCAACATACAACCAACCAGTATAATCCTTCCATGCATAAATCCTATCTCCTTCACAATCATACATATGCTCATGCTTCAATCACAATAACACATACTCAAATCCCATCGCCATCTACCTTCTAACAACATCATCCTAGAGACATGAGTCTAGAGTTTAAAAAGGAAGATGGAAGGTACTTACTTGATTGATGAATGCCTTGAAGGAGTTTAGAGTAGATCTCAACTCCTAGATGTCTAACTTTGTCCAAGGGAGATGGCGAGAGCATGATTATGGAAGGAGAAGTCATCCGGCCAAGGGAAGAGGAATTTCGGCCATGAGAGAAAGAGAGAGAGAGAGAGAGAGAGAGAGAAAGAGATCATTAGTATGTTTATTCACATAGGTTTTCACTAGAGATCAAGTTTGGAGAAGATGAAGTTGATAGAGTAAATTTACCTTGAAGATGTTCTTGTCCTTCACAGAAATTTCTGGTTTTGATCCGAAGTAGCAAGATGATTTGAGGAGTTTGATGTTAAGGATGGTGTCGAAGGACTCAAAGTAGCAAGTAGGTCAAATCTGGAGATTTTAGTGAAGGTTTGAGGTGATTTGGAGTGGTATTAGGTGAAAGAAAGTAGTAGGTGTTTTTGGTGTAGTGTGTGTGTTCTTGGAGATTGAAGGGAATTGAGAGATTGTAGTGTAGCTGCCGAAAATTCTGAGGGAATTAGGCTGGCCAAATTTCTGTAGGGTTTAGGGAGTTGTTTCTCTGATTTGGAAGGGAAAAGGAAAGGTTAGTTGTTACAATCCTTGAAGAATATTTTTAGGTAGTGAATTTGGAAACTAAATATTCTAGAATATCTTGATAATTGAAGAGCTTTGAAGATCTCCTATGGCCGACTGGTTGAGCAGTTTTTCTGAGGAATTAAAGCTGGTTCAAGGTAGCTTAGGGTGGCCGAAACTAAGGTGCACAATGATGAAGAATAAGTTTGGTCAATGGAGTGATATATTATGGAAGGTTGCTAAACAAAGATAGCTGGAATTTTGGAAACCAATCAAACAAAATTGTAGGGATTTGGTGGAGGGATTTTCGGGTAGCCATTGCTGGATTTCGTGCAAAAGCTTAAGGGGAACAATGGAGCTCTGTTACTAAAGGTTTAAGGAAGGTTTTTTCAGAATAATATTGGTGTTTCGGCTGGGAGAGAAATAGGAAATAAGGCTGGAAAATTTCCTGCACACTTTTTTCGCTGAACAGTAATTTCTGGGTAGATTTTCGGCTGCCATTCCCAGCCACTTGCAGAGATTTTGAAGGGGAATTTCAGGGGTATTCAAGGCTGGTTTCCAGCCTTCTTCATAGAGGAAAAACATGGCTAAGGTACTGAACAAAACCTGGAAGAAAATAGCTTGGTTTTGGACTCTCAAAGCTTTGATTTGTACAGGAATTTTTCCTGCATTTGCTCCAACTTTAAGCAGTCCGAAAATGGCTAAGAATTTCAGATTACAAACTAATCCTAAAGACCATTTTTCTGGCAGCATTTGAGAGGAAATGCTAGCTAAGAAACTCGACATTTTGAAGGCACAATAAGCTGGAAAATTTTCAGCTCATTCCAATAGAGAAGATGAGCTAGCTAGAGAGAATTTTCAACCAACTCACTAGAGGGATTTTCCTCTTGGAGCTTCCCACAACTCTTCCACATTTTTCAGACCATAAGAAGTCTTTTACTAAGACATTTTGATCCTACAAGACCTCAGCACTTTTCTGAAATCTCCGGAAAGAAGATGGCTAGAACATCTTGGTTAAACTAAGGAGTTAAGAATTAAGAAAAAATCAAAGATCAAGGGAAAATGAATTCCCTTTAAGAAATACGAGTAGAGCAAGGAAGTGGAATGAGATTACCCTTACATGTCTCTCTCTTAGGACATCATCCCTTCCTTACCCTAAGCTCATAAGGCCGAAACTATTTCTTCCCAAGCAAAAATAAAATTTAATCAAGCTAAAGCTTCCATGATGGAATTTGAACCCTAGACTTCCATAATTAATTCTAAGGCTCTAACCACTAAACCACATCAACTCTTGTTGATATTTTCACTAGAAAAATTATTTTCTATTCCATCCACAAGCTATTTCCCTATTTTCACCTCGGGCAAAAATTACCATTTTGCCCATCTCACACAATACTCATCAACAAGACTTCAAGACAATAAAACTCAAATCCAAAGCACATAAAAATCATATAAAAATATATTTAATCATGAAATAAAATATGATATGCATCCCAACCCCCTTACTCTAATGTTGGTTTTGACTGGGGTTTCACAGACGGGGTGTCTGTCGCTGGGAGAACAGTTCAGCCAGTGGCCCTTTCCGCTAGAGATCGGAGTGGAATGTCTTCCTCTGAATCAGAAGAAGTGTCGATGATAATAGGATGACCTACCCTTGTTTGCGCTTATGCAGAAAAGATTATGCTGATAGTTAGACAGAGATTGAGCATTAGGGAAGCTGAGCAAAACTAGAAGGGATAGAAGTAAACCTTGGAAGCAGGAGGAGTCAGTGTTTCATGTTTCCTCTTTGATCGACGGAGTAGGGACGGAACCTCGACCTCTTCTTCCTTTTCCTCTGGGACAGCGGGAGCAGTAACAATAGTTTTCTACACCAATGGAGTACGTAAGGCTGATATTATTATAGGACTTACAGGATGTTTTACCTGTTTTTCTTTCTTAGCAGATGATGATAGTTCAGGTAAAGAGGAGGTCGACCCAAGAATTTTCAGAAGCCAGATGCCTATGGGGTCAGAGAACAAGGTCCCACTCAGTAGCCTCCACCAGGAATTGAAGTTCGAATAAGTCTCCAATACCACCTAAAACGATTTAAATTCAAAAGGCATCAGGATGGCTTGGGTGCTTTCGGCTAAGGTTTGTATGTCTTCAGCTAATAGCACCGGCTTCACGGAGAAAGAAGAAACGTGCCCCGAATCTGTAGGGATGTCTTGTATCAGCCCAAGTTGGCGGGAGAAGCAGTGGGGGTTGTACCTCTCACAAGAGGTCTTAGCACTCCTAGCTCCAGGCTTGGCCCCTAGAAGAATCTCTCGAGGACACAGAATTCGGGCCCATAGAGTTTCTTATGTTGCTTCGGGGCTTTCGACAAGCCTTTTAGCCAGAGGGGGCCTTCTTGGCAAGCCGCATACGGAAAGAAAATAGCAACATGGAAGTCTTGACATTGGTAAAGATACGAAATGATGGTTTCGGTAGAAGCAGTGTTTATGGGGACCCGAAGCAGTCGATAATCGGTTGCTCAACCGAAAGGGTCCACCTGGGTTCCTGTGATTCGAGTAACGCCAAAGTTCGGCAGATACTGGTATAGCCAGAGTTAGGCAATCCATAGCGGGCCCCCGAGGTTGGTCGGATCTTCCCCAGCGGCAAGGGCCGTCATCAGCTGATTAATGGTGCGATAGACTAAGGTGAGGACCAGCGAGGCTAGGTCACAGTGCTTTTTGTTCCGTAAGAGAGCCGATACATAATATCGGTACTTATTGCTGACGCCGACAGAGTGAGAACAGATAATATACTTACATAACCAAAGCCATAGGAAGGTCTCTTATTTTTGGTTGGAAGGAGTAGCCTCCACTCCTCTTTGAGCGTTGATGAAATTGCCATATGAAGAAGAGGCCTTGTCCAGGCGAACCTCAACGGCTGGTAAGTTTTCTTCATCATGGAGCCTCGGAATCTCATCGCCATCACATTGGAAGCTGAGGATGATGCAGATGTCAAGATTGGTGGGGGAAAACATCCCGTGCGAAAAAATGAAGCCATTTATCGCCAAGGACCAAAAAGGAAGAACGGCGGTAAACAGGTTACAGTCAAACGCCATCTCGAAGTCGGTCATCATGATGGCATCCGAAATTCTCCATTGCGCCCAAATGACCCCAAATCGGGCGTAGCAGCGGTCCCGCCATTCTCTGTAGTTCTTGAGTTTGCAGGGCCAATAACGAAAAGAGGAGGGAAGATTGGCGGTTGTGAAAGTATCCTGTTGCAGAAGGAAAGTAAAATAGGTAGGGAGAACAAACCGCAGGTGTTCAGTGGTAACTTCTGCAGGCAAGAGACGTGGGCCCAAGGCAAATAGGTTAGCATCGGCTTGGACCTGGGACAGAATGTTCTTATCGGTAGGGGTTGCTATCGCAATGTTGTCTTTTTACCAAAAGGGAATTTACAGTTCACGGGAAGTTATGACGAAAAGATAAAGGATCGATGAATCACTCAAGTAATAGAATTCTGAAGAAGATAGAAGTCGTAGGAAGTGAGGAGTTCCGATTGGGGACCACTGCTATTTATAAGGAAATTTGAAATTAGGCCGTTCGTGGGTTCTAAGGCCGAGGCGTCACAAGTACTCCACAACGTTCGGGACATTTTAATTTTGTCAGAAAAAGAACGGCTGCTATTAATAGCTGTATGATTCCCATCGTTTCGCTTACTCGCGTCTACTAAAACAATAGGACTCGGAGGGCCATGTGTTGACGTCAACTTTGCCGAGTTGACACAACGGTTACTTTGAGCTGATGCCGATTCAATAAATTTGGACGAGCCGATAGAGTCAATGTTTCAAGCAGCCGATAGTCATGGTCAACATCGGCACCACAAAGCCGATAAGAAGAAAAACAAACCCCTAATCTTTCGGCGCAAGAATCCTGCACAACTGTTGGGGTCATTCTTCGGCCGGAAGAAACTCCACGATCTGTTAGTGGTTCGATTGCAGCAAGTATAAAGTGGGAGTATCGCCCAGAACCAAGACATCATGAACCATCAACCAACAACATTCAAATTTAATTTCTTCTACTTTGTCATCATTTACAACTTTTTAGTCTAGGATTTCAATTTCTTACAGCTTTCTTACCGTTTTGTTAAAGTTTTCCTTTACAACTTTATTTCTAATCTTTCCTTACAGCTTGTTGTTCCTCTTTTAAGTGTTAGACCTTTTCTCCTTAGCAAGTTAATACAAGTATCAGTCTTTTGCCCTAGAAAAGTCCTTCCGTTGAGCATTTTCAGCTGACTTTCTTAAACCCTTTCTATAGTAAGTTCAAGGAACCCGGTCCCTGATTCACAAGAGATCTGATATCATTTTCTATTTCACCAAATCGGATCGTTTGTGTTTATCGAAAAAGAAGCCGATCCCCGTTTGCATCGACTCTTTATTTTGACCACAACAATTATAAACACTCAAATTGTATATTTTAAAAAAATTATAATTTGCCACACCGCAAGGGCATTGCCCTCCGCACCTCCTAAAGAGCTCAACGGTGGGCTCTAAGCCTAAGCCCTTTGCTACTACTATAGATCCGAAAAAAATTTAAATTTTCAACTCATATTTTTAAAATTTTGAATTGAACCACAATTTGAATTCGTCATAATAATTCAAGATAACTAACAACTTAAAATAGCGATGAGACTAGAGGAAGAATGGAAGGAAAAGGAAATTCTATTAGAAGATTAGACGAACTAACAGAGTTAATAACAGGCGTGATATACTTTCATTTTGACATAAACATATAATATTGGTTAAGGTTGAATACAAATCATAAATATCAATTCAGGCTTTCTTTCTCGTGTCCGATTCCATAAACCACGTTGACAAAGACTATCGAACTAATTTTTCACAAAATGAGGCCCAATCTCTGGGGGGTTTTGACCAAAATGGGTTCGTTTCGGAATGTCCACCCGTAACTAGGTTCGAAACCCGACCCTACCCAGTGGAGGAGGTTCCTCGCGTTTGCCAAACGCGAGGTACCCTAACACATCGCGTTCGGCAAACGCAAGGTTACTGTTTGATCGGAAACACCCCATGCAGGGGTCTCCTCGCGTTTGCCAGACGCGAGGTATTACTAAAATCATATTTTCTTTAATTTTTCTTTAATTTTTCGCATATTTTCAACAAAGCACATTTACGAGTCCTTTCTGGCTGTCACGGGCAATATCTACCATTTTTTCTCATCTCTGCCAATTATTATTTTTTATAAATAGAAATAAAAATAATTATAATTTTTAAAAAAAATGAAAATATTGTTAGTAAATTTTTAAAATTTAATTATAAAAAGTTTTGAGCTTAATTATAATATTTATTTATTGATATTATAAATATCAATTATTTGCAAAAAGTATAAATATTTCAAATATTAATTATCTAAATTTTATAAACTATATCATCTAAAAATTATGTTTAAACTTAAATCCCAATTATGTAAATTTAAAATCCACTTATATTTTAATTCGAATAATCTATTTTTAATCAAAATTCAATAATATGTGAAAAATTAAAAAAAATATATACGAATACTAAACTTTATTTTTAGTGAATAATAGTTGAATTATAGTTGAATATTTTCATGAATATTTTAGTGAAGTGAAAGTAAGTCGTGAATCTTTCACGAATATTTATTAAATAATACTTGTGTAATTGAATTAATATTTAATATTTCGTGACTGGCACTTTTTTTATCAGAATATTTTCATCACAACAATTATAATTTTTTTTAATTTTAATTACTCATACAAATTTATTTTTACGTATTATTTGTCTAAATTTTATTTTTATTTACATTAATTAAATATTTATTATTTTTTTAAATTTGCCAATTTTTTTTATAAATAGGGATAAAAATAATTATAATTTCTAAATAAATTTGAGAATATTGTTAGTCAATTATTATAATTTAACTATAACACACGTTTTGAGTTTAATTGTTAGTTAAAATATCAGTTATAATATTTATTTATTGATATTATAAATATCAATTATTTGTAAAAGTATAAATATTTTAAATATCAATTATCTAAATTTTATAAAGTCTATCATCTAAAAATTATGCTTAAATTTAAATATCAATTATGTAAATTTATAATCCCCTTATATTTTAATTCGAATAATCTATTTTTTACCAATATTCAATAATATGTGAAAAATTAAAGAGTATTTTTGTGCAGTGTCGCTTTTCTTGATTGGTGCGCATGGTGGGGTTGTAAATGAGTCCACCATGAATTCTCGAGCTCGTCTACTTCAATATAATTTGCTACAGGACATTTTGCTTATATTCTATCCATGAGAAGAGTTGGACTCATTTAGAATATAAAAAAAATAAATATAATTTATTGAAAGAATAAAAATAATTATAATTTTTAAATAAATATAAAAATATTATAATTTAGAATTTATTGATGCTATAAATATTTACAAAATATTAATTATCTAAATTTTATAAACTCTATTATTGGAAAATTATGTTCAAATTTAAATCTCAATTATGTAAATTTATAATTCTCTTATATTTTAATTCGAACAATATATTATTTAATAGACTCTATTATGTAAATCTCAATTATGTAAATTTATAATCCTCTTATGTCAACTCTCTAAATTTTATAAACTTGATTATTGAATAATCTAGTTTTTACCAAAATTTAATATGTAAAAAATTAAAGAAAATATGCTTACTAAATATTATTTTTAGCGAATAATAGTTTGAATTATAGTTGAATATTTTCTTGAATATTTTAGTGAAAAATAAGTTGTGAACCTTTTATGAATATTTATTAAATAATACTCGAGTGATTAAATTACTATTTAATATTTCGTGACGGCGCTTTTTTTTGTCAGAATATTTTCACCACAATAATTTTAATTTTTTAATTTTAATTATTCATACAAATTTAATTTTATGTATTATTTGTCTAAATTTTATTTTTATTTACATTAATTAAATATTTATTATTAATTTTTTTGATAGATTCACAATTAATTTTGTATTTTTGAAATTTGCCAAAAAAAATTTATAAATAGGGATAAAAATAATTATAATTCGTAAATAAATTTAGAAATATTGTCAGTAAATTATTAAAATTTAATTGTAACACACGTTTTGAATTTAATTGTTAGCTAGAGTTTAAGGTTAATATTTATTTATTGATACCATAAATATCAATTATTTGCAAAAAGTATAAATATTTCAAATATTAGTTATCTAAATTTTATAAACTCTATTATTTAAAAATTATGTTCAAATTTAAATCTCAATTATGTAAATTTATAATCCCCTTATATTTTAATTCGGATAATCTAGTTTTTACCAAAATTTAATAATATGTGAAAAATTAAAAAAAAAATATGCGAAGACTAAATTTTATTTTTAGTGAATAATAGTTTGAATTATAATTGAATATTTTCTTAAATATTTTAGTGAAAAGTAAGTCGTGAATATTTCGGTAATATTTATTAAATAATACTCGAATGATTGAATTACTATTTAATATTTTGTGAATGTTTTCGATAATTATAATTGAATACTTTAGTAAAAATAAGTCGATCTACCAAATAACTTTATTACATATGAATTCGTCCAAAAAATGGATGAAAGCTAGTCCCACAATGAAATCCTCGATGGTTCTTTGGAGGTTGAACTCGTCTTCGAGGTTGTTCTTGAGGTTGTGGTTCAGGTTGTACCTCATCATGTTCTTCTGTAGCGTATGAGGGACCTGCAATTTCTTCAGACTGTGTATGCCATCTACGAGACCACTCAGTAGAGGGACCAATATCATATTCACCGACGGAAGAATGGCGTCTAGTATCAAAAACTAGATGCTGTGGAGTGACGAATTCATCAATAGCAGCAGGATCACCGGCCACATAATCACCTTCATCTGCTGGCACAGGTGAGTAGTGATCCTGCTGAGGGACTTCATCAGCTGCAGCCCGACGACGTGCCCACCTACCGCCTCTCCGAATCGGTGGTACTTCTCGAGGGACTTGTTGTGGAATCGGCGGTATCGGATCGGAAGTATAAGATCGTCTTGATGGCTCATACGGTATGCGCTGTATACGATCTGCTTCGCCAACAGCAGTCAACGTACGCCTAGCAATATCTGATATCCTCCCGACTGACTGTACCAGCAATGGTTCAGCACGTTGAGTTGGTGTAGTGTCGCTTAGATGCAAAATTCGGTGGAGCGCATCGGTCTACACATGCATTTTAATGGTTGGATAATAAAAATATACAAAATTAGAACTTCTCTATATATGTACACATGAGAAAAAATTTTACTTACACATAATTAAGCTATTGTGCTGCTAAATTGATAGCCCACGGGGTTCGATTGCTGTATGATCGGATTGCCAATTAATCGTCGTGTGCGTCTCCAATACCACTCAGCATATCCATCCAAGACCACACTTTCACTAAAAGTGGGCTGTCCTATCAAAACATATGCCTGACGGTTTATCCAGTTAGCGAGGTGTAGCGCATCAACATCGTCCCACCCATCACCAGTCATACGCATGTCACGATGATGCAAATCTACCCCCGTGTCAACGGCATCAAGAATTGGCTGCACCAATCTAAACTGTCATTGGACTCGATCAGGACGATGTAAGTCTATCGTCTCCCAACACAATAGAGACGTAACAGACATCCAAATGTTTCTCCCGTGTGTGCAGTATGGGGGTAGGGATGCCAACATGTGCTCGTCATAAGGACACCATATAAACTGTGAAATGAGATATATAGCAGTAAATAGTAAATCAGTGCATATTTATTATAATTGATTGCAAATTCATAATAGTTAGACTTACATGATTATATCGCATTCGATCCAACTGATCCATGTACGCAAGTAGAACGTGTGTTGGGGTGCAGGAAAGCTCAAGTGGACCCTGTCATGCTGAACCTCTAGGCGCGTCGGGAGGTATATCCTCTATCGGCCGTACTCTGTCCGGTCTAATGGTTGGAATGCGCTCCCAAGCCCATAACTATCACAATATAAGAAAGTTTTAGTTTTTGCCACATATCCCACGATTATTTTTTGAATAAAAGCTGAAACAAATAGTTAATTTAAATTTGATTTTATTTCAAACCTGAATCAACAAAAGTGGACCACTTATTTGATGCGCTGTATAGTTTGTTGCACTGCACATGCATCAATATAAATGAGCCAGTACCGCACTACCCCAACTAATTGTGCCAGACAACTGTAGATCTCGTATATATCGTAGGAAGCGTAAATGAACCCGATTCCCAGATTTGTCCGAGAATAAAAACCCACTAATAAGCTGTATGATGCGACATCGTGCATGCTATGTAACCATATCCGGTGTCGCGTATGGCTGGAGCGGCTGAATAAGGGCTCTCTCGATAGAGCTCAACTTCAAACGAGACTCGTCTAGGTCTGTGCCTGTGGGTCTAAAACCAAGCAGTGCTTCGCACATGTTTAACAACTTTGCTTGCGGATAAGTTGATCCACGACCAATAACTAGCTCATCGTCCACGCGTAAGCCGAAGAGGACCTCTACGTCTTGTAGGGTAATTGTGGCCTCTCCGATTGGTAAGTGGAAGGTGTGCATTTCTTGACGCCATCTCTCCACCAACGCTGTAATAAGTGGATGATCAATCTTTGTGTACGGTAAACGAATGACTCCACCGAACCCGGCCAACTCCATAAGTTGCTGGACACGGGGATAGAGTGGCCGAGCAACCCAAAAGGCACTGTCATTGCGCCTTGCACTAAGGACAGTATTTGATAACTGTTCCGCCCAAATATGTGTAGATCTATGTCTATGTTGCATGGTTAACACGTCTGGTATAATTGGGCCGGGGTCAACTCCATCAGCCGTAGGCTCGTACATGATGTCCTGAAATGAAAACAGTAAAGAATTTGTCATTTTCTTAATTTAATTAAAATCAATAAAAAATGTTATAAGTGGAAATGAGTAAAGACATGAAATGAATGTGTAGAACATCAAATAAAAACCTATTAAACGAATCGAATAAAGTAAAGACCAATTAAAACAGAGTACTTAATACACCAATTTAGGGTTAACACTTTCCCCAAATGTCATTTTATGCACAAGTTATATAGCAATAGATAAGGTGTAGATAATACAACATTGAAACTTGGTACATCAATACATGAATTAAAGATAATACAGGGAACTACGGAAAACATATCAACCCCGTTGAATGGCACTGTTGGGGCAATTTCTCCTGTTGTGTCCAGTCTGGTGACAGTTCCTACAACGTGGCGGCGAATCAGGGTTGCGCTCGTCCATCTCATTTCTAATCCTCGATGTCCTCATACGACCCCGACGATGGTTCTTGAATCGGTACGGATTCGGTGCCAACGTAAAGGGGGGAGTGCGCCAATAATCCTCATGAGGAATAGGTCTAAACTGTCCCATGTATGTCATTTTGTAGTACGGTGTCGTGTTCAAGGGTGACACGAGATCCCCAGGATTCAACCCTACCTGCTGACAAGTCTGTAAATGCGTGCGAACAAGGTATTCCATATATTTCCCACTTGGCGCAACTGCATGTTCTCGAACCAAGATCAACTTGATATGTATTATTTCCCTTACCATGCTCGCGATATCCTGACACAACACAAAAAATGCCCCGACCTTGGTCATAAGCCTGCACACGATGGCTTCTCCCCTTTGTCTCATTCTGTATAAATTTGGACCATATCTTAGAAGGAAAGTGATATCGATCGTGATTGGCCTCCTGTCTATGGTCATTAAAGTACTTGACTGTTTTCTTGAATGAAGACTCGACGATCACCTTGATGGGTAGAGCACGTATGCCTTTGACAACACTGTTGAATGATTCCGCCAAATTCGTTGTCATATTCCCGTATCGATACCCACCATCGTAAGCAAGAGTCCACTGCTCCAATGGAATCGCATCAAGCCATGCCTTTGCAAGAGGACTTAATATATTTATTTCATCCATAATCCTCAAAAATTTACGTTTCTTACTCTGCGTACCAGCCGTATACATCAATTTCTTCAGTTGGTGGTTCCTGAACTTCGCATTGAAGTTACTCCGAATATGTCTGAGACAGAATCTATGCACTGCTAATAGCTCTTGCCAGAGAGGCTATCGAAGTACCGCGTTCACTATCCCCTTGTGCCGATCTGATATCAAACATACCCTATGATCCCCTAGAACATGTGCCCTCAGTAACCACAAAAACCATCCCCAACTCTCATTGGTTTCTTCATCCACAACTGCAAATGCAAGGGGCAATATATGATTGTTTGTATCTTGACCAAATGCCATCAAAAGCTTTCCTATGTATATACCCCTATGGAATGTCCCATCAATGCTGATTACTGGCTTCATGTGAACGAAAGCATCAATACATGGTTTGAAAGACCAAAAAACATACCCAAAAGTCTTGACACTGTTGCTGTCAATTGGTAAATGTTGCCACTCAATTACCGTCCCTGGACTCGAATCCTGCAGTGCAAGCATGAATCGTGACAACTGCTCGAATGAAGAAGGCCAATCCCCATAAACCATCTCAATAGCCATCCTCCTGGCATTCCATCCTTTTTTGTAAGATGAGCTGAAATGTAATACATTCTGAATATGACTATTAATCTCGCGCACTGTAATCTCAGGCCTATCGTGTATCATAGTCATAATATGCTTTGCCATAAAATTGGCGCTCATATTGCGGTGGTTTCCATCGACTGTCCGAACTAAACAGATATGCTCTCCGTGCCAGCGAGTAATTTGCCATAAATTGTACTTTGCTTTCTTCCGCGCACGGATCCGCCAATAACATCGATGTTCGTCAGTAAAATTTTTGCACTCAACAATCCAAAGTGTAGACTTACTTTCTAGGACCGTAAACTCTCGACCCATTCGCACGGACCATGACCTAACAGCCCACAGTAGCTCATCCTTGTCCTTGAACCACATTCCGACACACAAATCATTATTTGATTCTGACCAGAAATTCATTCCAGAACCACCTGTTGCGATTCTATCGTTATCATATTGTCTATCTAAATCGCACATATTTTATTGACTAAGGCAGCATAATTTACTCGATTTCTAACAAGCAATGTCTTGCGATAGGGACCATCAAAAAAATCACCATTTGCGGTGCGAATAATCTCGCAATCCCAATAGAACCGTAATCTTACAGGTTGTTCCAATGACATTGTACCTAAATAAGTTAGATATTTTTTTCTATTAAATAATTAAATTGTATCAAATGTTATAAATATTGTACTGTACAAACTAATATCAAATAAATCAATTAACCAGAACATGCTCAAAATCTATGCTTTCTATTAAATAATTAAATTCTAACAAAATCCATGCTTTTTTTTTATGACAACAATTACAAAAAAAAATTGCATGAACTAATTCGAACTAATTCAACATGAACTAAGTGTCTTCTTAATGTTCTCGTGTCAAAATTAACTCTTATTCAAGATGTATATAAAAATGTTAATTTTGGTTTTAATTTAAAGAAATTGAAATTAATTGGATAATTTTTATTTAATTCAAATAATGACTATTTCAAAATATTCAATTTCTCATATATTTGAAAATTTGAAAATATTAATATTCTACATTTAATTAGTTTTTTTATTTTATAATTTCACTCTAACCTTTTTTTTTTTTTTTTGGTTTTACTTGAAAAAATCTGAAAAGGCTCTAACATCCAACTATATTTCCATGTAAAATTCAAATATTAATATTCTTATTCATTTAAGATAAATAAAAATAAAAAATGTTTAACAAAAATAATTGAATTATATTAACTAATTTTTTATTAAAATAAAATATAATCGAATTTCATAACATCTAAATAAATCTCAAATCTTCCTCGCATCGCAATTAAAAATTCTAACAAAAGTTTTATTTTTATTTCTTGACAACAATTACAAAGAAATATAATATGAACTAATTAAGATAATTAACAGCTATAATAATAAAAAAATTAATATACGGATTTGATATTTTCTATTTAATTTTTACATAAAATATTAATATTAAATATTTGAAAAGGATAAAATATTATTTTTTTCTTTAACTTCATATGCTTATTGTCCATAAATTAATTTTATATTATTTTTTAATTATTGAAATTAATTTTATTTCAATACCATCTTTTAATTTTAATTTTAATTTCATACATTTTATTTTAATATTTCAATTTTAATTTGTATATAAAAATGAAAGGACTTTTAAAAAAAAAAATTGCCTAAATACTTTATTAAAAAATGAAAGGATTTTTTTTTAAAAAAAATCTTTCACTCAACATTAATTTTTTTCATTTTATTTATGCCTAAATACTTGAATGGAGAAATTAATTTTTTTCTTAGTTAGATATTACAATTAAACAAATTTAATGTTGTAAATTTCATGAAAAAATTTATTAATCTTCATGTTAATTTATTTAGAGAAATATTCTTGTTTAATTTTTATTTCATAAAATATATATCTAAAAAATTTTGAAAAAGAAATTGAAGTCTCTTCTTAATATTCAACATTCAAAATTAAATCTTCTTCAAATTTTATATAAAATATTTTTTTTGTTTTAATTTAAAGAAATTAAAATTAATTAATATTTTAATTTTTATTTAATTCAAACGACTATTTCAAAATATTCAAATTCTCAAATATTCAAATTTTTAATATTAATATTTCAAATTTAATTGTATCTAAAAAAAAAAAGGATAGGTCTTTTAATTGTATCCAAATTTAATGTTTGAAAAATTCTAAAAGGATGGATAAAACTATATCTATTTATGTGCTTCAATATATATTCCAAACGGATTAAATTGAAAGTTCCAGACCATTAGACAATTCCAGTCCAACATCATTCATAGATTTATTTCATACAAGTATTTTTTATTCTAAATTTATTATAATCTTCATTCTAAATTTTTCTATCTGAAAATAATTTATAATTTATTCTAATTCACTATATATATATATATATATATATATATATTTTCAATTTCACTTGAAAAAAATGGAGGGCTCCCGCATCTCACTCAATTTGCAGTCCGTAAATTCTAATAATTTCATGCTCAACTCAATTACCAAATTAAACTATAGCAAATACTCACCGAAATAAATAACAATAACTTATAAAAAAAATTCATATTTTCACAGAATATATATCCAAACAGTTTATATAATATGATAAAATAATAACAAATTTTTTAATTCATTGTAAGAACTTGTGATCAAGTGTGGAATGAAAATATACTGCTATTAAATTTTTTCTTCCTAAATAGACATTTTATAGAATAGATCATGTGACATCATGTGATAATATAATACCCGGTGCCGTTTCTGCTTTTGACTTCGATATAATCGCGTGCAAAGAGGAACCTCAAGCTCTTTCTCCACCTTAGTTGTTTACCTTAGCAGACAGGTTTTTGATTCTGTGAAATGGAGAAAATAATTTTTTTCATGCCATTTTACTTGCTTACATAATAATAACAGATAATTTGCTCAAAATAGGTTCTCCATGATTAAAAAAAAAAAAAAAACTGAAGACAGTGAACTTTACCGTCAATATGAAGGGTGGCAGTGAACATCTACTGCAAGACGGGCTGAATTTCTACTGCCAATTATGTGTTGGCCGGGAAGAGAAGAAGAGGCTGGCAATGAGAAGAGAAGGTAGAAGAAATTGGCCGCGGAAGAAGCAAATAGAGGAAGAAAGAAATATGGCCGCGGAAGAAGCAAAGAGAAGAAGAAAGAAATATGGTCGGGAAGGAAGAAATAAATAGAGGGGCTATTGGTGGAGAAAGCAGCATCCCATGAAAAAGTTGTCAGGCCTCGCGTTTGCCAGACGCGAGGTGCGCTGACAAAAGCTGTTTTCCTGAAAAAGCTGAAAAAGAGGCTGTCGGGTGGACTAAAGCCGGTCAGAGCCATGCCTCGTGTCTGCCAGACGCGAGGATACCTGTCCACGGCCAGAATCAGCTTACCTCGTGTTTGCCGAACGCGATGTGTCAGGATACCTTGCGTTTGGCAAACGCGAGAAACCTCCTCCACGGGGTAGGGTCGGATTTCGAACCTAGTTACGGGTGGACATTCCGAAACGAACCCATTTTGGTCAAAAACCCATTGATAGCATCATGACCTAATCGACAGCGGGTCATGCAACAAGACAGCTTGTCAATATCTTATCAAGTTAAAGAAGATGGGAGCGCACAAAAGGAAACAAGAAAAACAAGCACAAAAATGTAAGTCCAAATTTTAGAGTTTTATGGTAATTTAATTGAAGATAATATAAATGCGTATGGCAACGATAGTTTTACTTCAAATGAAAAGGAGTGTAGGAGCTTAATTGCTCAAATATATTATGGTTACTAGACTTAAATTTCTGAGTTTTTGAATGTAACTAGTTTTAGAATTTTCTTTTAGTTATAATTTTAATTTATTTTATTTTTATAAAATCCCCATCGTTTGGTAATTACCTAAAAAAGGGTTTCTGATTGGTAACCAAATCTTCTGTGAAATATGTTTCAGAAGTATAACGACAACAAGAGGAGAAATAAAAAATGCTTGCAATTGACGAGCAAGAGAGATCCATCAGCTGTACTTCGTGTGACACATGTATGACTTGCAAGATAGAAATTATTGGGAACGACTGGTAGGGGCTCCGGATTTTTTGCCACTGTCTCATTCTCATTTTCTATCATACTAATGGTTTTTTTTTTTTCTTCTCTCATTTTCATTGGAAATAATGTTCTACCAACATTACTACCAATTACTAGTCGTCATACCTCTGCCAAGTAAATTTGGGAACACAATTCGATACGCAGCTATTTTAGTATCAAGATTCGATTTGGGAATAATCCAATAATGTTGAGTAGACCAATGTATTGTTCGAATAAATTTTTAATGAAATGTCGTAGTTTAATGCAAAAAAAATTTCTGCATACTTTTTGACTATTACAAATAAATTGCTATATATTTCTTTCGTTCTAAAAAAAATATCAATCTAGTAAATGACACATAAATTAAGGAATTATTAAAATGTATATAATTATAATAGAAAATGACTATTATATTTCTAAATAAAAATAAATTTTTATTAATTAGATTGAGAATATATACATATTTAATAAGTCAAATATTTATTGAATAGTTGAAGGAGGGATAAATTAAGAATATACGTTATAAATGTATTCTTAATTTGTAAAATTGACAAATATTTTAGTATAACAAAAATAAAAAATTTTGATATTCCTTTTAAGACGAAAAGAGGAATTTGCATCGCGGAGTTATATGGCTTCAAATCCCACTAAAGTCATACGTTCTCTTATTTTCTGCTCGCCTCTTTAATATAGACTGCGGGATTTTGACCAAATCGGGTCAAAATTGGAAACACACAATGCGAGAGGGACGGATGCAGAGGGCAACTATGTTCAGAGGGTTCATCGCGATTGGCAGGTGCGATGTCAAACGCAACTTCGCTATTGACAACAGCAATGTCCATTCCCAATCCCCAAGCTACCCGTGCGCACGACTCTATTGTTTTTTTTTATTTTCTGCTGATGCCTAGCGACTGGGAGTCGCGAGGCTTTGTTTGTGCCTCCCGACTCCCAGTCGCGATGCCTCTTTTTTAAATTTTTTTTTTTCTTCCATTGATAATCGTTTTTTGTTTTGTTTTGTTTTGAATTTTGAATTTTATTTTTTATTCATTTTAAATAAATTTAAAAGTTGTTTTAAAATAAATTTATATTATTTTTTAAAAATAAAAATTTTATATAATTTTAAAAATTATATATAAAATAAAATATAAAAATATTATTTATAATGCTCTTAAAAATAATTTTAAATTTAATTATTCTTAAATGTATAATTTATAATATTTAATTATAATTATTATTTATCTGAAAAAAATAAAAAAAATTAATCTCAATAATAAATTTATTATTATATAAATTATAAAAATAATAATTTATATTTTAGTGAATAATAATGATGAAATATTTCATGAATTACCAAGCGTTTTTTTAATTTCAAACAAAAAAATATGATTTTTTAAAAAACAGCGAGGAACTTCCCGTTATTGTTTTGTTTTGTTTTGATTTGTTTTTTATTTTTTTACTCGTTTTAAATAAGTTTAAAAGTTTTTTTAAAATAAAAAATTCTTTTTATTTTTTAAAAATTATCTATAAAATAAAATATTATTTATAATTCCCTTAAAAATAATTTTAAATTTAATTATTCTTAAATGTATAATTTATAGTATTTAATTATAATTAATTATAATTATTATTTATCTGTAAAAAATAAAAAAAATTAATCTCAATAATAAATAAAAAATTATATAAATTACAAAAATAATAATTTATATTTTAATGAATAATAACGATGAAATATTTTGCGAATTACCAAGCATTTTTTAATTTCAAACAAAAAATATGAATTTCAAAATAGAATGTAAAATTTTATAAAAGAATTATTGAGAAAAAAAATTATATATCAAGTAGTCATATTACAATGAAATCATCTAAAAAATGGATGCCAGCTAGTCCCACAATGAAATCCTCGATGGTTCCTCGGGGGCTGAACTCGTCTTGCAGGTTGTTCTTGAGGTTGTGGTTCAGATGGTCCCATATCGTGTTCTTCTGCAGCGTATGAGGGACCTGCATCCTTTTCAAATCCCCTTCCACGGTTATATATACATGCATTGCAAATCATTCTGCCATTCTCCTCTTTCTCTTTGCTTGTCCGATTTCATTCCTCTTTTTTCACTTCTTTGCTTGTCCGATTTCATTCCTCTTCTTTCTCTTCTGCATTCTTCTTCATTTGCATTGCACAAACAGATTTCGCCTTCTTCTCATTGCACTATTATTTTTTTTAAAATTTATTTGGTAAAAAAATTATTTTATTGTTGCGAAAGGAAGCATATTTTTGGAGTAAAGTATTGTTGTAGAATCTGTTTCGGATAAAGAGAGTTACAACCAAAATTATTATTCGCATATTCACTGACAGAGTTCTCCGCATATACCAGGTTTTTCTTTTTAAATAATAAATTATTTCAATTCTATATTTATTTGTAATTTAATTGAATATAATATTATAATTTATTATTAAATTATAGATCGTATGTATTTGAGAGTATATTAAATAATTTATAAATTTATTTATTGTATTTATGTGGAGTAATAAAATTGTATTAGATGTTGTTTTGATTTGTATTCTCTTATCTTATGATTAATTATGTGAAATAGCATAATATGTCATAAATAGTAAATGAAATTTTAGTAATAGTTATTGTTGTGGATAGATTTTTAGTGTTCTATATCTTTGATTTTTGTGCTAGCCTTTCTTTACATAATTAGTTTGTAATGAAAACTAAATTATGTAATTACACTTTACATATTTTAATTTAATTAATACGGAATATTTTTAATTAATTATTTTTAAATTATGTTGGTTAATATTTTAATTAATTATACTTTACATTTTAATGAAGTAGTACTTGACATTTTTAATTGATATTTTAATTAGTTATTTATTTTAGTAAGTTTAGATAATTAATTATAATTAAATATTTTTTAGACTTTACACATTTTTAACATATTATGTTATTTTAAGTATTTTACAAATTGATAAATAATTAAAATGTTATTATATTTTGAATATTTACATATTTTAAATATTTTTTGATAATTTAATATTTTATAAGCTACGTAATTAATTTAATTAATACGGGATATTTTTAATTAATTATTTTAAATTATTTTGGTTTGGTTAATATTTTAATTAATTATACTTTACATTTTAATTAAATAATACTTGACATTTTAATTATACTTGATATTTTAATTAGTTAATTATTTTTAGTAAATTTAGATAATTAATTATACTTAAATATTTTTTAGACTTTACGTATTTTTAAAATATTATATTATTTTAAATATTTTATAGATTGATAGATAATTAAAATATTGTTATATTTTAAATATTTACATATTTTGGTAATTTAATTAATTATAAAATACTTAATTAATTTTTATTAATACTTTGTACTTCAATTAATACTGAATATTGTAATTAATTAATACTTGTAATTTTTATTAATGTTTTAGTTAATTAATGCTTGATATTTTTAATAGGTATTTTAATTAATTATACTTGGCATATATTTCTTTATAATGATGAGAGATATATTATGATAGCTTTTTTTATATTTTTTTAAATTTTTAATAGACAAAATACTTCTAATTTCATATAGGTACAATGTCATTAGAACAGCTTGTTAGATTATAGTTGTATTGGGATTGTGATATTATAAGTACAGAACACGGCGATTTTTTTAATGGTCCCTGTCGGAAAGCATTAGTCGTGAGAAATCGAGTTACTTTTCTCGGTTTAGTCAATAAAATATGTGCAATTCGAGGATTTGATACGGCTACTGTTCAGTTACAAATCACAATGAGGGAAAATATTGCTATTGGTACGACAATCAGGTCTACAACAACTTTCATAAATGATGATGAAGATATGGAAAGTTTGTGGTACTATTCATCTACCGTGCAGGGACAACCAATTGATCTGCATATTAGTCATGAGATCATCCAGATACCGAATGTAGCAGGAACAGCAAGTCAAGAGCAAAACAGCCAAGCAAATGCCACTGGAACTTTCACTGAATTATTGAACTCAGTTGCTCATGAGAACATGCCTAATTTTGATTTAAATCTACCTGCTCCTGTTGACCTCAATAATCAACCCTTCCAACCAAGTGCTACGACACAGCTATTTTCATCTACGGAAATCGGTGTACCCTTAGATGTAACTCCAGTTGATGAATGGGTTGCTCGAGAGCGCAATTGGGTTGGTGCACCAGAAGCGGCGGTAGATGGTTTAGGCCCTACCTCTGATATTGATGGGCCTACTGCAGAAGTTACTCCCGATGAGGATGAGGACCTCGAGGGAGATGACAATACTGAAGAACATATTCCCGATCACTTCGTAATGCAGCAAGAGCCTGGAAGGCCCACTGAATATGAGCGTTTATATAATCCACCATATGCAGTGTACCTTGATAGGTTGGATGCTTCCCAGGAAATAGACAACGAAATTGATGGATTTGGAACAAGCAGCAGTGTGATGGATTTTTTGTCAGAATTGAATAATGATTTGAGAGTTGGCATGTGGTTTAGGGATAAAGATGAGTTACTTTGGGCTGTTCGATCATGGTCAATTAGGATTGGACGTGAGTTTAGGATAGTGGAAAGCAAGAGTGCACTATGGATTGCTGAGTGTAAAAATTCAACTCAGCAGTATCCTTGTCCTTGGAGAATCCGTGCAAGAAAGAAGAAGAGTCATAGCTTATGGCAGATATCTCGCTGGAATGGAGATCACATTTGTCTAGTGCAAACTGTGGACGGGAACCATCGCAATATAAGCGCAAAATTCATGGCGAATCACATTATGACAATGATTCATGATAATCCAGAAATTAAAGTCAGCGAGATAAACAGTCATATTCAAAATACACTGCATTTTACTCCGTCCTACAGAAAAGGGTGGAACGCTTGGAGGTTTGCTATTGAGATGATATACGGAGACTGGCCTAGTTCGTTCGACCAGCTACCGCGGTACCTGCTAGCGTTGTAGGATGCGAATCCTGGTTCCGTCGTGGCGTGGTACTTCTTACCCACCGGATCGAGTGGGGCCAGGACATTTGGATATGTTTTTTGGACATTCAAACCATGCATTGATGCATTTCTTCACATGAAACCGGTAGTCAGCGTTGACGAGACATTTCTTAGGGGCATATACAAGGGAAAATTGTTAACAGCAGTGGGTCAAGATGCCAATAACCATATACTGCCTCTTGCAATTGTAGTCGTCGATGAAGAAACGAATGACAGTTGGAGTTGGTTTTTGTCCCTACTTAGAGAGCATGTGGTAAAAGATCGAAGAGTTTGTTTAATATCAGACAGGCACATCGAGATAAAGAATGCTGTTAATCGACTACCCAGCTGGCAGGAGCTAATGGCAGTGCACAGATTTTGTCTGAGACATATTCGGAGCAACTTCAGCGCAAAGTTCAAGAATCATCAGTTGAAGAAGTTGATGTATGCAGCTGGGACTCAAAGCAAAGAGTGTAAATTTGTGAAGATTATGGAAGAAATAAGTTTGCTAAATCCGCAAGCGAAGGCTTGGCTAGATTTGATCCCGAAGGAGCAGTGGACGCTTGCTTATGACGGTGGACATCGGTTTGGTAATATGACAACTAATCTTGTGGAATCATTTAACAGTGTTGTTAAAGTCGTACGTGCTCTACCCATCAAGGTGATTGTCGAATCTTCTTTCAAAAAAACGGTTAAATACTTCAGTGACCACAGAGAAGAAGTTAATCATGGTAGATATCACTTTCCTTCTTGGATATGGTCCAAATTTGTGAAGAATGAGCTGAAGGGGAGAAGCCACGGTGTGCAAGCTTATGACCAAGGTCAGGGCATTTTTAGTGTTTTATCACCATTTCGTGAGCATGGGAAGGGGAATAATTCATACCAGATTGACCTTGGTTCAAGGATCTGCAGCTGCTGCAAATGGCAAATATACGGAATACCTTATTCGCACGCATTTGCAACTTGTCAACAAATAGGGTTGAATGTTGGGGATCTCGTATCACCCTTAAACACCACAACATGTTACCAGATGACTTATTCAGGCCAGTTTAGGCCCATTCCACACGAGGATTACGGCGCAATGCTCCTTTTACGTTGGCTCCAAATGTTCATTGATTCAAGAACCGTCATCACGGTCGTATGAGGAAGTCGCGTATCAGAAATGAGATGGACGAGCGTAACCCTGACTCTCCTCCTCGGTGTAGAAACTGTCATCGTATTGGGCATACTAGGAGAAATTGCCCTAACAGTGCACTTCACGGTTCATGATGTGGTGGTTTTCTAGGGTAGATTGTATGATTAGAAATTATTGTATCATGTATAATTATTTGTGTATCAACTTTAATTATTAGTGTATCATTAGAAATTATTGTATCTTAGTATTGTCTTAAAGTAATTAGTACATACAGTTTTTATCATCTATATTTCCTTTGCTTACTGTATAGCTTTATCTGATATTGTACTTTCTTTTATTGAGAGATAAACTTATTACTCCTCTAAACATGTCATTATTTCAGGATAATATGACCGAACCTACGGCTGCGGGAGTCGATCCTGGGCCTATTATCCCGGATGTACTGACGCAGCAGCGTAGACATTGATCTACTTATATTTGGGCAGGACAATTAGAAGAACAAGTACTGTATGCAAGCCGTCATGACAGTGCATTTTGGGATGCTAGACCATTCGATCCCCGTGTAGTGCAACTTATGGATGTAGCTGGATTTGGTGGAATCATCCGTCTACCGTATATAAAAATTGATCATCCGCTTATTACGGCATTGGTGGAGAGATGGCGTCAAGAGACACACACCTTCCATCTACCGGTTGGTGAGGCGACTATTACACTCCAAGATGTGGAGGTTCTATTCGGTTTACGCATTGACGGTGATCCGATTATTGGTCGTGGGTTCAATTGCTCACAAGAGGAGTTGTACGCATTGTGCGATGCGCTACTTGGTTTTTGACCCACTGGCATGGAGCTAGACGGATCTCGGTTGAGATTAAGCGCAATCGAGTGAGCCCTGACTCAACCACTCCCACCAGACGCAACTGCAGATATAGTTACCCAACACACGCGGTGTCGCATCATGCAGCTTCTTGGCGAATTTCTTTTCTCCGACAAATCCGGAAGTCGTGTTTATTTGCGCTTCCTAAGATATATCCGTGAATTAGAATTGTCGGGTACCCTTAGTTGGGGAAGTGTGGCACTGGCTCATTTGTATCGTTGTATGTGCAACGCTACTTCATACACGGCGCATCAAATCAGTGGTCCTTTACTATTACTTCAGGTACGTAATAAAGTTAATTACGAGATCTAATTTTAAACTTATTAGTATTTTACTAAAAAAAAATTATGATATCTAATTATAAAATTATTATTACTTTTGTAATAGTTATGGGCATGGGAGCGCATTCCTACAATCAGACCTGATAGAGTACGTCCAATAGAGAATGTTGCACATCATGTACCTAGAGGAGCAGTATGGCAGGGTCCATTAGAACTTTCTCGCACGCCAACCCATGTCTTGATTACGTACATAGATCAGTTGGATCAAATGCGAAATAATCATGTAAGTATTATATTTTTTAATGTACAGTCATATAAGTTTTATAAATTGTCATTATTTTTTTATACTAAACTCGAGTTAATTTGTGCAGTTTATTTGGCAACCATACAATGAGCACACGTTGGCATCTCTCCCTCCATATTGCACGCATGGATGACAGATCTGGGCATCTATCACATCACTATTATATTGGGAGACAATAGAGCTGCACCGACCCGATAGAGTTAGGCGACAATTTGGAATGCTGCAATTAATTCCTGAAGCTGTTGACACGGGATCGAATTTGCACCGGCGTGACCTGCGTACTACTGGTGCTAGATGCTGGATGGGATGAGGTTGATGTGCTACACCGTACTAACTGGATAAATCGGCATGAATACGTTATGACAGGGCAGTTCAATTTTGGGCAAGCGATGGTTTCACCTGATTATGCTACTTGGTATTGGACTCGCACACGACGATTGATTGGCAATCCAACAATACAACAACCGAATCCTATGGGTTACCAATCTACAAGTTCAACACTTGACGTATATGTAAGTAAATTTTTTTCTAGTGCATGTCTGTATATATAAATTATAATTTATATATATATTTTTAATGACGTTTCTGAAAATGCATATGCAGGCCGACGCGTTACACAGAATCTTGCAAATAAGTAACGAAGCGTCCCAAACTGATGATACATCGTACTCTCAACAAGGCTATGGAAGAATATCAAATATTGTCCGGCGTACATTGACTGCTGGTGGCGAAGTGAATCGTCTGAATCGCATGCCGTACGAGCCATCTAGACGATCGTATTCTTCTGACCTAATACCACAGATTCCGCAACAAGTCCCTCGAGAAGTACCAATTCGAAGGGGCAATAGGCGGGTACGTCGGCGTGCTGCAGCGGACGAAGTTCCGTAACAAGATTACTACTCACTTGTGCCGGCAAATGAAGGTGATTATGTTGCAGGTGATCCTGCAACGATTGATGATTTTATTACTCCACAGCACCTAGTATTCGATACTAGGCGCCATTCTTCTGTCGGCGAGTATGATGTTGGTCCATCAAATGAGTGGTTTCCTCGACAGTATATGCAGTTTGAAGAGGATGTAGGTCCCTCATACACTACAGAAGAACACGATGTGGGACCATCTGAACCACAACCTCAAGAACAACCTCCAAGACGAGTTCAGCCCCCGAGGAACCGTCGAAGATTTCATTGTGGGACTAGTTGGCATCCATTTTTTAGATGATTTCATTGTAATATGACTACTTGATATATAATTTTTTTTCTCAATAATTCTTTTATAAAATTTTACATTCTATTTTGAAATTCATATTTTTTTTGTTTGAAATTAAAAAACGCTTGGTAATTCGCAAAATATTTCATTGTTTTTATTCATTAAAATATAAATTATTATTTTTGTAATTTATATAATTTTTTATTTATTATTGAGATTATTTTTTTTATTTTTTACAGATAAATAATAATTATAATTAATTATAATTAAATACTATAAATTATACATTTAAGAATAATTAAATTTAAAATTATTTTTAAGAGAATTATAAATAATATTTTTATATTTTATTTTATAGATAATTTTTAAAAAATAAAATAATTTTTTATTTTAAAAAACTTTTAAACTTATTTAAAATGATTAAAAAAATAAAAAACAAATTAAAACAAAACAAAAAAATAACGGGAAGTTCCTCGCTATTTTTTAAAAATTCATATTTTTTTGTTTGAAATTAAAAAAACACTTGGTAATTCACAAAATATTTCATCATTATTATTCACTAAAATATAAATTATTATTTTTATAATTTATATAATAATAAATTTATTATTGAGATTAAATTTTTTTTATTTTTTTCAGATAAATAATAATTATAATTAAATATTATAAATTATACATTTAAGGATAATTAAATTTAAAATTATTTTTAAGAGCATTATAAATAATATTTTTATATTTTATTTTATAGAAAATTTTTAAAATTATATAAAATTTTTATTTTAAAAAATAATATAAATTTATTTTAAAACAACTTTTAAATTTATTTAAAACGAATAAAAAATAAAATACAAAATTCAAAACAAAACAAAACAAAAAAACGATTATCAAAGGAAGAAAAAAAATTTTAAAAAAAGAGGCATCGCGACTGGGAGTTGCGAGGCATCGGCAGAAAATAAAAAAAACAATAGAGTCGTGCGCACGGGTAGCTTGGGGAATGGGAATGGATATCGCTGTTGTCAATAGCGAAGTTGCGTTTGACATCGCACCTGCCAATCGCGATAAACCCTCTGAACATAGCTGCCCCATGCATCCGTCCCTCTCGCGTTGTGTGTTTCCAATTTTGACCCGATTTGGTCAAAATCCCATAGAGTGCCTCCTGCCTTTCTTGTCTCTAAACTAAAATTCCAGCATTCAAGCTTGCCTTACCTACCAAAAAGTGTCGGTCTAGTTTGTATAGGCCTCTACTATGGAAAGGATGAGAATATAAATTCAAACTTTAAAAGGAATTATACAGTCGGTAGACCTCCCCATTATAGCCTGAGCCCAAGTAGTCTTCGTCCACTAAAATTGTTCTGTGAATATTGAAGATTTGTGAAGTCAAATTCTGGGATTCTTCTGTAAAGCCGATTGTTGTGAGCAAGAAAGCAAACCAACGCTGTCATTCTTGGCAAATCCGGTAGTGTACCGGAGAAAAGTTTGATATAGTTCTCCATTGTTCAACCCAGAAAGAGATGCTGGAAGGTTGCCCACCGTCTCGACTAATGGACAACGTGTAAGCTGTTCGCATTTGAATGTCCTCCAAGCAATTTTCCAAGGACATTTTTGTTAGGCAGGCACACAACAGCAAGAGATTTTGTGGCTGGCACATTTTGAAATTTCATGGTGGTTATAGCAGAAATAAAACATAACCGAAGAATTCATAGCTAGAATGGGGAATTTATTTTCTGTCGTCCATGATGGTACACCTGACCAGACAGTCAATGGTTCTGTTGGCCACACGGTTGGTTTGAAAGTGAAGCCGAAGTATTGAGGTCTTTGGTTTATTGTAATACCTAACTAAATTGAGTGCTAGGGAACAAAAATTCTTGATGGAATTAATCCCATTTCATGAATTAACTACACTATTTGTGGCTATTTCATGTGCTTCTTATGTGTACTCTCTTAAGGGAAGTAAGTGCATTACGGTAATTATTTGTGTAAAACATAGTAGGTGACTTATATTACTCTCTTAAGGGAAGTAAGTGCATTAAGGTAATTATTTGTGTAAAACATAGTAGGTGACTTATATGTAAGTAATTGTACATTGTATGTATGTATGTATGTATGTATGTATGTATGTATGTATGTATGTATGTAGACAAATTAGTCAAATTAATTAGTGTGTCACCTTTCAAATAATAATATAACAATGAATTTTCCCTTTTGAAAAATATACTCTTGAACGAATTTAATTTTAATTAGGGTTCGGCCTTGTTTGTTAATTTAAAAATCTTGGTCAAATTTCATGTCAAAATTAATTTTGATTACTTGACCAAATTTCACCATTTGACTCAAAACCCGTATCCAAGATCCATGAAATTTGTCTTTATTAGAGGAGATTAGTTGTTGAAATTTAAAGGAAAAATATTTTTATTTTTTTAAAAAAGATATTTATAAATAAAAACATGAATATATATTTAAAGCGGAGTAGAGAGTAATATTTACTCTTAGTAGTTTTTCGTTTAAAAAAAATAAATAATAAATTTAAATAATTAGTATTGCACGACTCAAAGCATTCTTCACAATTCTGTTGAAGAGTAGAATTATTCGTATGTTCTCAATTTTGCAATGGTAACTGAATACAACGAATTCAGCAATATTTTTCCGTTTTCTCATGCGTCATTGTAAATCAGGACCATTCTATGTTGTTAAGTAGTAAGAACATTATAGGCAGCAGTTCTCAGATGTGGTCGGGTGTATATATAAGTTTTCCAACTGTTTATATATTAAAACTAGAAGAAAAGATACAAACTGGAAAATCTGCACATATTTGACTCAAACAGGTAGAAAGCTAACGATGCCGTTAAGTCGTAGGAACGTTTTCACTGAGCAAAGTTTGTGAGGCATCTTCGTTCTCTGAATTTGATTTCTTGCTTTGTTTAATCTCACCGTAATAGTACAAGGCAAATCCCAGGAGACAGAATCCAAGAGATACACCTTTTGCAACAGTAAATTTTTCATGCAGGACAATAACAGCTAAAATTTCTGTAACTGGAAGTAAAATTGCAGCAATGATGCCCGCCAGCAAAGCCGAGCCGGAGAAGGTGACGCCAACATTTCCTAGGGAAAGCAATTGGAAAGGTATGGCGATTGAAGCAATCACCAAGTAATAATTCCCTTCTCCAAATTCGTAAGTTCTTGCCTCAACGGGGATTGCCTGCATAGCAAACAACAGTTAGTAAACCAAAACATAGACTCAATAATAATTGCGCGTGTTTAAGTTTGAAAAAGAGAGACCTGAAAGACATTATCTACGAGCATTACAATGGTGACAACAATGGTGGCCGAAAATGTTAAGATCGTCTGCATTTCCATGACCAATACAAAGTTTGTCTCCTGTTTAAACTTCACGGACACAAACTGTATCAACGGCAAACCTAAGCCGATGGAAGCAGCAGAAACAGTAGTCATTATAAATCCCAAAGCGTACTGCTTAGTGGTCACGCTTTTGGCTTTGTCATTGCCATTACCTATACCCAAGGAAGCTGCTCCGACAACTAAGAAGGCTACAGCTGCTATGGAAAAAATGGTAAACTTCTGCTTAACAATAAGGAAAGCAAAGATGGCTGTGAATGCAAGCTGGGTTGACATGATAAGATTCACAGTTGAAACGGGTAGGGATTCTATTCCAATGGAATATGAGAAATTGCCTAGGCCAACGAGCAGACCGAGGAATAGAGAAGTGATGAACATTGGAACTTTCATGAATACCATCTTTGTGTTGACTCCTTCGCTTCTGTAACGAAGGACGTACAAAACTAAGAGTGTTATGAGAATTACAGGCCATCCACAACTTTGTAGCCATGTTGTTAGCCATACACTCTTGCCGCCACCAATGAAGTAAAGGCGCACAACCAGTGGAGCTCCGCAGCTGCCGATGACCAAGAGAGTGATGCTTAGAATAAGAAGCACAACTTTCCTCATGGTGGTTATAGCAGAAATAAAACATAACCGAAGAATTCATAGCTAGAATGGGGAATTTATTTTCTGTCGTCCATGATGGTACACCTGACCAGACAGTCAATGGTTCTGTCGGCCACACGGTTGGTTTGAAAGTGAAGCCGAAGTATTGAGGTCTTTGGTTTATTGTAATACCTAACTAAATTGAGTGCTAGGGAACAAAAATTCTTGATGGAATTAATCCCATTTCATAAATTAACTACACTATTTATGGCTATTTCATGTGCTTCTTATGTGTACTCTCTTAAGGGAAGTAAGTGCATTAAGGTAATTATTTGTGTAAAACATAGTAGGTGACTTATATGTAAGTAATTGTACATTGTATGTATGTATGTATGTATGTATGTATGTATGTATGTATGTATGTATGTATGTATGTATGTATGTATGTATGTATGTATGTATGTATGTATGTATGTATGTAGACAAATTAGTCAAATTAATTAGTGTGTCACCTTTCAAATAATAATATAACAATGAATTTTCCCTTTTGAAAAATATACTCTTGAACGAATTTAATTTTAATTAGGGTTCGGCCTTGTTTGTTAATTTAAAAATCTTGGTCAAATTTCATGTCAAAATTAATTTTGATTACTTGACCCAATTTCACCATTTGACTCAAAACCCGTATCCAAGATCCATGTATCTTTTAACCCAACAAATACCTTTCATCTTAGCCATTGAATATAGGGTATATTTTAAATGAACTTTTCCCAAGTATAAAATGCATTTTTCTCACCATTTCTCCCCGGTGATGGCCGAAAATCCCTCCCTCATTTCTTTGCAATTTCTCTCCTTCCTCCCCTCAAGAAAACAGCCTACCCTTCCCTCCCTAAGGCTGGTTGGCAACTTTGGTGACCAACGGAAGACTTGTTCCTCCTTGGCAAAGGCACAAGCACATAGTCACTTCTTGGATTGCAACTCATTACCCTCAAGCTAGCATGCTTCTTGGAAGTTGAAGAAGCAAATTTTCTAAAGTTCTTCAGTTGAAAATAGAGGTAAAACCAGCACCTTCCCTTCCAGTTTCTCATTGTTGTGTTTGAAAATGCCCTTGCTGGACAGCTTGATGTTTTTCTTATTTTATGCAATATGTGCAGATATATATGATGAAAACTGTTATATTTATGTTACGAGATGTTTTATGATGTGAGAAATGAAGTCTTTTATGCTAAAAAATCATTTTTACCCCCTTAACATAGTTGAAAACCGAAAATCTGTTCATGCTGCCAGTTTTTCGAAATATGATGTTTTGGAGGTTTTGTTTGTGTGATTTCTCCTTGGGGACTAGATAAATGAGGTCTAAGAAGATGTAGAATCACTGGAGCATTGATGTTATATGAATGCAATGCTTGTCTTGTTGCATTTTTGCTCAAAACCGAAAGAACGGTCCTATGTGTGTTGAAATTCTGTTCACATATTTGCTCCTAGAATTCATGCTTTGAATGCTGAAAATTTGGTGAAATGAAATTGTGTTTAAGTTGTGGAAATCAGGCCCTATGTATGTGGTGCAATATATTTTTTGGTTGGGGAAGTTTTGTTGTCTTTTATGCTTCAAGATGATGGTTGAAGAAAATAGAATGCTTGCTGGAATGTTGGATTTTGATTTAGATATTGTTGTCTTTAAGCCAAATTATGATCACAGGGCTGGTGTATAATGACTTATAGAATTTAGGATGTGTTGGGAACTTATTTTGAGGGTTTGTAAGAGTTTGGTGACTAAAAATTGTGGTGTGTTGATGAATGTGCTTAAACTGTACAGAAACCCCTATACAGAGGACAAACTTTAAGCCCCAAAAAACCCCTTTCCTGACTGAATTTTTGTATGATTTTTGGATGTTAAGATGTTAGGAAAATTTTAGAAAAAGAATCATTGAAAAATACGTTATAATTTGGGAGTTATGAATTTTTTAAATTGACCGCACAAGATAGTTTACTATTCACCCAAGACTTTGTATAAAAATTATTTGAGTCTTTTTTTTTTTTTTTTGGAATCTTGGGGAGATAAATATATAGTAATTCACCTTTAAAAAATAGGTTTTAAATTGGAGATTTTTTGTTTAAAAATAAAATAGTTTTCTTGGTTAATTAAATAAATAATTTTTTACTCCTGTTTTACCGTAGAAGCAGAATTTTGTGTTGAAAGTTGTGAAATGAATTTACTAATAGAAATGGCTATAATTGCTGCAAATTTGACTTATATGAATGTTGTGTGATGTTTAGAATTATTGGAAAAAATTTTTATTAAAGTTTGATGAGCTTCTTTATAGATGATTTTGAAGATTGATCCCTTATACCATTATAAGATGAAATTTTCAATTTTTGAAAAGCTATTTGAATTCTTGGTGTAATTGGTAAAATAAGCTAGTTTAGATGATGCCTTATTGATTGATTAATTATAGTTGCATCGATAATTAGGGTTTGCATGGTGATTAGGGTTTTACTTAGCAATTAAGGCCTTGTTTGACTGTGGATGTTAATTAGGAAGTAGGAGAGTTCAATGCTTTTTGAATTATGGATATTACAAAGGATTGTCGGATTTCTTGTTGGGATTCTTTGAGATTAGAATCAATTAGGTTATATCACTAAGTATTTTGGAATTACTTAGTCCCCTAACTTTTCTAGGATCTTGATTAATGTTTTATTTAGATTAATTCAATTCGGAAATTATTTCCTATATTATATGTGTATTAGATTTGGGGTTGGACTTAGGAGGAGGAAGCACCGAAGATATCTTTAAGCTAAATTTACTAAGCTTTTGGAAAAGTGGTAAGTCCTTACATCTCATGACTCTTTTGTGCAAAGTAATTTCAAAAGAAATTCCATGATCACGCATACATAATGATTGGATCTTCACTACTATTTATTGAAATAACATGTTTAGATTAGTTCGTTTTATCACACTTGGTATTATCCTTATTTACATCATGACTCCAATACAAAAAGATTGTTGCATGGTCAACTTTAGAGAATTTTTATATGAAGCACTATGTTTGATTAGGAATTATGCATTTTTATTTCCAAGCTTTTATCCATGTACATAATTTGCGAAATTTATAGTATGACATGTGGCTTCTATTGATTTCTTGTTTGAGGCAAATTATAAAACTGTATGATTTATCTCGCTTGGAATAATGAGTATTACTTTGGATTAAGGGATTTTCTACCTTCGGGAAATTTTGGAGAGAAAATATAAACTTTTATTTTCTAGTTGGGGTAAATTTGAAAATATTAGTTTTGGGATTTGGATTAATAAATTTTGTAACTAAAATTGTATATTCCACAACATAATGGGAATTTCTTGAACCACACTTATATTAAGACTTGAGTACTTAAGTGATGAGAATATAGGACTAGCTCTCATTAGATTAAGAGAAAATTCCAATTGATTGACCGTCTCTGGAAAACTGTCTTTTTCAAACAGTGCATTAGTCCTAATAGTTGAGTTGGGTCCTTAGCTAGCAATACAATATCCAAGGAGAACCGAAGGAATGACATGGGACATCCGATCTGTTTATATATGAAAGGGATATCAGGGTATCCTCTCTGAAGGGATGTACACCCTACCAATTATACTATTCCAGTATGGTTTATGTCAGAGTCATATTTGTAAATTATCGTAGATGAGACATTTTGATACACTATATGGCTTGCGAATGCACTACAAGAAATGTCCAATTTAGCGATTAGTGACAGATTAGCGAGGGAAATATCTCTCGCTAAATTTTTCCTCGTAAAGGCAGATAGTAGCGATGGATTTGAAAAGGACTTTATTCATAGTTAATCAACTTCATCAAGGAATTTTGTAACGGATTGCGAGGGATTTTTTAAAATCCGTCACGGATCGCTCGCTAAATATCGAGCGATTAGCGATGGATATGTTTCAACATTAATTAAATGTAAAATGTCCAGAACTAATCCATCGCTAATTAGCGGGCGATTAGAGAGGGAAGTATTTCGTCTCTAATCCCTTGAAAATTAGCGAGGGATTAGTACGGAATTTTCTGTTTAATTAATCGTTACAAAATTTCCGTCTCTAATCCTTCGCAAATTAGCGTAGGATTAGCTACAGAATTTGTCCCTCTCAAAATAGTGTCGGATTAGATTTCTATCCATTGCTAATCGTTCACTGTTAGAGAGGGATTAGCTATGGTTTTTTATTTCAAAAAAAAATTCAATCTGTAATCCCTCCTTTAATCCCTCGCTAATAAATTATAATTTTAAAATATTTTTGATATATTTTTTTAAAATTTCCTATATTGGGAGAAAATTCATCTACCAAAGTAATGCCAATAATCATTGAAATAAAAAAAAAAAATCTCATCAAATAGTATAAATAATAAATATGATAATGACAAATATAAACAATACATAGAAATGTAACCTAAATATCCTAACTATGAAGCAGCAATGGTGTAGATGCTGGAGCCGACGGAGAGGGCGGGGGTGGATCGGAATGACTTGGCCGATGATCAACATGTGATTCCAGAGGATTGACGATGAAGTACTCCTCATCCTCAATAACCTCAACATCTTCTTTCTGAACAGCTAGCATCGGCGGTGGCATAGATAGATTTAAGTTTTGAGATATAAGCATTAAGTACTCAGTCAAGCTTTGGCTATGACTCCGATATATCTGTACTTGATGCTCAACCCCTCCCACCTCTTCCTCTCTGTGTGTAACTCTCTCTGTAACTAGCTCACATCAACTGAGGCAGAAGAAGCCGAGACTCAGATGTAGTAGGCTGTTGCAACCTCCATCTCATCCTCGAAGACTAGGAGCCCAATCTATGTACTCATATTTTCTTGCACGCTCTATCATCAACCTCGACGAATAGTGTCTTCTCGTTGGACACCCTACTTGGAGCGACTGTACTTGTCGAATCTATTTGAGAACTTGACTATGTATAGGACTCAATAATAGCAGTGACACTATCCTGTAGAAATGAAAATAAGGAAATACAAGTAAACTATTTAAAATTAGCGATCAAAACATAAAATAATATTTGACTTAAAACGTATAAGATTATGTATTCTTACCAACGTATGTCATGATCAATCACTAACATATTGGCCCTTTCTCGGCTTGTCCTGAAATATGTGGTTGCGTCTGAAGAGCTCAATATAACTGAAGTCGGGATCTGACTGTCTCTGCTATCGTTGTACTAAAAATTAATAAATGTTAATTTTTATATCATAAAAATATAAACTAACTGACTTATCGAATAGTAAAAAAAATTTTATACTTACCATCCCCTCCTCATGCTCAGTAAATGGAATGGATCCTCCCGTGTGTGACGCCTCTCCAATGGATCTGTTCCGCTTAGCAGCAGAAGAGATACGCTGCCACCTGTCGGACCTTCAATGCTCTGATAAAGCAGCCTAATGGTTTGGGGAAATCCACTTGGGGCAACTACCCCTATGCTTTTTCTGAGCCTTCGACAATTGGTCTGAAAGTCTAGCCTTACATTTCTTCTCCTAATTAGCTTGGATCTGTGCAGTATGCTCGGGACACCAATGGAAGAAATATTGCAAAATCAAAGTAGCTGTTGCAGGTAATTTTAATTAAGAAAATATATTAAAAATAAAAAATTGTTTATCATTATAATAACAAGTTAAATTATAGGTAATGTATCGAACTCACACTCTACAGATCGAATCACATATTCCAAACATCAATCGGAACCTGTGAGAATGTAGCATAGGCTCCAATGTAGTGTCACTTAAAAATCTCAACTATCTCCTTCACACATCGAACTTAATGTGTGAACCTGTTCCAAAAAAATAGGTATGTAATATATGACAAAGTTATAAATTTGAGAGTCAAGATAAGTGTATAATAAATAATTATGTATTCGACTTACAAGGTAACAACTGGCTCAATCAAGAGCCACGTATCCTTACTATGGGTAGCACCAATGGATCTTGAAGAACGTAGGATTGGTCTAGGTACCTACTATGATCTATCCTTGTCTGGGGTATTAACTATGGAGTAGGTATACGTGGAGCTATACTTGGGGACGGTGTCTTATCTGCCCTCGACGTCTCAAGAGTCACTGAATAATTGCCGGGTAAAGCTTTAGAAGCCATATGTGACTGGAATTATTTAAAAATATAGATATGCTCAGATATAGAAAAAAGAAAAAATAAAACATTATAAGTATAAAGCAAAGTAAAACGCTTGTACTGTAATGATAGTAGGACTAATAATTGTATGTATACATTAGTTAAATTTGGGCCAAGTCAATTGACTTCCGTCATCATCGAATGAATAGTCTTCCACATCGTCGTTTGTAAAGGACCTTGTCTCTCATTCATCTTCCTTATCGTCATGTTCATTGTTCGGTTCTGCTTTCTCCATCATTAATTCCAAATCCAGAACATCGACTATCCCCCGATACCAGACTCATCTGCGAACCTTCTAGTGTTGTTATCCTCAACATATAGATTGATTGTTATCGTGTGATCTACTTTCTCCTGATATGCTCCTTCGATAACAGGTGCATTAATGACATATTAATGACATGTCGAGCTTTCGATTTACAAATACATACCCAATCAGATTTTGGTCTTTTGCTTCCCAGGTAGGATACGAAATACACTTGAGTTGTTTGTTGAGTTAACATAAATAGATTATATTTTGGATAATTCCTCTTACAGTTGATGTCAACAAGTTTATAGTAAGGATGAACTTTGGTGTTAGATCAAACCAATCACACTTGAATAGGGCAACTTTAAAACAAGGAGTCCCTAGGAATTGAAGTTCTACAATCTTCTTCAACACTCTATAGTAATCATTACCACTATCTCTGTTACCTTTAATACAAACTCTATTATTGATTGTCTTTTTTCCGAATGACCGATCATGTGTATAGAACAAAAAACCAATTATAAAATAGCCATGGAAGTATTTCACTTGTCTCGAAGGTTCCTAGGCCAGCTTTTTAGATGTTGATTAGTCAATTAATTTTGTGGATCGTAAACCTATAAAAAATAAAGTGTTAATACACTTTCATTATCAATGCCATTTATATATAAGACCCACTTGTATTTGTTCAACTTATATAAGTCCTAAACCATCTAGTAAACTCTGACTCTAATCTCCTATCAACTTCAGGGTATGTTATACTTAGCTCACGTGATTGCAAATCGTTCTTAAATTTCCTAAAACGACCAAAACGAACACATAAAGATACTTATTCAAAGTACGACATAAAAAATCGAGAAACGCATAATAAGTCTACTTACATAATGTATGGTTGAACCTCTTCAAAATTTAGGTATATGTAATTTGTGGTTCCCTAAAATTAATCCAAAGTAAGATATCTGTTTTGAATATTTCCCAAACCGTCCCAGGAACGATGCATATAGACAACCAATTATCATGCAAGTTTGTATCGAGAACACTTTTATCATTTTGAGCTATAGATGTATGTCTAGTCTGCACATGCGGCTCAAAAAATATGAGAAGAATGTAGATGCCTCTTCAACTAAATAAGCATTGCAGATTGATCCTTCCACTCTTGCCTTATTCTTAACCTTGGTCTACAAACGAGAAAAGAACCTAATATATTTTTTTACAGTCAAAACGGATTCACATAATGTATGTATATACACATAAATAATACACAATATTTTACCTCTTGAACAGATACATCCATCTATATTGAAAAGGGCCACCAACCCTTGTCTCATACTGCAAGTGGACCATTAGGTGCTCCATCACATTAAATAAGCCAGGTGGGAAGATCTTCTCTAATTTACAGATGAGTAATAGAATATTAACTTCCAATTGCTTCATATGGGTTGTGGAAAGTTTAGGAGAATATTAGTCAAGATAAAAGAGACTGAATTCAGTTAAAACATTCCAAATTGACACTGGAAGTAACTCTTTCAAGGCAGTTGGAAGCAATCTTTCCATAAATATATAGTAGTCATTACTTTTCATACCCGACATTATAAGCTCATTCAAATCAACACAACTACTTAAATTCGAAGCATATCCATCTGGGAGTCGAAAATCTCTAACCCACTCAAGTAGAAGTTTCTTTTGTTCGGGTGTAATAGAGTATTTAGCATTTAGCATTGATGCCCTCCCGTCACCCAATCCAGTCACATGTAATTCGGGTCTGTCACAGAATACCTCCAGATCACGCTGCGCCTTTACATTGTCCTTTATTTTTTCCTTTACATTCATGGCTGTGTTAAAGACATTATCAAATACATTTTTTTTCATTGTACATCACATCTATGTTATAACGAATTAAATGTGTTCCCCAATATGGCAAATCCCAAAAGATACTCCTTTTGGCCTAATTATGATAGATGCCTCTTCCATCATCCCAACCAAGCTCCATAGCTGTCTCGGTTATTTTTTATAAATGGCACACTCTATCCCACATAACACTCCAGAAGCACGTTGAACAAGGTGTGTTGTCTCATGACCTTTATCCTTTCTAAAAGACCAAGTGTCTCTTCTGTAAGGATAATTTTGTTGGATTGTATGCTCTCTTAGACTAGGTTTCTGATGTAAAATTGAATATTTTAATAAAAGAATTTATTTTCAGAAATTGTTTGTGAATTTACTTTTTGTTTGTGCACAATTTTCGTTCGGAACAGACCCATTGTGTTTAAATAAGTGATCCATGTGAATGGTGGTCTTTCACAGTAAGGTATGGATTACGGGTTATTTAACACATAAACATTTGTTCTTAACCTATTGATGAGACTGAGAATCTCATCATGTTTAGGTTATTATGTTATGAATTTCAAATAGGGAATGGCTTACCTTTAGCCAGTGAGTAGTCTACTCATTTCATGGCATAAACGTATTTCGAATACGTAGGACAGGGCCTGTAGTAGTGGTTTCTAAAAGTACTATATGATAGAAACCTAGACTACTTCTGCTACAGCGTGGACTAGTACTCTATGACTTGAGTATGAATTGGTGGTCTGACGAAGTTGGAAGCAAATGCTTTGATATACTATAGTTGAGGTTCTATAATAGAACCAATATACTTGTGTATTGGGTATATGTAACTAGTTAGTTAAGACAGACTTATAAAGATAGTTTCTGCACTATATCGCCCCTTATGGTTGTCCGAATGGTCTGAAATGTCCAGGGCCCTGGGAAACATAACTCAGATATTTACTTTATGGTAGCTCCCTTGGAAAGCGGAAATACTCCAGGAAGTCATGGATAATTGGACTAGAAGCCTAAGGATGGTAGATGTCATTTAGAGGGGTGTTAGTACACTTCTTCCTCTCTAAATGTACGGCGATGTGTAGAGAGGTATTTTAGTCATTTCACCTATAGGTCGGAGACTTTGTTAATGCAGCATTGTCCTTGGGGTCAATATTTCCTTATGGTGATTTTAGAAAATATTTAAAATGTAAAATACATCTATTTATATAGCAAGGGTATTTTGGTCATTTTAACAGCCAAGGCGATGTGTCTTTTTGGTTCTCGGAATAGCCCGTAAATCCTAACTAATTTTTGGGTTGAGGAGTTGGTCTCAGTTCAAGAGGATTTTATTTGATTTTATTCAGGATGTCTAATTTATTATTAGACTAGAATAAAATAAATAAATAAAATAAAATAAAAATATAAGTTGAGAGAAATTAATTTTCTGGTTTATTTGGTTAATTAATTTTTTAGGGCCTAGGTCCAGTTTGAATAATTCGGAAATTAACCTGGGCTTAAACCAAGGGGAAATAATTAATACTTAATTATTTATTGGATTATTTATATAAGCCCAAGATATAAATAATTAAAGATTAATTATTTTGGTTCATTTAGGTTCATTAATTATTTATTGGGTTATTTCTATAAGTCCAGAAAATAAATAATTAATATTTATTATTTTGGACTTTTTGGGTCCAAGAAAAATAATAAAATTATTTCGGCCTAATAGCTTGGACCGTAGGGTTTTTTCCAGATACGGTTCAGATGAGTTTAGGGTTAAGCCAAACTTATTCTCAGGATAACATCCGGATGTTTGAAATTTGATATTCCGGGGATATGTTTATCAGATATTTGAGTCATAGTTTTGGCTAACAATAAACAAGACTCTGGTAGATAGAAAATCCTAATTTCCCTAGCTTTTTTCTCTAGCCTCACGAAGGACTCCCAGAAGCCTCTCTTCTCATGAAAAGCTCTCTTTCTCGTGAGACTCTTCATCCCCTTGTTCTTGTTTCTTTGCTAACCAATAGCAAGAGAACTAAGAAGACTTGAGACCGTTCTTCTTCACTGTTGTGTTCACCGACTAGAGATTGGGTGGAGGTATATTCTAAGAGTTGAAAGGCTTGGCGTTCATGCAAACAAGGTGAAGTAGGAGGCTAGCGGGTTTTCAACTGGAAGCTTCTTCAAGTGGGCAAGGCGAAGCGATTCCTATCGTTCAATCCACTCCTGCTCAACCTAGTAGGTTTAAAGCGCGCAAAGGTATGTCTTTACGCTTCCGTGTGGCCTCTAAGGCTTGCGGTTTTTTTCTCTGTTTTTTTCCCGTTGGTTCATGTTCCTCTATTTCTGCTCGTCAAATTTAAAGCCAAGAACTACCAGTGGCTATCAAACCAAGATTGTTTATGTCCATTTTGCAAGTGAAATGATTTATTTGCTCTGTGTAATACGGCCATACTAATCTTTTAGTTGTGCTCCACCCACTTAGCATCTCATATGCTGGGAAGTCGTTAATTGTCCAAAGAAGTGTTGCTCACAGACAGAAGTTCTGTTTCTTTGAAATATCATATGTTAAGACTCCACTAAACCATAACATCATTAATTCATGTACCAAAGGTTGTAGATAGACATCAATTTATGCTTCGGATTCCTAGGTCCAGGAACAATAGCTATCAAGAACATAAATGATCCCTCAAGCACATCGAATGAGGCAAGTTATATGGGGAAAAAATAACAGGCCAAAAAGAGTATTGTTTTCTCGACATTCCAAGTAGTGAAAATCCATCTGTGTATAACCCAAAACACACATTCCGAACTTTGGCTGCAAATTCGTGATGGCTATAGTCAAAGTGTTTCTAAGCTTCACAATCACGTGGATGGCTCATTACGTCCTCTTCCGGTCAACTTTCCATATGCCATCTTATGTGTTTGCTATTATGGATGATGCAAATAGTCTCGGCAATCTTGGTGTTAATAGGAAGTAATTTATCTTCTTGACGGGGACGCCTTTTTGTTGTTTGTCCTTTGTAACTTTCTTCTTCGTCATATATCTGCCATGACCACAGAATTTTCAATCACTCCTATCACTATCAGCCTTCCAATAAAGCATGCATCTATTTGGGCAAACATATATTTTCTAAACAAGTAGTCCAAGACTGGATACTAACTTCTTTGTTTGATAGAAGTCATTTGGAAGCTTATTACTACTTAGTAATACCTCATTCATCAATTGCATCATCCAATTAAAGCATCTCTCTGATATGTTATTTTCATATTTAATATTCAAAAGCCAAGTAACAACTGATAACTTATTTTGATTTTTACTTCCATCCCATATAGGAGTTTTTGAAGCTCTCAACATGTCATAAAATTTCTGAGCTTTCGGATTACGTGGTTCCTCAACAAACTCAGATTATGAAGGTTCAGTTGAAAATTTTGGTCCTACTGCATCAATAACCATATCTCGAAATCAATTATCAAAACAACTCGACTAAAGTCATACTTAAAGCAAAGTCAGACCATGACAGAGTAATACACTCACTATGACTAGTCCATTATCGATAATTAGCCGCAAATCTATACAAGTGCAGCTCTACTTCATCAGGAGACATGTACCATTTGTTTTTACGCATTGCACATGGACACCTTATAACTGATGCTTGACCAGTTGACAAAACATAAGCAATGAATTGCTTGACCCCTTGTTCAAACATAGATGTAATTCTTTTGATCCCTTGTTCGTGTTTCCTATACATCCAACTACGATCATCCATTTATATTTAATCCAAAAGAAACATTGTATGTGCTAGACTTTCAAATCCTACACTTAGTAACCGTGTAGCTTATAAGAACTTATATAATTTAAATGAAGAACCTTGGTGATTGTGGAAGTCAAGGACCTTAAGATACTCGTTATAAAAGTACCACTGAGAAGGCAAGTGTATGTGAGATAGGAATTGAATTTATATGAGATATAATAAAAAAACCCAACAACATTGGAGTTGGAGCAAATTATGTGAACAATATAGTAGAGAATGATACTATAATTTTTATCAAAATTTCTAAAGATATAAGTATCTATATTGAGTTTCCCATTGAAGTCCTTGTTGGAATGTATGCTCTCTTAGACTAGTTTTTTATGTAAAAATCGAATATTTTAATAAAAGAATTTATTTTCAAAAATTATTTGTGAATTACAATTTTATTTGTGCACAATTACGTTTGGAAAAGACCCATTGTGTTTAAGTAAGTTGTCCATGTGAATGGAGGTCTTTCACAGTAAGGTATGGATCACGGGTTACTTAACACATAAATTTTCATTGTTAACCGATTGATGAGAATGGGAATCTCATCATGTCTAGGTTATTATGTTGTGAATTCTAAATGAGAAATGGCTTACCTTTAGCCAGTGAGTAGTCCACTTACTTCATGACATAAGTGTATTTCGAATACGTAGAACAGGACCTGTAGTAGTGGTTTCTAAAAGTATTATATGGTAGAAACCTAGACTACTACCACTACAGTGTGGACTAGTACTCTACGACTTGAGTATGAGTTGGTGGTTTAACGAAGCTGGAAACATATACTTTGATATATTATAGTTGATGGTCTATCGTAGGGCCAATATACTTACATGTTGGGTATGTGTGACTAGTAAGTTAAGACAGACTTGTACAAGATAGTTTCTATACTGTATCGCCCCTTGTGGTTGTCTAAATGATCTAACTATCCAAGGCCCTAGAAAACATAACTTGGATATTTGCTTTAGGGTAGCTCCCTTGGAAAGCGAAAACAATCCAGAAAGTCGTGGAACATTGGTCTAGAAGCCTAAGGATGGTAGATGTCCTTTAGAGAGGTGTTAATACACTTATTTCTTTCTGAATGTACGACGATGTATAAAGGGGTATTTTAGTCATTACACCTATAGGTCGGAGACTTTGCTAACGCAGCACTGTCCTTGGGGTCAATATTTTCTTATGGTGATATTAGAAAATATTTAAAATGCAAAATACAGCTATTTATATGGCAAGGGTATTTTGGTCATTTTAGTAGCCAAGGCGGTGTGTCTTTTGGTCCCCAATATAGACCGTGAGTCCTCATTAAATACGGGCTAAGGAATTGATCTTGAATTTAATAGAATTTATTTTATTTAAGTAGCCTGATTTAATTATTGGGTTAGAATAAAATAAAGATCCATGGAGAGAGAATTAATTAAATTAGTTTAATGAGCTAATTATTTATTCAGGGCTTTGGCCTAGTTTGAATAATTAAAGATTAACCTGGGACTAAACTAATATGGGCTTATTAATTGGATTGGTTTATTTGGGCTGGAAAATTAATTATTTGTTGGGCTATTAAGTTGGTTCTAACTAGAATAATTAATTAAGTCCAATAGGCTAAACTAAGAGTCCAATGGCCCAATCTAGTTTAACCTAGGGTTTTATTTAGGTTAAACAGGAGGATTGGAAACAACGTTGTGGTGGTCACACACTCTCTGAGAGACAGCTTCTTCTCTGTGGAAAAAGGCCAGGTGTCTCTCTCTCTCTCTTTCTAGAAAATTCCCTAGCCTCTTAGTTGTTCACCAAATGATAGTTAGACAGGCCATATACTGGAAGACCGAGAGTTCGACATTCACATACATGCAAAGGCAGAGTAGGAGGCTTGCAGGAATTGCACCAGAGGCTTCTACCAGCACACTTAGCCCGGTTGCGCACGTTCCGGTCCAGCCACCTTTGAGAACCAGAAGGAGAGGTAAAAATTTTAAAACCTCGGGATTGGAACAGGGCACAACAGGCGCCGGCTAGGGCAATCGGAGTCGGCGCCAGCCCTGCCCTGGAATCCTTGTTCCTATTTTTCCAATTTTTTTTATGTTCACTTCTGCTGCATACCCTATGTTTTCCCACTTTCCGTGCCTTCAGTCCTTACTCACAAAAAGGGTTTAAAGTTATGTATTCTAAATTTAAAAAAAAAAAATTTAACAGAGTTTCCCCTATAATTTGAACATTTTTTAGGCACTAAGCCACCTCAATTCAGCCAACATTCAATGTAAAAAAATATACAAAAAATAAATAATCTCATAACAGTTATACAATAAGACTAATTTAAGAGTAATCACCCATTACCCATAGGGAATGATCACCCATCACTCACGGTGTCCTAAAGATGCAATTGGAGGGTTTTCTTACCTTAGAAGTGCTCGTCTATCCAGTCAAATAAAATTGAGAAATGTATGTCTAACCTCTGCATAATAATATTATACTTTTTACTTTTAGTAGGATTACAAGAAGAATGAAAAAATCTCACACGTTGGAAAATGATACAAAGTAAAACAATAATATAAGGAATTAAAGTTGCTTTTGTTCTTTACATTGGACAGATAAAATAATAAATGGTAGATAAAATAATAAGTCTGATACTAATTTACTTTCCAGGAAATGGGGTAAAGAAACATAGAGCATTTTTTTAAAAAAGAAAGAAAAAAAAGCAAATGGCTTCCAAGAAATGCCATTTCACCAACCGTCTAAAAACAAAGGGAATCCCTATCATTGTTGTATTGTGTTTCTCATAATATTATGCTTCTTGTCTTAGTTTTCGAATTCATTGTAGAATTTTCAAATAGGTTGTTGTTCCCATGTTATAGTCACATGGATGTATTTCCTTTATATACCTATATTATAAATTTTGCTACTAAAGTATTTATTTATTATTATCATGTAAGATGCTTCTTCTATGTAAGGATAATTCTTTTATTGCAAAATGCATATTGGAGAGGAAGACAAGACAATAGATAGGATAATGTTTTTTTTTTTTTGTATGTCTATGAATTTCTAAACACCTTCTTTTTCTTCTAATTCTTTCAATACCACTTCTAAAGTAAAGATCCTGATATAAAAAAGCCTAAATACAAGCATTCATACTGAATTTTATAAGAATTTAAGTTTGGTATGATAGTTCAGAATAGTTTTTATTTTATTTTATTTAACTCTACTTACCTTCAAAAGTTTTAAATTCTTGTTTATTCAACTTTGAATGTAAACTACGAGTGCAATTGGAGGATTGGGATTCTTATCCCAATTCAAAATCACTTTAATTTATTTATATAATTTCATTTTTTTTTAAATTATCATCTACTCATTCATGCAAAAATGTCATTTTAAAAATCACAAACTTCTTAATTTTTAAAAGAAAATTACAGTCCCTTGATTTGGTTGAGATGGTTATTGTTGAAAATTCCGCATTGATATCCAAAGTTCAAACTTCTCCTAAAATATGAACCCGATTGTGAGTTCTCTTATCAACAAGATAAAAAGAAAAATTACTTTTTTTTTTTTGGGTGGAGTAGATGGAAATTTAATTACTTAACAAATATCAGAATTTGGTGTTTAACAATATTGACTATCAGTTTTCTATTCAAAAGAAGACCAGGAACCAACAAAGAACTTGTAAAATTCACAAAGATTTACAATGTAATGTGAACAGAAACAATTTCTCTTGAGGACAACAAATGGAAAAAAACTGGTAGGGAGGGGAAAATATCCATCCAAAACATGACAACAAATGAGTTAGTGAACCTAATTTCAGTCCCCTTATTTTGTCAAGTATAGGTCGTAGTCAAGCTGTGCAGTAGCTACCAACCACCAATCATCGATAGAGATGCATAAATTACCCATCTAAATTCTTTTCTACTCCAATAATTGCTAACTATGAAATTCACTTATTAAAATTGCAATTAAGTGTGATGTAGCTTGGTAGCCATATGTTCATGAGCCATAGGGATAATAGGATAGGTTAGGAAAAGCAAAATGAAATCAAAAGACTTGAAAAGGAAAAGAATAGCAGTGAGCAAGAAGGTTTCTCTCTCAATGTAGTCTACAAAACTGCCACTTAAGCTCCTTTCACTGTGATAATTAACCATCAGAAGTCAAACTCCTTTGCACAAGGTCTATTCTTACCATATCAACACCATATTAACATACAAACCAATAAAACCACAAATCACCAAATCATCTAATACACATTCACAGCACCACTCCTCAAAGCTCAACAACACTACCAATCTAACAAATTAAACCATCAAATTATCCAAATAAGCTGCCACACAATATCCTAGCTAATTTAATACACTATAATAGATATACGTAATAATTAACGCAAATTATCAATCGAGTGATCATAATTCAACTAGTAAGATGTTTAATCTAGCTCAACAAAATACAGTACAATTCAATTTTCTAGCAAAATAACAACACAGTGAAAACTCAAACTTCAACTATTATATAACAATTGAGAAGCTTATAGATAGCTTAATAGCCTACAACTACTTGAATCCTCAAACTTTACCAAGTCACTAATGTATCCAAACCAATTCAACTAATTAAGTCAGCCAAAATCAACCCCAAATGATGTCTCAACATTCCAATCTAAAAATCCAATAATATGTATAGAATGAACATAATTGTTAATCAATTCCACAAATACATATGGCAAACATCTCAAATCAGCTCAATAGTCACATAATATGATTTAAATTCAGTTTCCAGAAAAATGTAGATATCAAGTTAGCAAAGTGTTTGCCATTGAGATTTTAAACATCTCAATCAAAACTTTCACATAAAAAAACAAAGAGGACAACAAATTAAAGTTAAAATTGATGAAAGAAAAAGCAATCTCTTGATTCGTCTATATCTTATAAAAATCAGCTGTATAATGCAGAATGCAGAGGAGAGGAGATAGAACAGTATTCCAAAAGAATGCAACGGCTAAATATTCATTCACAACACCAAGAACTTAATCCAAACATTTGGGAAAATTATTAATAGTCAATTAGTAATTTCAGGGGCAATTGTGGCGGTGGCGGTCTAGTGCCCAAGCTTTGGCGACAGTGGAGGAGAGGAGACACTGTGGCAGTCTTGTGGGAAAACTCTAAGACACAGCACAAAAAAAAAAAAAAAAAATTGCAGCTCCACTTCGGTGGTTGTTCAGGTAAGGAGGAGGGAAGGTTTCAAGTGGGATAGGATGGAATTAATTTAAGCCGGAAAAAGGGGAAAGGATATAATGGAAAGGAAGAGAGGAATTGTGTAGTAAGGGGGTGTTATAGTCATTGTATTTTGTGAGGGACAAAATCCGTCTCTAATCCCTTGCTAGTAGCGAGGGATTTGTGATGAATGTTATTATTAACAAAAAAAATAAATAAAAATAATCCCTCATTAGTCCTTCTCAATTTAGCCTGCAATTAGCAACGGAAATATTCAACGAGGGAATAGTGAGGGTCATTGACAACAGAGATTGTTACTACCTCTCTGATCCCTTGCTAATTGCGTTGTATTGGAAAGAGATTAGTGACGGATTTTTTGAATTTCAAATTTTGCCTAAAATGCCCACGTGGTTTTCAGTTATTAATTTTTAATCCCTCGCATCCCTCTCTAATTGCTCGTTGTATCCTATCCGTCACTAATCCCTCGATGAATAGCGAGGGATTAACGGCGAATTAATATCATTTTCCTCATTTTGTTAGATACTCTACTAAGAAAACATATTTATTTCTATCAATACTTAGCTACTTCCTCATTAGCTATGGATCAATATCATGAAATATTAGAAATATTTGGCCAGTGAAAAATTCTAAATAATCGTCATGGTGCTTGTTTAGGTTTAGTTAACATCGATTATTTGAGGCTTACTAATTTGAGAGGTTTAATTAGTATTGACCTGCTTTCATATCACAAAATCACAAATTTGTATTTATTACACAAAACAAATATAATACAACATAATATATAACTCTCCTAGTAATTCCAGTTCATATTTGCATTACATTGATCATATGATGTATCATATATATATATATATATATATATATATATATATATATATATATATAGAACAATATATTATATACTACACATAATGAATTTGGAGAGAAGTATGATACATGCATATCATTTAATTATAATTTATACTTCGCAAATTGTCGATGATAATTACACATATATTCAAAGTATATTGATTGGTTACAAATCGACAAATAATATATAATTTAGTACTTATAAGGATATTACATAATAAATTTACCACACATTAAAGTATCATGAGGAAAAAATTGAGAACACCCGAAAATAGGAAAGCCCTCGCAAATCCCTTGGTAATTGGCGAGAGATTTGTGATGGAAAAATTCAGCAACAGATACTTAGCGAAGGATACTAATTATCTCTCACCAATACAACTCAAATCTATCGCAAATCAACCATTGAATTGCGAAAGTTTATATATATTTCAATCATTTTCTAATCCCTCGCAAACTAGCGAGCGATTAGCTAGGGATAATTATTTTATTATAATTTATAATTACTTTTTCTGCACTGGTCTTAATGAAATTTTCAAGGGATTTTTATAAAGTTCGTCGCTAATCCCTCAAAAATTAATGTGGGATTAACTTTGGACATCTACCTTTGGTCGCAAATCCGAAGCTAAATATTACAACGAATTTAAAGCAAAAAAAAAAAAAACCTTCCATCGCAAATCTGTATCAAATTTGCAATGGATTAGATTTGGATTTTCTATTCCCTTGCTAATTAGAAAACGCTTTCGCTTAACTCTAATATGTCGCAAATTAGCGAGGGAAAGTCAATGGCTGTGCCGATCTCCTTTTCCCTCGTTAATCTCTCACAGAATTAGCGAGGGACGTATCCCTCACTAATTCCTGCATTCCTTGTAGCGATGATGGGTTTAAGATTTTACTTCAATGAACATTCTCTTCCGTTTGTGATTGGAAATAATTTACCCGATAAAATTCTCTTCTAAATAACATACCTGATTATACTTGATGAATTTTCTCTCCAAAGATTTGGTGAGGAAATTTTGAGTTTTAATGTGGCAAATTTTCTCACGATTACAGCCAATTGAATTATTACATTTATGCACCATGAATGATATTTTCTAATTACCATTTGCACACAATGGACTTGCTTAGATTATTTATAATCTCACACAATTTTGTAACCATGATTTTCAGAGTAGTCTAAGATTATCAAGACCAAGTACTAAAGATATTTTTGTAATAGAATTAGGTCTTAATATTTATCATTTCCACCATTCCTTATTATATTTTATTTCTGTTCGTGAGGCTTAACTATGGTGTACCAAGTGCTAAGGATTTTTCTTTTTTAGATAGTGAATTTAAATCCCAATTTTGAGGTCTATTTGAGTATTTAGTTTATCTTGTTCTCTTTTGCTATTATTTCTTCTTGTTATAAAGACCCCTAGTCTATAGGACAGGGCGACATCCCTAGCCATTTAGGTCATCTATTAAGAGGGTGTTACAATTGGTATCAAAACGTAGGATTAGATTATGTTTGGATATAAATTAAAAACTTGGGATTGGATTAAGACCTTGGAGAGAGTTTGGTTTAAGTCCGAATTAGCATAAGTTTGAAATACTCTTGATTGGGAATCCTAAACGGACATTCCTAGGTTTAGACCAATCTTGACTTATTCAGTGATTTATTTTGGTAATCCTTTTAGGACTAAGAACATGATAATTACTATAGGATGGCAAGGATGTTGTGAACTGCTCGTAAGAAAATAAACCCCTACCATTGGCGACCACCACCATCAAAGGTTTTAAACCCAGACTCTTTGGATTCCTCTACTTCAGATTCTAAAGAAGAGGATGTGGTCAAGATCATAGAGGTATATTCTGAGAGTAAAAATGAGATAGCGTTGCACCTGAGGAAGAGCTAGCTGAAGAACTCCCAGCATCAGGAAGCGAGGGTCTTAGAGAGATAGAGTACAAGGAGCCCAGAGGGGAGATTAATGAAGACTCCGAGGAGGGTAGCCCGCGAAGAGAGTTAGAATTGATGAAGACTCTAAGACTGAGGAGGATGATGATAGTGACTCTGAGGAGTACTAGCTACTGAATAGGGAGGAAACTAGAAATGGGAAATTAACATATTTTGGTGATGTATAAAACACCTATTTTTAGATTCTTGATCTATGTTTCTGATTACTAACATGAATAGTTAGGAAATTGTCTACTGTGGGCTCGTATATGTATGGATGTTTTAATCACCACTACTCTTTTAGATTATATATGGGATGCATGACCACATACTTAATGATGGTCAATTATGAAATAATAATGGTTTCTTCCTTATTTATTTATTGCACTTTAATGATTTTTCACACACATCATATCATACATGTACTACTATTAGCCATACAATTTTTTTTTTTTTTTTGCAAACCTCGCTAATAGCACCATTTGCGTTATAAAATGCTATCATAATGCCACGACGAAGATGATGGCTCATCTTGTGGGTGACATAATTGGAGGACAGCTACCCCATGTTAACAACCCTGCACCAAACCCTCTACCAAACGAACAAAATAAGGGGCCAAGAGCTGAAGAAGTGGGATTGGATAACGAGGTACCTGAGAAGGTTACTGTTGCTCAAGCCTTTGGTCAGATAACTAAAATTCTTCAAACTTTGATAGAATGAAGGGCTTCACGAGGCGATAATGAGGCGCTTGAAATGATCCCCAAGTTTCAACCACCACTGTATTTTGGAGAGATGGAACAAGAGCAAAAAACTAAGATATGGATTGAACAAATGAAAGATATTTTTCGCACTCTTCGATACATGGAAGAGAGGATAGTGAGGTTTGTAGCATTCTTCTTGAGAGGATCGGTCCGAGATTGGTGGATGCGGGTTCAAGAGGTTTGGGAGCAAACTGAGTAGGAATCGAGTTGGGATTATTTCTTAGAAATCTTCCGGGAAGAATTCATCCCACAGTAGATCATTGAGAAAAGAGAAGATGAATTTCAGAAACTGAAGCAAGGTAACATGTTAATGACGCAGTATATAGCACAATTTAGTGAGCTATCAAAGTTTTGTCGTCGCTGGGTAGACACAGAGCAAAACAAAACTCGCCAATTTATCAAGGGCTTCAGGAAAGAGTTAACAAGAGCCCTAGCTCTGTATCCACCAACCTCTTATACTGCTGCTATGGACACTACCACTAGAACTAATAATAAGGACAAGAGTTAACTTGCTATGAGAACCTTCCTACCCAACAAGCAGTTTTCCATGAAAAGGCTAGCTGGGCTGTAGGGGAAAAACAAAGAAAAGTAAGTGAGTACCAACATTATTAGGATAAGGAAAAATGAAGTAATTTTTCATCGTCGTGGAAAGAAAGGACACAAGGAAAATGATTGTTGGCATAGGGATGCAACTAAAACATACTTCAACTGTGGGGACCCTAATCATTTTCGAGACAAGTGTCCAAAATTACAGTTCAACACTCATGGAAATCCTACTCCATGAATGAACCAAGCAAATTGTGGTAATGGGGCAGTTCATGGAGGGAACAACCAGAAGCCACAAGTGAAGCCAAAGTGTTTGCATTGAATCGCAAAGAAGTCGGAGCTGACTCTACTATAGTTAAAGGTATGCTTGCTATTTAGAATTGCAAAGTAAATATGTTGGTAAATCTTTGTTCCACCTATTCATATATGAATAAATCTTGTGCATATAAGATGGGATTTGTTGGCTTAGAGTTTCCTTATACACTTTTGGTTAGTACGCCTTTGGGAAAATTAGTAGAATTAAAGAAAATTATCAAGGGGGTAAGATTGAAGTGGGGAGGGAAAAACTACATGGGGATCTTATTACTATGATATTTGAGGATTATGACATCATTCTAGGCATGGATTGGCTAGCTAAGCATAGTGCTCAGGTAGACTACAAAAATAAGTCGGTACAATTCTTTAGACTGGGAAGAGATATCTTAGAATTTCGGGGGATTAAGGTGAAAAAACTAAAGTATTTAGTCTCGGGGACTAGAGCCCGGAAAATGCTTAGGAAGGGATGGCAAGGTTACCTAGCCTGTCTGATCAATCAACCCACAAAAGAGAACTTTGTGGAGAGCACTGTTGTGGTGATAGAATTCACTAATGTCTTTCCTAAAAAATTGACAGCCTTACCCCCATCTCGGGAGGTAAAGTTTACCATTGACTTAGTGACTGAAGCTGAATTGATTTCCAAAACCTCACACCGTATGGCCTCGATGGAACTCAAGAAGTTGAAGGAGTAGTTAGAAGAGTTGTTAGGACAAGGACACATTAGGCTAAGTACTTCGTCGTGGGGAGTACCGGTGTTATTTGTGAAATAGAAGGATAGGACCCAGTATCTGTGCATTGATTATTGTGGGTTAAATGGTTTGATCATTAAGAATAAATACCCACTCCTAATTATTAATGAGTTGTTTGATCAATTAAGAGGGTCTAGTTGTTATTCTAAGCTTGACCTAAGGTAATGTTATTACCAAGTGTGAATCCGAGAGAAAGATATCCCCAAGACTATCTTTAACACTCGGTATAGGTATTATGAGTTTGTTGGGATGCCCTTTGGATTGACTAATGCCCCCACAACCTTTATAGATTTGATGCACCGAATATTTCGACCTTATTTGGACAAATTCATTGTAATTTTTATTGATGATATATTAATTTACTCCAAAAGACCGAATGAGCATGTAGAACTCCTCAAATTAGTTTTAGATAAGTTAAGGGAGCATCAACTGTACGCTAAGTTTAGTAAGTATGAATTTTGGCTGGATATAGTCTCGTTTTTGGGGCACGTGGTGACTACGAAGAAAATTAAGGTAGACTTTACTAAGGTGGAAACTATTGAGAAATGGAAACAACCTAAGACTGTTACAGAAATCAGGAGTTTTCTGGGTTTAGCTGGATATTATAGGTGATTCATTAAAAGGTTTTCAACCCTCGCCTCGTATTTGACTAGGCTTTTGTGAAAAGATGTGCCATTCTCATAGAATGAGAAGTGTGAAAAGAGCTTTCAAGAGTTGAAGAAGAGGATAATGACATCACATGTGCTGACCTTACTAGAAGAGAAGAAGCCTTATGCTTTCTAGACAGACACTTCAAAGGAAGGATTGGGTGCAGTGCTGATGTAGGAGAAGAAAGCTGTGGCTTTTGCCTCGAGAAAGCTTAAGCCGCACGAGGTAAATTATCCTATGCATAACCTGGAGTTAGCAGCAATTGTATTTGCTTTAATAAAATGGCAACACTATTTGTATGGAGCTCAATACGAGATATTCACGAATCAGAAAAGTTTGAAGTACATATTCACACAAAAGAATTTGAACTTGAGATAGAGGAGATGGATGGAATTCTTGGAGGAACATCATTGTCTGATCAACTATTTGTTAGGGATATGCTATTGTCGTTATGTATTATATAATAATACGAAGCATTTCTTTACATGAATAGTGCATTTAGTTTTGTGGTAATTAAGTACGCGACTTGATAGTAAAACCCTGCAATCAATACAATGACTATTCTTAAACTGTCCCTGATCGATTATTGTTAGTGGAACAATAATAAATTAAGATTAGTATATTTGTAACTTGATAACTATTTTTTACTGGTCATGGATAAATGTGATATCAAGTCAAAACATAAATAAATATTAGAGAATATTGATTGGACATAACCCACTATGAGAGTACTTTATGGAACATATCATAAGTACTTTCTAGCCATAATGATATTAAAAGTTATTCAACCTAAATTCATCACAGTTTTCTACTTGATAAATTCTATATTTTGACGTTGTCTAAAGTTATCTTTAACCAAATAATAAATTAGACCGCTGTTGGATATAGAATAAACCAGGGAGAGGAATATGATTGATAGTGGGGGAATTTATCCCTCTTAATTATGGGAGAGATATCTATGGGTCACTTGATAAGTTAGACTGTTAAAATGCATGGTCGTACTCTAATATATCAATTTGAGATATTGATATCATTTGTTTGAACAGTCTACTATGTGATCAAGAAATAATTGATTAAGTTTAATAAGGATAACATGCTCTATACCTTATACTGAATCTGGATATCGTATGATAAAAGGACTCAATATAAAGTTATGGTTTGGTTCAAAAAGATCACTGATCTTCATTTAACCTGGATAGTTATAATATTTTGCTAGAAATCACTTATAACTTGTGGGCCATGTAAATGTGATTTGGGCATACTGATAGTGTTAAATGAATCTATAGGGCCACACAATAAGCAAACTCGTTAGGTTATTTTTCTAGTAACTAAGTTCGATGAATCTGGAAATATGTCTAAGTTAATCGAACATAGAAAATTGATCAGATACAAAGAATCTAGAAATATGTCCACATTCAATGTATCTGGATGATGTCCAGATTGTAAGAATCTAACTCGGTAAATTAATTAGTTAAATTACTGAGATAATGGTAGAATATTATCATATTAGTTTTAATTTAATTTGAACTTAAAATAAAATATTATAAAATATTATCAGAGTTGGACTCCAAGAGGTTTGAGTGGTTTTAAAAGAAAAGCCTAGCTGTGTTCTCAAGAGTGCTCTCTGTTAATATTCATGCCTCCATTCATCAGAAAAATTTAAGCCTCTCAAACCCTAGGCGCTAGCACTCCCGGGGTAACGAGTTGGTTCGCTGTGTGTATCCGATAGAGAGCGTTCGCATATTGTAGCGTCTGGTGATTGCTTGAGTTGTATGTACGACAGAAAACCCAAAATCTGAAGATCTTGATTATGCTAAACAGAGGTAATTCTTTAATCCCTAGATTGTCTTAATCATTTGGCTTAGGTCCTTGGAAGGGATTCGTGGATATTTTTCGTGTTTAGGAGTCCACGAATTCTAACACTATTACCCAGGAAAGGGCAATGTGGTTGCGATGCATTAAGTAGAAATGTGAGGTTAGCAAGACTACGAGCTCGAGAAGTAAAGGGGATACAAAAGTGTTGACGGATAAAGCTACAGTGAGCAAGGATAAGATTTGGATAAGGAATTTAACCATGGTCCCTGAGCAGAAAAAGGAAAAATGCAATGCCTAAATGAATAACCCAGAGTTTCAGAGTTTTAAGGAGAAAGAAACGAGAAGGAATAATCTAGGATTAAGAGTAGATGATCAAAGAATAATATATCATAGGGATCAGTTACATGAACCGAACATAGAGGAGATAAAGAAGAAAATTCTAGGAGAAGCTTATAAGAACCGGTACACCATACAACCTCCGGAGACCAAGATGTATCAAGATCTAAAGCAAATGTTTTGGTGGCCGAGCATGAAGAAAGATATGGCATAGTATTTGTCTGTATATCTTACTGGTCAGAAAGTAAAGGCCGAATATAAGAAAGTTGTTGGATTATTACAACCCTTACCGGTGCCGAATTAGAAGTGGGAATGTGTTACGATGGACTTTGTCACTGGATTGCCGATGAGTAGGACTCAAAAGGATGCCATTTGGGTAATAGTAGATAGACTAACGAAGACTGCACACTTTATCTCGGTGAACGTGAAATATTCAATAGAGAAGTTTGTTGGATTGTATGCCCTCTTAGACTAGGTTTCTGATGTAAAATCGAATATTTTAATAAAAGAATTTATTTTCAGAGATTGTTTGTGAATTTATTTTTTGTTTGTGCACGATTTTCGTTTGGAACAGACCCATTGTGTTTAAATAAATGATCCATGTGAATGGTGGTCTTTCACAGTAAGGTATGGATCATGGGTTATTTAACACATAAACATTTGTTCTTAACCTATTGATGAGACTGGGAATCTCATCATGTTTAGGTTATTATGTTATGAATTCCAAATGGGGAATGGCTTACCTTTAGCCAGTGAGTAGTCCACTCACTTCATAACATAAGCGTATTTCTAATACGTAGAACAGGACCTGTAGTAGTGGTTTCTCAAAGTACCATATGGTAGAAACCTAGACTACTACCGCTACAGCGTGGACTAGTACTCTACGACTTGAGTATGAGTTGGTGGTCTGGCGAAGCTGGAAGCATATACTTTGATTTGCTGTAGTTGAGGTTCTATCGTAGGGCCAATATACTTGCATGTTGGGTATGTGTGACTAGTTAGTTAAGACAGACTTATACAAGATAGTTTCTGCACTATATGGCCCATTGTGGTTGTCCGAATGGTCTAAATTTTTGGCTTTGATGTTTTAATCGTGTAAACCCAATTTTAATGGGTATAGGCGGTTGTGGTTATGTTTTGGATGAGTTTTTATAAGTAAAAATGTCCAAAGAAGCTAAAGAAGACAGAAAAAATTGAAGGAAAAAATGCTCTGCAAGTCGCGAGCGAAACATAAGCAAAAACGAAGAAGATGCACTGTTCATAAGCCGCCGCGTCCAAGCCGAGCCGCTGTTGTTGGTGAGAGGAGCCAGTCGCTGCTGAGCCGAGCCGCTGGGACAATTCGAAGCCAATTGCGCCGATTGCATGAAATTGCAATCGTGCGCGGGTCGAGTGGCGGGTATCCGGGCGAGTTCGCGGGTCATGTGCAGAGGTGAAGCGGGCGCGGGTGAATCCACGGGTAGTGGCTGGCGTGCGATCTGGTGCGGCGCAGTGCACAGCGGCCGCGGTGGACCGCAGGGCATACAGGTCTGGATCTGGTGCGGCTGGTGCACCGGAGCGCTGTGAGCCGACAGAGCAAATGGGTCCTGATCTGGTGCATCGGGTGCACGTGGACCGGCAGCTATTTTTGCATTTTTTTAAATTTTTTTTCTTTTTCGTTTTGGGTCCCATACCAGGCGAAGTTAATATTTTTGTAATATTTATATTCTTGGAATATATTTGCATGAAAAATATTAGTAAGGGATTTTAGGATTAAACAAGATCATTAATTAATTAATTAATGTGTTTAATTCCAATATTTGGGCACTTAGGTTTAAAAAATAGAAAAGCATGAAAACGTTTACTGTTTTCGAGCATGCTATTTTTTTATGTACCTATGTGTGTTTTTCCTCAAAGACCAAAGTCTTTGGGAACTTTTTGTTTTGGCAAGAAAAAAATATTTTTCTTTAAAAACTAAATGGTTATTTTAATTGGTACAAAAATTAATCCTTGAATATTTTCTCAAAGGATTTAGATATTTTTGTAAATTAAAATGGAGAGCCATTTTGTTTTGTTTTGGACTAGAAAAATGATTTTGTCAAATAAGCTTGAGACCAAAGTCTCTAGAAAGTTTTAATTGGAAAATTTTTGAAATCATTAAGTTTTAACTTAAATAAAATTAGTCCATGGAGAAAATCTCTCAAAGGATATAAGCCTTGACATAGAGATTTTATTGGACTTAGATATTTTATTTTTGAGTTAAGAAAAACTTAATGGAAATTTCAGAAGGATATTTTTCAGAGAAAACTTTATTTTAAAAGACTAAGTGGGAGAGGGGTTCCAACGGCCCCACGGCTTCCATCACGGTCCTCATTAGAGATCGTGGATCCCCTCGCGTCACCCTGGGAGTGAACCCGTATAGGATGGGGATACCACAAGGATCTAGATTTAATGGAAGGATGTAATTAATAACCCGGGGTACGTACTATGATCGGCCAACCCACGTTGGAGGTTATAGTGCGAGGTATGTCCATAGGAAATGAGAGGAAACGGCCATCCCACGATGGAGTTATCCTCTAGATCATTACCTAGAAGGGAAATTAATTTGTGGTGGTTAATACACTTAGCTTAGGAAACTGTTAATCTTCCCAAGAAGCTATGTCAGTTTTCCTAAGAGCCAAATTATTTTCAGTGCACAAATTTTATTTTTTTTTCACAAACTAAATTCTTTCTTTTATTTTCGATTTTCAAAAATGGTGGGAGGTTCTTTTAGTCCATTGGCCGTTATTCTCAGGGAGAATAAGCTAACGAGTCCAAACTATGTGGACTGAAAAAGGAACCTGGACATAATACTCACAGCCGAGGAGTATAAGTATGTCCTTTACGAAACCTGCCCTGCTATCGGGGAAGGTTCCACCACTGAAGAGCGAGAGGCTGAAAAGGCAAGGAAGAAAGCTGACGAAATGGCACGTTGCTATATGTTAGCTTCCATGTCTAATGTTCTTCAGTCAAAACATGAGCACATGGCTTCTGCATATGACATAAGTCAATCATTGGCAACAATGTTCGCAGACAAGAGCCGGCCCGCAAGGCAGGAGGCTATTCGAACTATTGTGAACACTAAGATGGCTGAGGGAGCATCAGTCCAAGAGCATATGCTCAAGATGACTGCTGCTTTCGAGGAGGCAGAAATCTTAGGGGCTGTCATTGACCCCGAGAGCCAAGTGGACATGGTTCTCGAATCTCTACCAGGCTCTTTCACTCAGTTCAAGTTAAACTATAACATGAACAAGTTGAACATGAGTTTAACTGAACTACTGAAGGAGTTCTAGATGGCGGAGAAGGTCATGAAGCCGCAGTCTAAGGCCATCATTGCTAAGGCCTCTTCTTCAAGAACTGGGCCTAAGCCCAGAAAGTTCAAGAAGAAGAAGGGGAATGCAGCAGCCCAGCCCAAGAACCAGCCCAAGGACAAACCAAAGGGCAAGTGCTTCAAGTGTGGAAAGAAGGGACACCGGAAAAAGAGTGTCCAGATCTTCAGGCCAAGAAAAACCCCACAGGTAATGTTTACTATCTAGAGTCCATATCAATGGTAGGATCAACTTCCACTTCGATTGTTGATTCAGGAGCCACTGATCATATCTGTAACTCCTTGTAGGGGTTTAGAAAGATAAGAAGACTCAAGAAGGGCAAACATGGGCTTCGAGTGGGAAATGGAGCACAAGTCTGGGCCCTTGCAGTGGGAGAGCTGGATCTCATTTTTTATTGTAATAAGATAGTGGTTCTAAAAGACATTTTATATGTACCTAGTTTTCGTCAGAATTTGATTTCAGTTGCAAAACTTATTAATCAAGGATATTCTGTATCTTTCCATTCTGGTATTTCTATCAGTAGAGATGGAGAAATTTTATGTACTGGGCACATGTATGGAAATTTGTTCTTTTTACACCCTATTAACAAACAATCAAATAACGCTCAGTCTGAACCTTTAACTAAGAAGAGAAAGACCAATATCAATGATTCATACCTTTGGCATTTGAGGTTGGGTCATATTAACTCAACCAGGATTCAGAGGCTAATCCATGATGGGCCTTTGGGCTCATTGAGATTGAAAAGTTGGCCTCAGTATGAATCCTGCCTGATGGGAAAAATGACCAAAAGGCCTTTTACACCAAAGGCGGATAGAGCCAAGGAAGTGTTGAGTCTTGTTCACACTGATGTGTGTGGTCCATTGTCTACACCAGCTAGAGGAGGTTTTGAGTACTTCATCACGTTCACGGATGATTGTACGAGGTATGGTTACATTTACCTGATGAGACGCAAGTCTGACTCTTTTGACAAGTTCAAAGAGTTTAAGGCTGAAGTGGAGCGTCGGACAGGTAAATTAATCAAAACCTTACGATCGGATCGTGGTGGAGAGTACCTCCTAGGTGAATTCAAGGACTACATGGTACATCATGGGATAGTATCCCAGCTCTCTGCAGCGGAACCCCCAGCAGAACGGAGTAGCCGAGAGAAGGAACATGACGTTGATGGAAATGGTCCGAAGCATGATGTCTCATGCTACTCTTCCAAGTATCCTTCGGGGATATGCCCTGGAAACAACGGCATATATTCCGAACTTGGTGCCTTCCAAGTCGAGTACCTCGGACTCCCTATGAGATGTGGATTGGGCGTAAGCCAAGTCCGAATCATCTCGGGATTTGGGGGTGTCCGACTTATGTACTGATCAAGGGAGACAAGTTGGAACCAAGATCAGAATTATGCTATTTTGTTGGGTATCCAAAAGGGACAAAAGGAGGCTACTTTTATCATCCTAAGGAGCAGAAGGTACTAGTCAGTACCAATGCTAGATACTTGGAAGATGATTAAAGTACTTTCACTAAAGGTTTAAAGAGGTTGGAACTGCAGGAGAAGTTATCTATGGAATCAACTTCTTCTGACCCGATTTTGGAACAAGAAGAGGCACAGCCTCAAGAGCCTGTGCAAATGGAGCCTCGTCGTAGTGGGAGAGTGTCTAGGGTTCCGGATAGATGGACTGGAGAAGCCTTTGAGCTGCTCCGACCATCAGGAACAAGACCCCGCTAGATACGAGGAGGCTATTGCTGATGCCGATGCAAATCTGTGGCATGAAGCAATGAAAGCCGAGATTGAGTCTATGTATCTCAATCAGGTTTGGGATCTTGTAGCTTCACCTGAAATGATAAAACCCATTGGGTGCAAGTGGGTATACAAGAGGAAGAGAGGAGCGAATGGGAAGGTGGAAACCTTCAAAGCTAGGCTTGTGGCGAAAGGGTATACTCAGAAAGAAGGTATCGACTATGAGGAAACCTTTTCCCCGGTAGCCATACTTAAATCCATCCGCATCCTCCTTGCCATTGCCTGTCACTATGATTACGAGATATGGCAAATGGATGTCAAGACGGCATTCTTGAATGGCCATCTTAGCGAAGACATCTATATGTCCCAACAGGAAGGCTTCATTGCTGAAGGCCAGGAACACATGGTTTGCAAGCTTAAGAAGTCCATTTATGGACTTAAGCAGGCATCGAGAGCATGGAACATTCGTTTTGATGAGAACGTAAAGTCTTATGGTTTTATTCAAAACGAAGATGAACCATGCGTGTACAGGAAACTTGAAGGCATTAATGTGGTTTTTCTTGTCCTCTATATGGATGACATTCTACTCATTGGAAATGATGTAGGGACATTGTCATCTACAAAGGTTTGGCTGTCTAGTCAATTCAGTATGAAGGACTTGGGAGAAGCCAGCTACATTCTCGAGATTAGGCTTCTTAGAAATAGGAAGCAGAGAATGTTAGGATTATCCCAAGCGACATACATTGACAAGATGCTGGCCAAGTACAGCATGGACTCATGCAAGGGAGCTCTAATCCCTTGCAGACATGGGTTGTCATTTTCTTTGAAGGACTGTCCTAAGTCTCAAGAAGAAAAGGATAAAATGAGTAGGATTCCCTACGCTTCGGCTGTGGGAAGTCTCATGTACGCCATGCTATGTACTAGGCCAGATATCTGCTTTGCCGTGGGCTTAGTTAGCAGATATCAGTCAAACCCAGAGGAGGTTCATTGGCAAGCTATAAAGCATATTCTCAAGTACCTCAAGGGAACGAGAGATTATATGCTGGTTTACAGGGCTGATGATTTGGTTCCTACAGGATACACAGACTCAGACTTCCAGGCGGATAAGGATGAGAGAATGGAAGCTGAGTAATTTCATGGAGGAGTATCAAGCAATCTTGTATTGCTGACTCAACAATGGAAGCTGAGTATGTGGCAGCTTCGGAAGCGTCCAAGGAAGCAGTTTGGCTCCGGAAGTTCCTTTCAGAACTTGGAGTCGTTGTGACAACACTGGAGCAGTATCGCAATCTAAGGAACCTCGAAACCACAAGAAGGGGAAACATATCGAGAGGAAGTACCACCTGATCCGGGATTTCATCTAGAGACGGGAAGTCGTGGTGGAGCATATTACCTCAGATAACAATCTAGCAGATCCATTCACCAAGCATTTGGCTGAGAGAGTCTTCAAGAGACACTTAGACGCCATAGGGGTGGGCACCTATGGACTTACCTAGTCTTAGAGTGCAAGTGGGAGATTGTTGGATTGTATGCCCTCTTAGACTAGGTTTCTGATGTAAAATCGAATATTTTAATAAAAGAATTTATTTTCAGAGATTTTTTGTGAATTTATTTTTTGTTTGTGCACGATTTTCGTTTGGAACAGACCCATTGTGTTTAAATAAATGATCCATGTGAATGGTGGTCTTTCACAGTAAGGTATGGATCATGGGTTATTTAACACATAAACATTTGTTCTTAGCCTATTGATGAGACTGGGAACCTCATCATGTTTAGGTTATTATGTTATGAATTCCAAATGGGGAATGGCTTACCTTTAGCCAGTGAGTAGTCCACTCACTTCATAACATAAGCGTATTTCTAATACATAGAACATGACCTGTAGTAGTGGTTTCTCAAAGTACTGTATGGTAGAAACCTAGACTACTACCGCTACAGCGTGGACTAGTACTCTACGACTTGAGTATGAGTTGGTGGTCTGGCAAAGCTGGAAGCATATACTTTGATTTGCTGTAGTTGAGGTTCTATCGTAGGGCCAATATACTTGCATGTTGGGTATGTGTGACTCAAGAGACATTTTGTTCTCACTAAACAACTTTTCATTCTTATTTAACAAACAATCAATCTTCAATTTCATTTCTTTATTTTTTCTGGATAGTTTTTTTTAGTTCATGGAACATATCAAATAGCAATTCATTTGGATCATCATGCTTTTCATGTTTAGATATATGCGAATTAGACATGAAATTAGTGGTGGTAGAGTTTGCCTTGTTTTCCATGGCCATGAAGCATATGTTGGTAATTTCATTTTCAAAATCTTCCTCTTCAGACTTAGACCCATTTTGGTCTCATGTCCTCATCAATCTTTTGCTTTTCTTTGCCTTCAACTCATTCTTCTTCTTTTTAAGCATTCTGCCTTCCTTTTCTTTTGCAACTGGACAGTCAACAATGAAGTGTTCAGTACTTTTGCATTCATAACATTGAGGCTTGAACGCTGAGGATTATCCTTTCCTTTTTCTGAACTTCTTTCCTTTTTTGAAGTTCCCTTTGTTGAACACCGTTCTGAATTTCTTTACTATCATTGTGACATCTTCATTTTTTACTTCATTTTCATCACTATTGTTTGATTGACTAGTTTCTGCATCCTCCTTTTTAGCTTTGAGTGCTATTTCATTTTTACCTTTATCATGATCACCAGATTCCTGAAACCTCCTAAGTTTCATTTCATGTGTTAGAAGAGAGCCAATCAGCTTTTCGGTTGGTAAGGATTTTAAATCCTTGGATTCTTCCACAGCAAGAGCTTTAGGCTGCCAGCTTTTAAGTAATTCATCCAGAATTTTTCGATTTTGTTCTCCAAGGGAATAAACCTTCCCATAGGCTTTGAGACTATTTGTGATATTTGTGAATCTAGTAAACATATCAGTTATACTTTCATTCGACTTCATTGTGAATAATTCATAATCATAAATTAAAAGTCCCAATTTGGATTCTTAACTTGATTTGTCCCCTCATGGGTGACTTTAAGTAATTTCCACATGTCATAGGCTGAATCACAACCACTAACTCGATTGTATTCGTGGCATCTAGTGCACAGTACAAGATATTCATAGCCTGAAAATTCAATGTCATCTTAGCATTGCCTTCAAAATCAAATTCATCATTTTGTTTAGGCATTTTTATGCCATCAACAACTTTTGATGGAATGAAATGACCCTTTTCTATCAAATTCCACAACTCAAAATTGATTGAGCACACATAGATTTTCATTTTGTTTTTCTAGAATGTGTAGTTGTTTCCATTGAACAAAGGAGGTCGATTTGTTAATGAACCTTAAACATATGGAAGAGATGATGAGTTTGCCATGAGGATCTTTTCTATAAAGTTGTTAGACCGAGAATAAAGTAGACCAAATTGTGATACCAAATGAAAAAATTTAGAGGGGGTGAATGAGGTTTTTGGCAAACTAAAATTTTTAAGAAATCTTTTTTATAGAATATAAATGTTCTTCAAGTTTCTTGGACCAACTACACGACAACAGAGAAAGCTATCTAAGGAAACTTTGAGAAATATCCAGATTCAGTCTGAGATAAGAAACACGATGCAATTAATGCTATATTGAAAATGGGTTGATGAACACCTTTAAAGATTTCTTTAAGAGACTAAGAGATTCCGTGCAGGGACAGTTTGTAAGATCGTTTGAAAATAAATGTTGAGAGTAAATGCAGAGAAATGAGACACAGAATGTATAGTGGTTCGATCTACCAAGATCTACATCCACTAACTTAAGCTCACACTTAAGAATTTTCAAGCAGATTTCATTTACTCAACTTAATGGAATCAACCTGTACCAAATACAAGAGAGGATTACCACACCTGATTTTCCAAAACCTCTCGATCAACCAATAAATCAAGACTCACCCCAGATGGATTTTACACTACAACCTTGGTATACAAAAGAGATTGAATATAAACGGAACAGTAAATGCTCACTTCTTTGAGCAGATGTGCACTAAGAACAAGCACAAACACTTTTACCTTTAAAACACAATTTGATTTCACTTTGAAGCACTTTGATAAAAGAGATTTTTGTTTTCTATAGAGTAAGAGTGTTTCTTAGAAGGATAGAGTAAAAATCTACAATCAAATTGAGTTTAGAAGCCTTATATAGAGACATAAAATAAAGTACCAACAGCTATAAAATGGCTATTTTTTGTCATCGAGTTTACTGCGTTTTAGACTCATTTTTCGAACGAAGGTGCATCCAAACTACTTAGTCCAAAATTCTAAGAATTTTTAAAACTTTGAAATATTTTGTTTTAGTACTTCTTAGTAGAATTAAACTGAATCAAAAGGTAAAGATGGCATAGGAATTTACATAGAGAGATACCTTAACAGGGATTTCTAGTCTGGGGTTCTTCCACAATGGATTCTTTTGATTAGCAATCTTTCAAGCATGATCTTCTTGATTTTCTATTTTTAGATTCTATAGTTTCAAGAGTTGCTTTAGAAATCATATTTGAACGTCTTGGAAGACCTGAGGTCAAACATGTCCTATAACAAGTAAATGACATATGTTAATCCTTATCATTGTTTGTCATAAGTCAAAACATAGAAAAATGCCCTTAGGGCAAAGAATAAACATGAACTTTCCCTTTTGAAAAATGCACTCTTAAATGAATTTAATTTTAATTAGAGGTTCGGCCTTGTTTGTTAATTTAAAAATCTTGGTCAAATTTCATATGAAAATTAATTTTGGCTACTTGACCTAATTTCACCATTTTGCCCAAAACCTATATCCAAGATCCATGGATTATTTTAACCTAACAAATACCTTTTTTATCTTAGCCATTGAATATAGGGTATATTTTAAATGAACTTATCGCAACCCTTAAATGGAAAAATGCCTGTACATAATGTACTTTTCTCTCGATTTCTCCCCTATGTTGGCGGAAAATCTCTTCCTCATTTCTCTACAATTTCTCTCCTTTCATCCCTTAAGAAAACAACCTACCATTCCCTCCCCGAGATTGGTTGGTAGCTTTGGTGACCAAGGGAAGACTTGTTACTCCTTGGCCAAGACACAAGCACACACACTCACTTCTTGGATTGCAACTCATTACACTCAAGCTAGCACACTTCTTGGAGGTTGAATAAGTAATTTTTCTAAAGTTCTTGAGATAAAAATAGAGGTAAAACGAGCACCCTCCCTTCCATTTTCTCATTGTTGTGTTCGAAAATACCCTTGCTAGATAGCTTGATGCTTTTCTTATTTTATGCAATATGGGTGGATATATATGATGACAACTATTATATCTATGTTAGGGGATGTTTTATGATGTGAGAAATGAAATCTTTTATGCTAAAAAATCATTTTTACCCCATAACATTGTCAAAAACCAAAAATCTGTTCACGCTACATGTTTTTCAGAATATGATGTCTTAGAGGGTTTGTTTGTGTGATAGCTCCTTAGGGACTTGATAAATGAAGTCTAAGTTGGTGTAGAATCACTGGAGAGTTGATGTTATATGAATAGAATGCTTGTCTTGTTGCATTTTTGCTCAAAATCAAAAGAATGGTCCTATGTGTGTTGAAATCCTGTTCACATATTTCCACCTAGAATTCATGCTTTGAATGCTGAAAATTTGGTGAAATGACATTGTGCTATTGTTGTGGAAATGAGGTTCTATGTATGTGGTGTAATATATTGTTTGGTTAGGGAAGTTTTTTTATCTTTTATGCTTCAAGATGATAGTTGAAGAAAATAAAGTGTTCGCTAGAATGTTGGATTTTAACTTAAATGTTGTTGTTTTAAAGTTAAATTATGATCATGGGTCTGCTGTATGTTGATTTATAGAATCTAGGATGTGTTGGGAACTTATTTGAGGGTTTATAAGAGTTTGATGATTGAAAATTTTGGTGTGTTGATGAATGTGCTTAAACTGTGCAAAAACCCTTGTACAGAGGACAAACCTTAGACCCCCAAACAACCCCTTTTCCTAGTTCATTTTCTTACGATATTTGGACTATAGAAACTTCAAGATGTTCAAAAAATTTTAAAATATCCATTATCAAAAAATACATTATAATTTGCAAGTTATGAATTTTTGAATTTAACTGTGCAAGGCTATTACTATTCACCCGAGACTTTGTGTAAAATTTATTTGAGTCTTTTTTTTTTTTTTGGGAATCTTGGGGAGATAAATATATAGTAATTCACCTAACATATGGAGGTTTTAAACTACAAGTTTTTGTTTTAAAATGAAATGGTTTTCTTGGGTAGTTAAGTAAATGATTTTTTACCCTTGTTTTAGAGTAAAAGCAGAATTTTTTGTTGAAAGTTGAAAATTGAATTTACACATAGAAATGGCTATAATTGCTGAAAATTTAACTTATATGAAGGTTGTGTGGTGTTTGGAATTATTGAAAAAAATATTTGATTAAAGTTTGATGAGCTTCTTTATAGTATGATTTTGAAGAGTGATCCCTTATACCATTATAAGATGAGAATTTCAATTTTTGAAAAGCTATTTGAATTCTTGGTGTGATTGGTAAAATAAGTTAGTTTAGATGCTACTTTATTGATTAATTAATTATAGTTGCAAGGCTAATTAGGGTATGCATGGTGATTAGGGTTTTACTTAGTAATTAAGGTCTTGTTTGATTATGGATGTTAATTAGGAAGTAGGAGAGTTCAATGCTTTTTGAATTATGGATATTATAGGGGATTGTTGGATTTCTTGTTGGGATTCTTTGAGATTAGAATCAATTAAGTTATATCGCTAAATATTTTGGAATTGCTTAAGATCTAAGTAATTGCCCTAACTATTCTAGGATCTTGATTAATTCTTTACTTAGATTAATTCAATTAGAAAATTAATTCGTATATTATATGTGTAATAGATTCGAGGTTGGACTTCAGAGGAGGAAGAATCTAAGATATCTTGAAGCTAAATTTTCCAAGCTTTTGGAAAAAAGGTAAGTCCTTGCATGTCTTATGACCCTTTTGTGCAAAGTAATTTCAACAAAAATTCCGTGATCATGCTTACACAATGATTGGATCTTAATTAATATTTATTGAAATAAAATGTTTGGATTAGTTCATTCTATCACACTTAGTATTATCCTTATTTACATAATGACTCCAATACAGAAAGATTATTTCATGATCAACTTTAGAGAATTTCTATATAAAGCACTGTGTTTGATTAGGAATTATGCATTAATTTATGTGCCTAATTCCAAGTTTTCATCCATGTACATAATTTGCAAAATTCATACCATGATGTGTTGCTCCGTTGATATCTCTTTCGAGGCAAATTATGAAACTATATGATTTATCTCACTTCGAATGAGTATTATTTTGGATGAAAGGATTTTCTACCTTCGAGAAATTTGGAGAAAAATTATGACCTTTCATTTTCTGGTTGGGGTAAATTTGGAAATATTAATTTTTAGATGCGGATTAATAATTTTTGGAACTGAAATTGTATATCCTGCAACAGAATGAGAATTTCTTGAACCACACTTATTTTAAGACTTGAGTACTCGAGGGACGAAACTATAGGACTTGCTCTCGTTGGATTAGGAGAGAATTTCGGTTGATTGGCCGTATCCAAAAAACTATCTTTTTCAAATGGGGCGTCAGTCCTAGTAGTTGAATTCGGGTCCTTAGCTAGTAACATGACATCCTAGGGGAATTGGAGGACGGACGTGGGACATCTGGTCTGTTTATATGTGAGATGGATGTCAGGGTATCTTTTCGAAAGGGATGTACACCCTACCCATTCTACTATTTCAACATGGTTTATGTCTGGGTCATATTTCTAAATTATCACAGATGAGAAATATCGATACACAATATAGCTTGTGAATGATGGGTTCAAGTTTTACTCAATGAACATTCTCTTCAGTTTGTGATTGGAAATAATTTACCCGACAAAATTCTCTTCTAAATTACATACCTAATTATACTTGATGAATTTTCTCTCCAAAGATTTGGTGATGAAATTTTGAGTTATAATGTGGGAAATTTTCTCATGATTACATCCAATTGAATTATTACATTCATGAATCTATAATTTTCTAATTACCATTTGCACACAATGCACTTTCTAAGATTATTTATAATCTCACACAATTTTCTAACCATGATTTTTAGGGTAGTCTAAGATTATAAAAACCAAGTGCTGAAGTTCTTTTTATAATAGAATTAGGTCTTAATACTTTATTATTTCTACCTTTCCTTATTATATTTTATATATGCCTCTGAGGCTCAACTGTGGTGTACCAAGTGCTAAGGATTTTTCTTTTCTAGACAGTGAATTTAAATCCCAACTTTGTGGTCTATTCGAGTATTTAGTTTGTCTTGTTCTCTTTTGCTATTTATTTTTTTCCTATTATAAAGACCTCTTGTCCATAGGACGGGCAACATCCCTAGCCATTTAGGCCACTTATTAAGGGAGTGTTACAATTATAACCTATAAGCAGAGAGTCAAAAGTTGTTGCATTACTTGCATGCAACCTAGCAAAAGGCCAACAGGCAGTATGTTGAGTTATGACCAAACTAATCCTAGGCAACTTTGTTGGATATTTTAGCGGGGCAATATTATGTGATGTTGAGCATTGCCTCCTAAAAAAAGAATATTGCCTCCTAATAATAGCTCGTGTGAATTTGAGAATACTAATTTCATAAAAATGATATTAGAGTACCATGTGGCATATGTTGTGAAAATTTTTGTTTAGAAAATATTAATTCAAATTGTATAATTTATTAAAATTTAAATTTATGGTTGACTTCTAAACTACACACCAAAACAACAATTGACCAAGTGCACTCATCGCATGGAATAGTATATGGTATCACCGAGTATCAACCTCTAGGAAGTAAGAACAATTAATTACTATCATTCTATTTTCTAGCTCACCAAACAAAAGAGATAAGAAAATATAAATATAAATACACTACACAAGAATGATCATGAAGACACCAAGAATCAAGAAAAGGAGAAAGAACATGCATTCAAAGGACAAATCTTGAAGAACATACCAAGTATTAAATACTCAATCCATTAATTTATGGCTTCTCGAGTTTTGCATTTTCTATCTCTAAGTCAATGAATGGATATCTCTACCTTATTAGATGAACATAAATATGCATTAAACACAATCCCCGCTGAAGAAAATAAATACCCCTATCTCTAAGTAATATGAATCCAACGTGGGAATGAAAGAAAGTAAATACCCCTATCTCTAGGTGATATTATCATCTTTTTTATTACTGAATTCTTATTCCCAAGCTCTCTCTTAGGTTAATTGGTGAACAACAGTTGTGAAATTAATTGAATTGAAACTCAACTTCTAATCTTTCTCTTAAGTTAATTAGAAGAAAGAACAATTTAATTCAATCAAATCAAATCAAATAATCAAACACTAGCCATGGAATAAATTGGTTAAAATATAGAAATTCAATACAAAGCCATTATCCTTAAAAGCTAATTCTCCAAAATACAATAAAACAGTAAACACATCATTGCTACATGAAAAGTACAGAAAAAATCAGAAGAACTCATAGACAAGTCAATTCTTCTCTTTCTTCAAAAAATTCTTGTAATAATGTTCTTCCCTTTCTTCTTGAAAATTCCTCAAAGTCTCGCTTCTCGGCTTTACCTCCGACTACAATTGTTCTAATTCTCTAAAATATCCAAAATATCTAAAACTCCTAGCATACTTTTAGGGTTCTGTTTTCTTGTTTATATAGGTGTTTGGCTTTACGATATTCAAAAATCACACCGCCGGAGAGCGGGTAGCACTACCTAATCCCTCTAGGTGGCACTACTTGGTTGCTATTCAATAAGTATTACTTTGTTCTGATCTAGTTTTTCCTCTATTTTCTAGTATATAAGTGGCCTTGCTTATTGGTACTCAGAGGCACTGCCTATACTCTATTTTAGCTTCCATAGAATTCATTAACTTTTAACATAATTTCTCTATTTCGATCAATCAACATTTCTAAACAAAAGAAAGTGAAATAGAGGGAATTAATAGCTGTTGAACACAAAATTAACACAAATCTACCATAAAATGACTCTAAAAATGTAATTGACCTTTATAAATTCCCTCACACTCGAGTCTTTGCTTGTTCTCAAGCAAAACAAACACTTAACAATTCAAACTTATCCATCATTCTTATCATATCGTAGCCAAAATATAGCAAATAATAATAACAACAACAACAACAACATCCCTTTTAACCAAAGAAAATAATATACCACTTATCTAATTCAATCAATCCCCGAAATTAACTTAAGTATTAGATCAAGCATACGTAAGACTATTGAAATAAAGTTACACAAGTTTATACTCATGAAATGCTATTCACCCCTTCGTAAAGCCAAGAATAAAGCCATCATGATTGATTTAAGCAAAAAAAGATATTCATAACTGTAACAAGTCTCAATTAGCTCTAAAATACCACAACTTGAGTAGCAAATTAGGGCATCCTTACTCAAACGGGATAGCGTCAAGTGAATACACAGTGCACTACTTGCTACTTCTCACCATATTGGCCCCCTTTATTTCTATTAAAAAATCTCTCAAACTCTCATGTTTTTGCCCTTCAACTCAAAATTTTAACTTTTTCTTTATGCATTTTCTTTGCATTTTTCTTCTTTTTATTCACATGTTGTTTTTCACCAAAAGGACATGCATTTTTCATTCTCGATCCTTTTTTCTCCTCACTTTTTCCAGAATGGGTACCTACATCCTTTCTAACTCTTATTTTCACTCTCAATTTTACCTCTCTAGCCCTATTTACTTAAACTTGAGAAGACTAGTTTAAAAATTACCATCAAACAAGAAATAACTATGTATCGTAACTTATACTTCATCATTTTAAATAAATAAAGACCAAAAGAACAAAGTTTCAAACATTTCATTAAGCATAAACAAGAATGACTTTAATTCTCAAGACTTAAGCAGATCGAAATCTAATACACAAATTATATAAGGGATTGACTCATCCAAATAAAAAACATAGCATATTCCAAAGCAAAAACATCTTTACTACATCAATTCACTCAACAAGAACACCTACCCAAACTAGCTCATACAAATCGAAAAAGAAAATTAGCCAAAAAAAAAAAAACACACACACACACACACAATAAAGCACCAACCAAAATCTTCCTGGCAAGAGCATATTGAATAACCTCCCCCCTACATTTAAATTGAATATTGTCATCTATGGCAAAAAAAATGAGATAAATAAGAACAACTAACAGACCAAAAAGAAAATAGATAGAGAAGAAAATAAATACACCCCAGATCATTAAGCTCTTAAGAAGAAGATAAGCACATCTCCACAATTCAAAGAATAAAAGAGCATCAATTAAACAATTGAAAAACTATAGACAAAAAATAAAACACACAAAAACAAGTAAATGCCTAAAAAGAGAAAAAAGAAATTAAAGAGAAAACAAAATGAATTCAAAGTTGGCCTAGATCATAAGAAAACAAACAAAAAGTAACCACAGCTCAAATGTCAGCTTTAGTCATAAAAAATGCAATCAAGTCGCTCTATATCCCCAAGATCCTCTCTGTAGCACAACTTCAATCAGTTACCATTTATCTTAAATTTCCCCTTGTTAGGATGCAAAACCTTTATAGCTCTGAAGGAAAATACTCTGCTTACCAAAAATTGGCCAAACTATCTAGAATTCAACTTACCCAAAAATAGTCTCAACCTTGAGTTGAATAGCAATACTTAACCACTCTCCTTAAATTCTTGGTTTGGAAGAATATGCTTGTTATGCAACCACTTAACCTTTTCTTTATAGGATTTGGAACATTTATAAGCCTTACTTCCCTATTCATCAATTTCATTCAATTGGATTAACCTTTTTTCACCTGTAGGCTTGAGATAAAAGTTAACAAATTTTATAGCCCAAAATGTTTTATACTCAATCTCTACATATAAATGGTAAGACTTTCCATAGATTAATCTATAAGGTGCTATGCCTATAGGTGTCTTGTATGCGGTTTTATAAGCCTAAAGAGTGTCATCCATTTTTTTTTTTTTTTTACTACAATCTTTGCATGTGTGGTTGACAATTTTTTCCAAAATCTTTTTAAGTTCTCGATTAACCACATTCACTTAGCCACCAGTCTAGGGATAATAAGGAGTAGCAGACTTGTGTGTAACACCTTAACATGTAATTAAGCATTTTCATCCAATTAACTATTACAAAAATGTATTCCCTAATAAGTACTCATTATGTCCATATTTATTAGTCATTTTGTATCAAGTTATGCTAAATTTATGATTACATGACTACTCATTTTTCCTGTTTTTGCCTCTCTTTTTTTTTTTTTTTTTGTGGAATGCATAAATGAGAGACAACTAAAGAAATAAGATAAAAACAGAGCAAGGAGTATCAAACCAATGCCTAGTACAAGGGTAAACCAGTGCCGGTTCAGAACAAAAAGTTTAAAGAAATATTCTGGAAATAACAAGTGTTGGTTTAGAGGACACACGGTAGCCAGTGGTTAGATAACTAAAGAGGCACCAATTATTTCCAGAGAGTTAATCAATTGGAACAAGACTATCAACAGGTACCGGATTGAAGGATGGATAGACACCGGTTTAGAGTGAGATTCAAGATTTTCGAGAAAAAGTGCACAACAGGCGCTGGTCTAACTTTACAACAAGTGTTGGTTCGTTTGGGGCAAGTCAGTACACAACATATTTCAAGGGTTTTTTAAGGAGCAATATAAATAGACCATTATGTTATCTTGTCATAGGACGAACCAACAAGGGGGAGAGCCACTCATAAGCCCTAAAATACCAAGGAAGATTTCAAGGATGGATCCAAGTCTCATTTGGAAGGGAGAAGAGTATCTTCAGGAGGAAATGGCAAGAGAAAGAAGAGATCACTTGTCTATGAGTTTATTTTATTTTATCTTACCTTTCCTTATCGATTTTGATTTAACTTTTGTGGCTCAATGATGTATTTAAAGCATTGAATCCTTGTTTTGTTAGAACTTGACTTCTATTTGAGTTATTTATAAATTATTTTGGGTATTCAATCACTTGTTGTGTACTATGTTTTTCTATTTGTTGGGTTTTCTTATCTTAATAATTTCAAGAGATGGGATTAAGATTGAGAGGCTCGATTGGTAGATTTACTTTATGGGTTTCTCTTAAATCATCTCGAGAGAAGGGTTTGAGGATGAGAACTAGGTGATTGAAGGATGGTGAGGTCGCCTAGAGATAGGGGCTTCATTCCCCCCTCCCTCCCAAATTTGATGGATAATGGATTTTAATGCCTCTTAGGATTGATTGGTGAGGTAGAGATACCCACCAAATTGATATAAGGGTAGGGGGCTCATAACTCGAGAGAGCGTGTGCATCTTATATGAGATTATCCATTTGTGCTTAATTTAAACTGTTAATTAGCTAACTTAGATGGTTAAGGTTGACTTGATTTGGGAGATTCCATTTACTTGCATTACTTAGCTATTCATTTCTTTCATTAGGTTTGGAGACCTCGGGTGAATTCTATTTTGATAGGGTTTGCTAATTTCTTTGATGGGTAGTCCATAGAGTTCTTAGATGAAGGGTTCACCAAACAATGAGACAATAGCATAAGTAGTACTTACCACGTTACCCGAGGAAAACGATACTTACCATTAGAACTCTATGCTATATGATAGATATACTTACCCAAATGTGTGTTGTGTATGAGTGATTTTGGAAATTTATAATTAACCTTGGTTAATTTGTATGGATCGTTGAGACTATTCTCTATGCACAAAGATATGCACACAAACAGCACCTAAAGTTTTTAGTGCTGTTGCTGGGGATTCAATGGTCATTTAACTAAATAGTGTAGCAAACTGTATAATTTGATGGACTGCTAGATGAAGATCCTAATGCCCACACTGCAAGTTTTCTTAAAATCCGTGACACTTTAAAGGTGAGTAGAGTGTCTGAAAATACAATGAGATTAAGATTTTTCCATTTTCACTAAGAGACAAAGCTAAATTATTACTCAAATCTTTGCCCCCTGGCTCAATTACCACTTGGAACGATTTGGCAGAAAAGTTTCTAGTAAAGTACTTTCCTAAGCTCGCACTGCCAAACTCAAGAATGACATCTTTTCCTTTGTCCAAATGGAAGAAAAGGAACTATATGATTGCTGGGAATGCTAGAAGAAACTATTGATGAAATGCTCATATCATGCTTTAGACTAAGGCTTTCAGATGCAATCTTTTCATAATGGGGGCTTAATTTTGAACCAAACAACTTTTAAAGGCATCTTTAGGTGGTTCTGCATCCTCTAAAACTCCTAAAGAGCTAAGAAATTTGATTGAGAGTCTAGTAAAAAATAGCTATTCGTTAGGTAACCTAAGACCTCAGGCACACAATCATGGAATGCATTGCATTAATACGATGGCAGCTATGGAGGCAAAGTTAGAAGACCTCACCAAGAAGATTGTGAAAATGAATACCAATCCAAAAGCCCAAGTCATAAGCTGCAATTTTTATGGAGGTAGACATCCTAACTACGAGTGTTAATCTATGGAGTGAAATAGTAAACAATTGATAGAACAAGTTGATTTTGTGGCAAATTATAGATAAAGGAGCAATCCTTATGGGAATACTTATAATCTGTGGTGGTGTAATCATTCAAAATTCTTATAGGGTAATCAAGAGTAAAGCCAATCATTTCCTTAAGGTGCTTAAGCACGTCTTATGCCTAGGTCTCAAGTGCCTTTACCCTATCCTCTACCGTCTCAATATCAACACAGACCATTACTTGAAGATTTGGTAAAGAAGTTGGTATTGTCTACTGACTCATGATTCCAAGGAGTTAAGGTTTCAATGCGCAACCAAAAGACATCCACCCACATCCTTAAAGGGCAATTTCGACAATTGCAAAGCTATTGGGTGATAGGTAATATGGAACTCTCCCGAAAATACAGAAGCTAGCCCATGCGATGAGCATGGAAAGAGTTGATCCTTCTTCCCATTTTACCTCTTTAGTGCTCTTGGAAAACTTTCTTTAAGCTTTGCTTTTGCTTTTACATTGGACATTTTTTTTACTTGCTTTTGGTACGCATTGAACTATAGACTCTTAATTTGGTAACTTATTTTGAATGTGTGATGTTGAATTCGAGCTTGTTTGCTATGATTATATTGTCTTGATGTGGCTTAAATTATGTTGTATTTTTGTAGATATTATTGTTAATTTATTTCTATTATGAGAAAAAGAAAAAAAAAAGAAAATGGAGAATAGAGAAAGGAACAAAAAGATTTTGCGTTTTGTTATGTACAAGTACTAGAGAAAACAGGCACCTGATTAGCTCATGAGTAGGTGCTGGTTTCATCAATGACAGTAATATTGAGCATTTAGGATTAACTGGCACCTATTAGTACACTGAACAAGTGCTGATTAATCGAGGTAAACTTAAAATTGACATCGTGTTTATCGCACTGTTCAGTTTCTTCAAAACATTAGCCTGTTATTATGTTCAACAGACACTAGGTACTTCGGACTTCTATTAAATTTGAACAGCTATGGAATTTCATTTTTCTTCAAACCCTCTTCAATTTCACCATGGTTCTTCTCTCCATTCTTCACCTATTTTTCCATCGGTTAGGACCAAAGCTCCCCTATCACTATTTTATTTGAATTCTCTCTGTTCCTACAACTTGACTCCACATTTTTCTCTGAAACTCACTGTGAAAGCTCTTAATTCTAGTTCAAAAAATCCTACCTTTTATGCCTTGAGGTTACCCAACCATTATTAAATTAACCCAATTCATTCGAAAATTTAGGACAAGCAAACACATGATTTCTTTTACTACTATTACCAAGGCGATTGTGGTAAATTGGTGTTTCACCATTCTTTTTGCTTCAGCTTATATTATGTGGTGAAATTTTAGGGGATGCTGTAACAAGCTTTCCATTATTGAATTTTCTTGATATGTACAACATTGGATTTGATGCTTGTATCACATACATAGAATAGTGAATGCCTTTGAAAAGTAGAGATGCTGAGAATTAAATTAACGGATATTTAATTTTGCTATCATATGTGAAATATTATATGTTAGATTACCTTGTATTTTGAGGAGGATAGGATTGAATAGTGATTTTTTTAAAGATTTACTTGTAATGTTAGCTGCCTATGGAAATACACTCTCTGCAGAGCTATTTTCTATTTTGTTAGTTGTGGAAGTTAGCTCTATTTCTTTGAAGGTGGAGGTTGTTGAATTAATATGACTTGAAGAGGGATGGGATATATTTAGGGTATTGTAAATTAATTTGTATTGGGGAAAGATTAATATTGAATGTTGATGATTGTTGGAGTTCGGAGGGTGATCGAGAGACCTTTGTTTGCCTGAATTTGTAAACCAATGGGAAGCTTGAATTTGTGATTGAAATTGGTACTGTGGATACTACTTTAGTGAAGTGGTTTTCTATTTTTGTGGACTATTGATCATATCTTATTCTATTAACTTGATAAATCATGAAAATTTTGCCTTCGGGGGAAACTAAGTAAAAATGGGATTCCTGTGCATTTTGAGGTGCAATTAAATTTGAAATCATAAGTGTTGTTTTGTTGAAGAAAAATACACTTCATCATAGGAAGTATATAAAGAATAATGTCATCATGTATAGGTGGTAAATATTGAAATGACTTTAGTTTATTAATATGACTTATCATATTTTAGAACTGAGATGCTTTACTCCTTAGGGTAGCATGAATTCTAATTAATATATGTTTTGGCGAATAATATAGAATGAACTTCTTGATGAAATATTTTACAAAATTTTGTCATTGACACCTTGCTAACCAGGATATTTCAATACTTTATTTCTTTTGTTCTTTATTTTTAGCTTCTTTTTTTTTTTTTTTTTTTGGACTTTTGTGACTATGGTTGGAGTTGGGGAGTTGAGTCGTGCATTTGATTGGACGATTTAATTTTGATTTGGAGGGATTATTGAATTGAGTTATTTTGATGATTGAGTCTAGGGTGATTGTACTATTCTTTCTTCTATACATTTTTCCCTATTATACCTCCCAAATTATCTAAGCTTGCCCTTAAGAGGAAGAGGGGTGAAGCATCTTCTTCACAATCCACCACCACTACTAACACTTCCACTCCTCCGAGTCATTTTGTAGACCTATCATGTAAAGCAATGGTATATGACTAGACTCTACAACAAGATTATTGTGGAGAAGACTGTAGACCCTAGGATCAAGGGGGATATAAGACTAGTCGATGCATTTAGAAAGATAGGATGGGCTCTAATCTTAGGTTGAAGTGGTACATACTACTTTACGTTGGTGAAAGAGTTCTTCGCCAACATGTCAAAAAAGCATCATAGAACGCTCGAGTCTATTGACATAGTAGTAAGGAATGCTCATTCACCTTATGAGAGTGATACTAACTAGGTTCATCGGGGTAGAGGATAAGCGCCCCTAGTACAGATAGACACATATAATAAGAGAGTAGCCTCTGAGAGTGCTTGGAGATTCACTGAGGCTATGGAAGAGTTTCAGTTCCAGGATACCTAAGCGAGGTAGACCTTGATTATCTAGGTGACCAATATACCTCCCCAGCACGGACTTCCTATCTATCTTCTAGGGTTCTATGTTACCCTTAGAGCCAGTAGTCTTAATGAGGCTAGAGTGATAGATATATATGCCTTTTATAAGATGCTACATTCTCAGCCTATCCCTCTAGCTTCCATTGTCCTTACCTACATGCGAGAGGTGGTAGCATCTTACTATATCTCTAGGGCCTTTATCTTTCTTCTCCTCATCACCCGTATACTCTAGTATTTTTATATGGCTACTGAGGGAAAGACACCATTCACTACCACCTTTGAAGATATAGTGTCAGATGAAACCCTAATTAATTGTGGGTTCTAATATCATAGGAGGGTGGGGAGATGGTTGACCCCAAGTGAAAAGAGGCATGGAGACGAGGATCCGCCATAGTAGCCATCGCAGTAGGAACCAGAGCAATAATAGCCACCGAGGAGCCACCAGTACTACCACCTGAGCCCAGACAAACTAGAGGGAGACTAGCAGTTGTAGAGGATGCTCAAACTAATTTGAGAACTACAATGGAGAGGATAGAGCCTGCCCAGACTGCTTTAAGGATAGACATCACCCCACTAAGGGAGATGTACAGTGGATAGACCAGATGGTTTGACGAGCTGCGCGGCTTCCTTACTGAGTAGCACTCTGAGATTGTGCGCCATGCAGGCGGGCAAAACATGCAGGTCGAGGAGATTATGCCGACATAGCAACATTAGACTAAGAGATTGAATGGCCAGGAGTAGAAGCTCAAGTTCTAGGAGGACTTCATGCGACAAATGTGGCAGATTGTCTCCCAAATAATTCCCTACCACCTCTGACTCTTGGCGACGACGATGGTGCTATTGACTCCCCTGACTACCATCTGGATGCCGGCACCAACTATCCTCACTCCCCTCTCTAGTACACTCATATACTTTCCCTTTTCTTTTATGTCATTTCATTTCGTTGAGATCTCTCTTGTATAGATTTTGTATGGATACTTAGTACATTTCAATCTATTTCATTTATCTTATGCTTTTGCTTCTTTTTTATATCGTTTCACTTATGTTGAAATCTTTTTGTGATTGTGAAAGGAATTTTTGAGAAACATACGGAACAATGTTATAGCCCCTCTTCTCAAAAAACAGTGTGGAATTTGTGCTTTAAAGCACTTGGGAAGTTTTTTTTTTTTTTTTCCTTTTTCCCTCGTCTCTTTTCAATTTTTATTCGATGTGATTATTAAATGCATTTATGGCCAATGAAGACATTGTCCAATTTAAGTGTGGGGGAGAGGATTAAGTTTTATTTCTTACAAAAGAATGTATTAAATTTCTTGGAATTGCTTGGCACTCATTGGGCTATTTCTTTTGGTTAAATTTTGTTTCTCTTGATAAAAGAATTGATGAAAATTGAGCAAAATTTTCATTATTTTTTTTGGTATACATTAAATTGTATGATATTGCTATTCTTTTTCTCTTGGCATAAAATTTTGATATGAAGTTGGTTTGATTGAGATGTTCTTAGGCAAATGTGTATATTTGATGTGATATAGATTAAGTCTTGAGAATTTAGCTTAACCTTGTTTAGTTTTTAGTAGACATTATGACACTTTGATTTCTTAGGAATGGATGAGAAACTTATGATGTAGTATAAGTTGGGAATTTTTTGTCTATTTATATTCTACGATCTTCTAACTAGTTTGAAATCTGAGCTTCAGTAACTAGAGATTGAGGTAAGAAAATGAAATATAGAGTAAGGTAATGCAAAAGCTAAAATATAATTAATTATATTTTTACTAGGCATTTGAATTACCTTGCGCAGAAAAGAAAATGAGTGCTTAACGAGTAATGTAAAAGCTGAAAAATCATTACTTATATATTTACTAGGCATTTACATTACCCTGCAAAAGTGAGTAATTGGACCAATCCTCTGTTTACTACTTAGATTGCAGTAGCTTTTGGAAGTCATAAAGCTTAAATACACATGCTATTTCTTACTTATATGAATTACTTGAGTCGTATTCTAGACTTAGGAAATGAGGTGAAGCATATTGAATTAGTATAGACTTGTTTAATCCAACTTCGAGGGCCTTGGTTTTATCTATTCAAATATATGTATTCACACGAGTTTGGCTTAGTCAAGTGACCTTGAATTGAGATTTCATTTCAAAAGAAAAAGAATATCTTTCTCATAAAAATCATTGTTGCCAAAAATCTTACATGGATGAAGATTGCTTTTTGCTTGATGTACTTATTTTTCTAAGAAGTTGCTTGAGGACAAGCAAAAGCTTAACTGTAGGGGAGTGGTGAGTGCTCATTATGTCCATATTTATTAGTCATTCTATACCAAGTTTTGCTAAATTTATGATCACTAACATCTCATTTCCCCTGTTTTTACCTTGTTTTTGTAGAATGCATAAATGAAAGACGACAAAAGAAACAAGGCAAAAAGAGAGCAGGAACTATCAAACTGGCACCTGGTACAAGCGTAAGCAGGAGCCAATTTGGAACAGAAAGTTCAGAGAAATATTCTAAAAATATCAAGAACCAGTATAGAGGACACACAGGCACTGGTTGCACTATTCACTTAGACGGTGGTTGGATAAGTGAAAAGGCATCGGTTATTTCTAGAAAGTTAAGGAGTTGGAACTAGACTATCAACAGGCACAAGTTTGAAGAATGAACAAGTACCAGTTTGGAGTAGTATTCAAGATCTTCAAGAAAAAAAAATGCACAACAGGCACCGGTCTAGCTTTGCTATAGGTGTTGGTTTGTATAGGGACAAGTCAATACACAACATATTTCAAGGATTTTAAAAGAGCATTATAAGTAGACCATTATGCTATCTTGTCATAGGATGAAGCAACAAGAGGGAGAGCCACTTTGAAACCCTAGAACACCAAGGAGGAGCTCAAAAAAGGATCCAAGTCTCTTTCGAAGAGGAGGAGAGCATTTTCAAGAGAAAATTGTAAGAGGAAGAAAAGATCGCTTGTTTATGATTTTATTTTCTTTTCTCTTACCTTTCCTTGTTGATTTTGATTTAACTTTTGTGGATTAATGATGTATTTAAATGGTTGAACCCTTATTTTATTAGATCTTGACATCTGTTTAAGTTATTTACAAATTATTTTGGGTATTCAATTACTTGTTGTGTATTGTGTATTTCTATTTGTTGGGTTTTCTTATCCTAATGATTTCAAGATGTGGAGTTAGGATTTAGAGGCTCGATTGGTAGATTTACTTTGTAGGTTTCCCTTGAATCACCTCGGTAGAAGTGTTTGAGGGTGACAATTAGGTGATTAAAGGGTTGTGAGGTTGTCTAGAGTTAGGGGTTATGTTTTTCCCAGATTAGATGGATAATGGATCGTAATACCTCTTAGGTTACTATTTGTCAAACTAATGTAATTTTAACAGGAAGTTTAATAAAATAAAAGAAAGTTGACAAATCATACCTAAAAAAGCTAAAACGAGAATAAAAGATATACATGGGAAAATCTGCAAGTATTTGATGCAAAAGTGGATGAAATCTTACTATACTAAGTAGTAAGAGCATTATCATTCAGCAAAGTTTGCGAGGCATCTTCCTCGGCTAAATTAGTCTTCTTGCTTTGTGTAGTCACACCATAATAGTATGAGGCAAATCCCACGAGACAGAGGCCAAGAGATACACCTTTTCCTACAGTAAATTTTTCATTCAAGAAAATAACAGCTAAAATTTCAGTTATGGGGAGTAAAGCTGCAATAATGATGCCCGCCAGCAAAGCTGATCCGTAAAAGGCGACACCTACATTTCCTAGGTAAAGGAATTGGGAAGTTATGGCAATTGACACTATCACCAAGTAATATTTTATTTCTCCAAGTTCCGAAGTTCTTGCCTCGCCTGGGATTGCCTATACAGCAAACAACAATTAGTAAAACAAGACACGGTATCCATAATAATTGTGTGTTTAAAAGGAGAGACCTTAAAGACGTTCTTCACGAGCATTGCAATGGTTACAACAATGGTGGCCACAAATGCTAACATCATCTGCATCTCCATCACCAATATATAGTTTATCTCCTGTTCAGACTTCACGTACACGAATTCTATCATTGGCAAAACTAAGCCGATGAAAGCAGCACAAACAACAGTCATTGTAAATCCCAAAATGTATCGCTTAGCTATCTTGGCTTGGCCTTGATCATTGCCAGCATCCAGACCCACAGAAGCTGCTCCGGCAACCAATAAGACTACAGCTGCTATGGAAAAAATGGTATATTTATGCTTAACAATAAGAGAAGCGAATATGGCGGTGAATGCAAGCTGGGTTGACAGGATAAGATTAAAAGTTGAAAGGGGTATAGGCAATCCAATCCAATGGCATATGCGACATTGCCCAGGCCAACAAGCAAACCGAGGAATATAGTGGAGACGAGCATTGGAACTTTCATGAATACCATCTTCATGTTAGGTCCTTCGTTTCCGCATCTAAAGGCGAACGAAATCATGAGTGTGACGAGAATTATAGGCCATCCGCAGCTTTCTAACCATGCTGATAGCCATATACTTTTGCCTCCACCAATGAAGTAAAGGCGCATAAGTAATGGACCTCCGCAGCAGCCGATGGCCAAGATAATGCTGCTCAAAATAAGAAGCACTAGTTTCCTCATGGTGCTATAGCAGCTGAACTAAAATAAAGGAAACGCAGAATTGATAGGCCGAATGGTTTACAATGGAGAATTTATGCTTTCTGATTGATGATGACAGACCTGACCAGACAGTCAATGGTGCTCTCGGACCATCTGTTGGAGCATGAAGGTGAAGTTTTAATGTTTGGTGTTCAAACCAACCGGATAGTCAGCAGGGGATGCTGCATGCAGCTTAGGCTGCATAGCAGAAGAAAGCGTTTTCTTCATTGCGTTGCTTGCTCAGAACCGTAATTTGGACTTGCTCTGTCCATGATGCTTCTATTAAATGAGGCTGAATTTTCAGTTCTGTTCTCGTATGGATGTATTGATCATTATAGCCGATTCTTCTTTGTTCTGATTGTCTCTGTGATGGACAAATTAAAATAATCCTAAGCATCTTGCAAGAATATATTAGTAGGCCGACACGGATTTTAAAATTTTCGATTTTGTTTTAACAAATTAATATTTTTTAACAAGTCCATTTGAATTTATTTTACTTTCTCAAAAAAATTTAAATAATATCTTTTAATATTTCCTTTTATATAATTTGTTCCTCAATCTTAAATTCCGGATTTCATCCTTATTAGCATGACTACATGTGTGCTGTCTAAATATATATATATATATATATATATATATATATATATATGAATCTTTTGGTCCCTAAACTTTTTTAGTTTGGTAAGTTAGGTCCTTAATTTTTATTTTCAAAATTTTAAATCTCTCAACTTTTTTCAAATGAATTATTTAGTCCATCTATCCACCTACTGACGGTCAATGCTTGTCAACATTTATTTTGAGGGACATTTTTTGAAGATAAAATTTTAAAGACAAAACTTGCCAATTGAAAAAGTTTATGGACCAAACATGTCAAATCAAAATAGTTCAAGGACTAAATCTGCCAATTTACGTATATATATATATATATATATATATATATATATATTTGAAGACTTTCTAAATATATTTTTGATCTTCTATTCTCACCCATTCAAAAAAAAAAAAAAAAAGGTATCATTTTGAAACTTAAATTATATCAATCCTTATATAATATATATTTTATTTTTCTCAAATAATTTATTTTTAAGCGAATAGCTACTTATGTTTCTATGAAACTTGAATTCATTCGTCTATTATTAGAGAAGGTACCAAAAAATCCACCGTGCCTCCTAAACCACTATTCCAGGTCACTCATATATGCAAGGAACAAGTAGTATTTTTATGTGAAAAAAGAAAAAATATTCTAAATTAACAAACTTCTTAGGTGTGCTACAAATTATAAATATATTTTTTTAATATCTTGAAAATAAATAAGTGAACCTTTATTTTTCCATGAAGGGAATGTATTGCTAAACTACCAACTTCTTAGGTATGTTACAAACTACGGAAAAAATTTTCTTTTCATGGAAAGAACCAATATTTTGGGACACCAAAAAATGACACATACACTATAATGTGAGGTAAATGTAGTGAAAAATTAATAATTGTATAAAGAGGTAAGTTATTTCATCATCTTTTCATCTACAAAACTTGCAAGATAAAGATGTGATGATAAAGATGAAGGCACGGAAAGCGGAAAAACACAGGGCACGCAACGGAAGCGAACATAAAAAACTGAAAAAATAAGAATAGGAATTCCATGGCAGAGCCGGCGCCGGCTCCGGTTTCCCTAGCCGGCGCCAGTTGTGCCCTGTCCCAATCCCAAGGTTTTAAAATTTTTACCTCTCCTTCTAGTTTTCAAAGGTGGGTGGACCGGAACGTGCGTAACCGGGATAGATATGCTGGTAGAAGCCTCTGGTGCGATTCCTGAAGCCTCCTACTCCGTCTTTGCATGTATGTGAATGCTGAACTATTAGAGTTATGACCTAGAGGCAATCACTTGTACGTTGTATATGACACATTTTATTTTATAAAAAAGGCATTACTTATTTTACAGTTTCTTTTGATTACTTTTCGTAATATAACTGTTAGATAAAGTCCCTAGTACAACACTGTATTAAGGAAATCATGATAGAGATCATGATATGAGATTCCTACTACACTGTATAGTATTAGTACTTAAATAGTTCCTAGTCATAGTATTAATGAGACATGACATCATTAATACGTTAAGACTAGCATGTGTTAAGACTTCCTGATTTGATCAGGCGGTGGTTCTCATATCCGTGAGTATTGAGATACTCAAAGTTAACGCATGGATGTTTGTTAGTGGAACAAGTTCATTGGATGACCTAGCTATGAGATAATCACATGGATAACTATTTAATGCCAGTGATATAATCTCAATATAGCAAAGGTGAAAGTATCCTTAGACTTGAGATTTCCAAAGTACTTTGTTTGTTGAGCATTGTGCTTTGATTCCAATCTCTGGAGCTCGATCGAGGGCCGCCTATGAGATGGATATTGGGTACATTGTGAGGTAAACAAAAGCAGTTGAGAGGGTCAATAAAGGATTCACCACTCCTAATAGTAGAGGCGAATATCTCACGGCCACTTGTAGGAATTACTACTCGAGAAGTCCTTAGCCAAGGCGTATGTGCATTGGAAACAGCTCCAATTGATACACATCTAGAGTAGTAGGTTCCTTGTACACGTATAATTATATTCGGGCTAGAATTAATATATATTCTGGAGGAAATTAGCACTAATTCCATACTCTAGACCGAATGAGATATTGTATGGTGAAAGGAGTTAATTACACTGTAATTTGTTATTGAAGGGTTCATGTCAAGGCACTTGGCTTCCTGAACTCTTGGGTGGTCATGATGTGTTGTCAGATACCGCTCATAATCTAGGAATATAGGTTTATTAATTGATGAATTAATAAACCAATCCTGATTAGAATTAATAGGATTAATTCTAATTAATTAAGGATTATTAATCTCAAAGACGTTTGGATTAATTCATGTTCGCTACCAATTGATCGGGAAACCTATTAGGTCACACACAAAAGAGGAATATTTATTCAAGATGTTATTTAATAACAAGTGGAGTTTATTGCAAGAAAGAGAAGTTGATGTGGCTAAATTATAATTAGTTATAATTTATGGGCCAATTTGTAATTCTGTGAACTTGAGGGGTTCTAATTACAAATAGAGATTTTTGGAATTCTTAGACGTGAGGACCATTCTTTCATGTGTTTCATGACTTGTTTGCTGCCTTTTATTAAACTAACACACACATGAAGAAATGGGTGTCAATGCTGCTTTTTATCAACACACATGAAGGAATGGGTGTCATGACATGAGATAATGTGTGTTGGGCCATCCACACAAGAGATAAATAAGGATATGATCTTTATGTTCTCAAGACAATCTCTCTCTCTCGTGTGACTCCTTCCAAGAGTGACACCAAGACTCTTCTTCATATTCTTCTTTCTCTGGTTTTGCTTATCAAGAAGAACAACAAAGAAAAAACCCACCCACCATTGTTGTTTTCTGCTAGCACAGAAAATCTTGGTGCTTGAGTGAGATCCTCTGTGTGGATTTCTGTTAGAGATAATCACACACTTTGATTACAGTGGTTGGAGATACAACTCTCGTGGTGATTCTTCAAGAGGATTGCTGGATCACGCCACAATTATCATACTCGAAGAAAGAAAATTTTGTTTTCACACAAACAAAGAAAGGTAAAAGTTGTTATCTTTATTTCTCTGTTTTATATATACATGTCTTGTTTTTCACACATATCTGGATCCTGGGATGGTATCTCGTTTTTAATTTTCACTGCGTCGTATATGATACGCATGAGATACCCAATAGGAATTCTCGATCTTCCAGTATATGGCCTGCCTAACTACCGTTTGGTGAACAACTCACAGGCTAGAGAATTTTTCTGGAGAGAGAGAGAGAGAGACACTTGGCCTTTCACAGAGAAGAAGCCGTCTCTTGGAGTGTGTGTTTTGTAACAACCACATTGTTTCCAATCCTCCTGTTTAACCTAAATAAAACCCTAGGTTAAACTGGACTGGACCATTGGACTCTTTGTTTAACCTTTTGGGCTTAATTAATTATTCCCAACAAATAATTAATTTTTTCAGACCAAATAAATCGGTCCAATTAAATAAGCTTGAATCAGTTTAGTCCCAGGTTAATCCCTAATTATTCAAACTGGGCCAAAGCCCTAAATAATTAATTAACCCGCTAAACTAATTTAATTAATTTTCTCTCTCCATGGACCCTTATTTTATTCTAGTCTAATAATTAAATCAGACTACTTAAATAAAATAAATTCTATTTAATTTAATTGAATTCCTTAGCCCGTATTTAATTAGGACTCACAGTCTATACTGGAGACCAAAAAACACACCGCTTTGGCTACTAAAATGACCAAAATACCCTTGCCATATAAATAGTTGTATTTTATATTTTAAATATTTCCTAATATCACCATAAGGAAATATTAACCCCAGGGACAGTGCTTCGTTAGCAAAGTCTCCGACCTACAGGTGTAATGACTAAAATACCCCTCTATACATTGTCGTACATTCAAAGAAGAAAAAGTGTACTAACACATCTCTAAATGACATCTACCATCCTTAAGCCTCTAGTCCAACGATCTACGACTTCCTGGATTGTTTTCGCTTTCTAAGAGAGCTACCCTAAAGCAAATATCCAAGTCATGTTTCCCAAGGCCCAGGATATTTAGATCATTCAAACAACCACAAGGGGCGATATAGTATAGAAATTATCTTGTACAAGTTTGTCTTAACTAACTAGTCACATATACCCAACATGCAAGTATATTAGTCCTACGATAGAACCTCAACTATAGCATATCAATGCATATGCTTCTAGCTTCGTCAGACCACCAACTCATACTTAAGTCATAGAGTACTAGTCAACGCTGTAGCGGTAGTAGTCTAGGTTTCTACCATATAGTACTTTTAGAAACCACTACTACAGGTCTTGTTCTACGTATTCGAAATACGCTTATGTCATGAAATGAGTGGACTACTCACTGGCTAAAAGGTAAGCCATTCCCCATTTAGAATTCACAACATAATAACCTAGACATGATGAGATTCTCATTCTTATTAATCGGTTAAGAATCAAAGTTTATGTGTTAAGTAACCCGTAATCCATACCTTACTGTGAAAGACCTCCATTCACATGGATTACTTATTTAAACACAATGGGTCTTTTTCAAACGTAATTGTGAACAAATAAAATTGTAAATTCACAAACAATTTTTGAAAATAAATTATTTTATTAAAACATTCAATTTTTTACATCAGAAACCTAGCCCAAGAGGGCGTACATTCCAACAATCTTCCACTTGCATTCTAAGACTAAGTAAATCCGTAGGTGCCCACCCCTATGGCGTCTAAGTGTCTCTTAAAGACTCTCTTAGCCAAAGGCTTGGTGAATGGATCTGCTAGATTGTTCTCGGAGGCAATCTGCTCCACCACGACTTCCTGTCTTTGAATGAAATTCCGGATCAGGTAGTACTTCCTCTCGATATGCCTCTCCTTCTTATGGTTCGGAGGTTCTTTGGATTGCGATATTGCTCCAGTATTGTCACAATACATCACAATCGGCCTGTCCATGTGTGGCATGACTCCAAGTTCTGAAAGGAACTTTCGGAATCAGATTGCTTCCTTAGATGTCTCCAAAGCTGCCACATACTCAGCTTCTATAGTTGAGTCAGCAATGCAAGATTGCTTGATACTCCTCTATGAAATAGCTCCTCCAAACAAGGTAAAGACATAGCTACTAGTAGATTTTCTCTCATCCTTATCCGCCTGGAAGTCTGAGTCTGTATATCATGTAGGAATCAAGTCATCAGCCCTGTAAACCAGCATATAATCTCTCGTTCCCTTGAGGTACTTGAGAGTATGCTTTACAACTTGCTAATGAACCTCCCCAGGGTTTGACTGATATTTGCTAACCAAGCCTACGACAAAGCAAATATCTGGCCTAGTACACAGCATGGCGTACATGAGACTTCCCACAACCGAAGTGTAGGGAATCCTACTCATTTTGTACTTTTCTTCTTCAGACTTAGGACAGTCCCTTAAATAAAGTGACAATCTATGTTTGCAAGGAATTAGAGCTCCCTTGCATGAGTCCATGCTATACTTGGCCAGCATCTTGTCAATGTATACCGCTTGGGATAATCCTAACATTCTCTGCTTCCTATTTCTAAGAAGTCTAATCCCAAGAATGTAGTTGACTTCTCCCAAGTCCTTCATACTGAATTGACTAGACAACCAAATCTTTGTAGATGACATTGACCCCACATCATTTCCAATTAGTAGAATGCCATCCACATACAAGACAAGAAAAATCACATTAATGCTTTCAAGTTTCCTGTACACACATGGTTCATCCTCATTTTAAACAAAACCATAACACTTTACAATCTTATCAAAATGAATGTTCCACACTCTCGATGCCTGCTTAAGTCCATAAATGGACTTCTTAAGCTTGCAAACCATATGCTCTTGGCATTTAGCAACAAAGCCTTCCGGTTGGGACATATAGATGTGTTTACTAAGATGGCCATTTAAAAATGCCGTCTTGACATCCATTTGCCATATCTCGTAGTTATAATGACATGCGATGGCAATAAATATATGGATGGACTTAAGCATGGCTACCGGGGAAAATGTTTCCTCATAGTCGATTCCCCCTTTCTGAGTATACCATTTCGCCACAAGTCTAGTTTTGAAAGTTTCCACCTTCCCATCTACTCCCTTCTTTCTCTTGTATACCCACTTACACCCTATGGGTTTTATCCTTTCAGGTGAAGCTACAAGATCCCTAACTTGATTGAGATACATAGACTCAATCTCGGCTTTCATTACTTTATGCCACAGATTTGCATCGGCATCAACAATAGCCTCCTCGTATCTAGTGGGGTCTTGTTCCTGATGGTCAGAAACCAGCTCGAAAGCTTTTCCAGTCCACCTTTCTGGAACCCTAGACACTTTCCCACTACGACGAGGCTCCATTTGTACAGGCTCTTGAGGCTGTGCCTCTTCTTGTTCCAATCTGGTCAGAAGAAGTTGCTTCCGAAGATAACTTCTCATCCAGTTCCAACCTAGTTGAACTTTTCGTGAAAGTACTTTGATCATCCTCTAAGTATCTAGCATTGGTACTAACTAGTACCTTCTGCTCCTTAGCATAATAAAAGTAACCACCATTTGTTCCTTTTGGATACCCAACAAAATAGCATAATTCTGATCTTGGTTCTAACTTGTCTCCTTTAACCAGTACATAAGCTGGACAATTTCATATCCTGAGATGATTCAGACTTAGCTTACGCCCAGTCCACATCTCATAGGGAGTTCTAGGTACTGACTTGGAAGGTACCAAGTTCAGAATATATGCCGTTGTTTCCAAAGTATATCTCCAAAAAGATACTGGAAGAGTAGATGAGACATCATGCTACAGACCATTTCTATCAATGTCCTGATCCTTCTCTCAACTACTCTGTTCTGATGGGGTGTCCCCGGCACAAAGAGCTGTGATACTATCTCATGATGTACCATGTAGTCCTTGAATTCACCAAGGAGGTACTCTCCACCACGATCCGATCGTAAGGTCTTGATCAATTTACTTGTCCGACGCTCCACTTCCGCCTTAAACTCTTTGAACTTGTCAAAAGAGTCAGACTTGCGTCTCATCAAGTAAACGTAACCAAACATTGTACAATCATCCGTGAAAGTGATGAAGTACTCAAAACCTCCTCTAGCCGGTGTAGATAGGGAACCACACACATCAGTGTGAACAAGACTCAATACCTCCTTGGCTCATCCGCCTTTGGGGCAAATAACCTTTTGGTCATTTTTCCCCTCAGACAGGATTCACACTGAGGCCAATTTTCCAATCTCAATGAGCCTAAGGGCCCATCATGGATCAATCTCTGAATCCTAGTTGAGTTGATATTCCCAACCTTAGATGCCAAAGATAAGATTCATTGACATTAGTCTTTCTCTTCCTTGTTAAAGGTTCAGATTGAGCATTATTTAATTAATTGTTAATAGGGTTTAAGAAAAATAAATTTTCATACATGTGCCTAGTACATAAAATTTCTTCATCTCTACTGATAGAAATACCAGAATGGAAAGATACAGAATATCCTTGATTTATTAGTTTCGCAACCGAAATCAAATTCTGTCTAAATCCAAGTACATATAAAATATCTTTCAAAATCACTATTCTATTACAATAAAAAACATGATCCAGTTCTCCCACTGCAAGGGCCCAAACTTGTACTCTATTTCCCATACGTAGTTCACGTTCGCACTTCTGGAGTCTTCTTATCTTTCTAAACTCCTGCAAGAAGTTACAGATGTGATCAGTAGCTCCTGAATCAACAATCCAAGTGGAAGTTGATCCAACTATTGATAGAAACTCTATATAGAAAACATTACCTATGGGGTTTTTCTTGGCTTAAAGATCTGAACACTCCTTTTTCCAGTGTCCCTTCAGTCCACACTTGAAGCACTTGCCCTTGGGTTTGTCTTTGGGCTGGACCGCTGCATTCCCCTTCTTTTTCTTGAACTTTCTGGGCTTGGGCCTAGTTCTAGAAAATGAAGCCTTGGCAATCATAGCCTTAGACTATGGCTTCATGACCTTTTCCACCATCTGGAGCTTCTTCATCAACTTAGTCAAACCCATGTTCAACTTGTTCATGTTATAGTTCAATTTGAATTGAGTAAAAGAACCCGGTAGAGATTCGAGAACCATGTCTACTTAGCTCTCGGGGTCAATGACAGCCCCTAAGATTTCTGCCTCCTCAAAAGCATCAATCATCTTGAGCATATACTCTCTGACTGATGCTCCCTCAACCATCTTAGTGTTAATGATGGTTTAAAAAGCCTCCTACCTTGCGGGTCAGCTCTTATCCGCGAACATCATGGCTAATGATTGGATTATGTCATACACAGTGGTCATGTGCTCATGTTTGGATTGGAACACATTAGACATGGAGGCCAACATGTAACAACGAGCCATCTCGTCGGCCTTCTTCCATGCCTTCTTAGCCTCCGCTCTTCGATGGTGGAACTCTCCTCGATAACAAGGCAGGTTTCAAAAATGATATACTTATATTCTTTCGCTATCAGTATTATGTCCAGGTTCCTTTTCCAATCCACATAGTTTGGTCCCGTTAGCTTATTCTCTCGGAGAATAACGGCTAATGGACTAAAAGAACCTCCCACCATTTCTGAAAAATCGAAAAATAAAAGAAAAAAGATTCAGTTTGTGAAAACAAAATAAATATGTGCACTTTATCCTTATTATCAAAACTGATAATAATCAATTTGGCTCTTAGGAAAACTGACTTAACTTCTTGGAAAGATTAACAGTTTCCTAAGATAAGTGTGTTAACCACCACAAATTAATTTTCCTTCTAGGTAATGATCTAGAAGATAACTCCATCGAGGGGATGGCCATTTCCTCTTATTTCCTATGGACATACCTCGCACTATGACTTCTAATGAGGGGTTGGCTAATCATAGTACGTGCCTCAGGTTATTAATTACATCTCTCCATTAGATCTACATCCTTGTTGTATCCCTATCCTATACGGGTTCACTCCTAGGGTGACGTGAGGGGACCCACGATCTCTAATGAGGATCGTGATGGAGAGGCTTATCTCTAATGGGGACCCACGATCTCTACGTCAAGGCTTATATCCTTTGAGAGTTTTTCCCATGGACTAATTTTATTTAAGTTAAAAACTTAATGATTTCAAAAAATTTTCAATTAAAACTTTCTAGAGACTTTAGTCTCAAGTTTATTTGACAAAATAATTTTTTTTTGTGCCAAACTAAAACAAAATGGCTTTCTATTTTAACCTTACAAAAATATCTAAATCCAATATATTTTCTATGTCAATGATTAAATCCTTTGACAAAATATCTAAGGATTAATTTTTGTTCAAGTTAAAATAACCATTTAATTTGTAGAAAAATATTTTCCTTCTCAAAATATTCCCAAAGACTTTGGTTTTTGAGAAAAAGTGCACATAGGTACCAAAAATAAATAGCATGCTAGAAAACAGTAGACATTTTCATGCTCTTCTATTTTTAAACCTAAGTGCCCAGATAATAGAATTAAACACATTAATTCATTAATTAATGGTCTTGTTTAATCCTAAAATCCCTTACTAATATTTTCATGCAAAAATATTTCTTGAATATTAACTATTGCAAAATATTAACTTCGTCTGGTATGGACCCCAAAACTAAAAGAAATTACAAGAAAAATTAAAAAAAAAAAATTCCTTAGTCCATCGCACCCACCGCATTGGATCAGCCACCCATCTGAACTGTGGTCCACTACAACCGCCGCACAGAACCAGAACCCATGAGAAAACAGTGCGGACCGGCCTTCCAGACCCTAGCCGGCGCCAGTTAGGCTCTATTAGCCTTTTCCTGCAATTTTTTTCTATGATTTTCCTCTGCAAATTTCCTCTATTTTTCTGCACGGTTTCTGGTGCCATTAGCTCTCCGATTTCAATCTTAATAGAATGAAATCAACCAAAACCAACAGCCGCCTATACCCATAAACATTGGGCTTAAACGATTTACTAAGAAAAATAGTAAATTACTAATTCCTATACCTCCACCCGCGAGATTTAACAGAAAATCTATCCATACCATAAACAGCGAAGGATCACAATTTTAATCACACGTATGTATCCAATTTTATTCATCTTGAAGTATGCTCCCTATATTTTCACAAACCTTCATGCTATGGTACCAATTGAAGGCATAGAAAGCAAGAAAACACAGGGCACGCAGCGGAAGCGAATATAAAAAACTTGGAAAACAAGAACAGGGATTCCAGGGGAGGGCCGGCACTAGTTGCACCCTGTCCCAATCCCGAGGTTTTAAAATTTTTACCTTTCCTTTTGGTTTTCAAGGATGGCTGGACTGGAATGTGCGCAACCAGGATAGATGTGCTGGTAGAAGCCTCTAGTGCGATTCTTGCAAGCTTCCTACTCCGTCTTTGCATGTATGTGAATGCCGAACTCTCAGTCTTCTAATATATGGCCTGCCTAACTACCGCTTGGTGAACAACTAATAGGCTAGGGAATTTTTCTGGAGAGAGAAAGAGACGCCTGGCCTTTCACAGAGAAGAAGCCGTCTCTTAGAGTGTGTGTTCTGTAACAACCATGTTATTTCCAATCCTCCTGTTTAACCTAAATAAAACCCTAGGTTAAACTGGACTGGGCCATTGGACTCTTAGTTTAACCATTTTGGTATAATTAATTATTCTAGTTAGAACCAACGAAATAGCCCAGCAAATAATTAATTTTTCTAACCCAAATAAACCAATCCAATTAAATAAGCCTAAATCAGTTTAGTCCCAGGTTAATCCCTAATTATTCAAACTGGGCCAAAGCCCTGAATAATTAATTAACCCACTAAACTAATTTAATTAATTCTCACTCTCCATGGACCTTTATTTTATTCTAGCCCAATAATTAAATCAGGCTACTTAAATAAAATAAAATAAATTTAATTTAATTTAATTCCTTAGCCCATATTTAATTAGGACTCACGGTCTATACTGGGGACCAAAAGACACACCGCCTTGGCTACTAAAATGACCAAACACCCTTGCCATATAAATAGTTGTATTTTGCATTTTAAATATTTCCTAATATCACCATAAGAAAATATTGACCCCAAGGACAGTATTGCGTTAGCAAAGTCTCCGACCTACAGGTGTAATGACTAAAATATCTCTCTATACATCACCGTACATTCAAAAAGGAAGAAGTATACTAACACCTCTCTAAATGACATCTACCATCCTTAGGCCTCTAGTTCAATGACCCACGACTTCCTGGATTGTTTTCGCTTTCCAAGGGAGCTACCCTAAAGCAAACATCCAAGTCATGTTTCCCAAGGCCCTGAATATTTAGATCATTCAGACAACCACAATGGGCGATATAGTATAGAAACTATCTTGTACAAGTTTGTCTTAACTAACTAGTCATATATACCCAACATACAAGTATATTGGCCATACAATAGAACCTCAACTATAGCATATCAATGTATATGCTTCCAGCTTCATCAGACCACCAACTCATACTCAAGTTATAGAGTACTAGTCCACACTGTAGCGATAGTAGTCTAGGTTTCTACCATATAGTACTTTTAGAAACCACTACTACAGGTCCTGTTCTACATATTCAAAATACGCTTATGTTATGAAATGAGTGGACTACTCACTGGCTAAAGGTAAGCCATTCCCCATTTAGAATTCACAACATAATAACCTAGACATGATGAGATTCCTATTCTCATCAATCGGTTAAGAACAAAAGTTTATGTGTTAAGTAACCCGTGATCCATACCTTACTGTGAAAGACATCCATTCACATTGACCACTTATTTAAACACAATGGGTTTTTTCTAAACGTAATTGTACACAAATAAAATTGTAAATTCACAAACAATTTCTAAAAATAAATTATTTTATTAAAATATTTGATTTTTTACATCAGAAACCTAGTCTAAAAGGGTATACATCCCAACAAAAGATCCCCTCCCCCCACCCCACTCTCCATTCTAGGGCATTTTGCTTTAATTTGAAAAGGATGATTATTTTGTATTCATTGATGCGTAAATTTTGGGTGTAAAAAAAATCATACAATTTAAATTCATCCCTAACTAAGTTTTAATTAAAACATTAATTTCTAAATTATAGATATGAGTAAATATACTCATTGCAAGCATAGTGTATAAAATTAATGAGTATCGTTCCTCAAGGAACAACTACCATTAGTTATCGTTCATTTATTGTTTAAAATGATAATAGAGTAAAAATAAAAATAAAGAATAATATACACAACTTAAGGATGAAAGAATATGCAATTTAGAAAAAAATTCTTGAAGGCATGATAATGAATTACTAAGCAAATATCACAATTAATTATCATCTTGGCATTATGAAAGAATTATAATAGAATCTAATCATTTCCCAAGTCATAGACCCACTATCTCATGATTAAATTAGCAGATTTTCCAATCAAACCAACTTAACCCAAAGGTGCATTAAACTCATCCTTCAACAATTATCCTTATACTCTAGGTGATAATGAACATGAAATTAGCCAATGACCCTGTACTCTAGATGAAATCAACTAACCTTTAATTACATTGGTTCTTTGTTCTTAACTTCGGTTCCCAAGTCTGTTAAGAGATAATAAATATGAAATCAATGAAATTAAATAAACTCCTAACAACATTTCACATGTCAATTAGAAGCAAATCTAAATTCATCAATTTTTTTAATAATCACAAGTAATCAAATATCATGAACGATAATAAATTGATCAAAAAGCTAAATTGACCCAAAAATCTTGAATCCCCAAATAATGTCAAATTATAATAAAAACATTATTCACATCATTGTTTTAGGAAAAGAAAACAAAGATAAAAGAAAAAACTCATAGACAAACCATCATCCTTCTTCTTGAAGACCTTCTTGAGCAATGCCCCTTAATTGATGAATCTCTCTTCAATAATTGATTGACAGCCTTGATCCTCGGATTCATATGTTTCTCTTTGTTTTTTCTTGCTTAAATATGCTCCCAAGATGCCAAAATTTGTTCTCTAATAGTTTTAGGCTGGGTACAAGTTGGAAAATACCAAAACTTTTAGAAAATTCCCAAATTCGTGCATGAATAAGAAAATCGCCGCCTTAGGACAGCATGGAGCCAGTGCCAGCCCCTCACGGCCGACACCGGCTGTGCACTGTTGGCCCCAAGGTGCTCTATTTTTTGGCTTTCTCCCTTACTTCTAGCATAGAGCCGATGCCGGCTCTGGCTCCGTGGGACACTGTTGGCGCTGGCCATATATTGTAACATCGACAGTTTTTTGTCATTTTTTTCTTCATTTTGCAATAAAATTCCAAAATACCTTTCCAAAGACAAAATATCAAAGATGAATAATTATGACTAGTTATTATAGCAAATGTATCACAAAATATCCCCAAATAACTAGGGAATTATAAATGAATTTAGCCCCTATAACATTCCCCCAAACTTGAATATTTGCTTATCCTCAAGCAAAGTACTTAAGACAAGACAACATAAGGGAAACTTTCAAAATTTCTAACTTATAACAAAGCCACAATTCTCCTTCAAACTTTAGACATGATCTTGTTATTCTTTCAACCCTTTAGAAATATTTACAAATTAAAGTACTAGATAAGACATACCAAGGCCTTCGAAGACAAATTACACAAGTTTATACTTTAGTCCAAGAAAATTATTTAATTCTTTATGCAAAAATGTAGATAATATGAATCATACAAGTCAAGCTATCTACCAATTTAAGCATTATGTACGCAAAAATTGTACAACTCAAGTAATAATTTAAGGAAAGCACTCCACACCTTTTTTTTTTTTTTTTGCAAAGACTTAGGAAATTAATAGCCTCAAATGAATGGATTTATCTTCACACACCGTATTGACCCCCCTTTTCTAGTCATTATACAATTTTTCATCATATTTTTCAACATTCGCTTTCTTTGCTCTTTCTTGCCTTTTTACCTTTGAGATAGCCTCAAGAGAGTGCACCGAATAATACTTGTTACTTCTCTCCATATTAGCCCCTTTTCAGAAAAAAGTCTTCAATAATAAAAAATAAGAGCATTTTTTCAACTCAAGTTTTTCTAACTCACAAAACAATAAATTTTTCCACTTAATATTTTTAACTTCCTCACATTCTTAAAGCCAAGCAAATTTCAAATCCATAATAGTCAACAACTTTCACTACATTCATCACATTATTCACCTTCAAACTAGATGAATTAAATAACATTCAAATACTAATGCATAAACAAGATTAACTCAAATTTTCAAGACTTAATATATCCAATCCAATAAACTAATTCATTGTTAATAAATATCCAACAATTGAATGATAAAAATCATATCCCAAGTAAGAAAGATAACTACAACCGCATTACAAGTCAAAACAATGAAAAAAAAAAGAAGTTTCAAAAAAATTTAGCCAATGTAGCCTAAAAACTAGAGTATATAGAATATATCTTCAATGCTAAATTCTCCTGCACAGTTAAACTGGACATTGTCCTCAATGGCCAAAAATATAACAATGAAAGCAAAGCCAATAGACTACAAGAAATAGAGGGAAAGAAGATAAGAAAAGAAAATACTTCCATAATGGAGTAGCTTCAACATAGGTGAATCCATCACAAGGAGTCATTGGGAAATGTACGTAGAAAAAAAATACAAAAGAAAAAAAAATATAAAACTAGAAAAAGAAATGAAACTAAAATAAAAACAAACTAAGAAGAAACCTAAAAAAAAAATTATGAAAATATAAATAGAAAAGAAAACTAAATAAAATAAACAGTGATTAGTAGAAAAATGCTCAATTATTATCATCCTTCTTATCATGGTCATCCTTATTATCATCCTCAACCATATAGCTACCATCACCTCCTGGGGGTCTAGGAAATTGCTACATCCATTGCACCCATTGTTGCTCCTAAGCGTCTTGCCTCCTATTAAGGGCAATAATGGACTCACGAAGCTAAAGAAGTATCTCCATCTGTGTCTCTATGCCTATTCTCAACTGCTCAAACTAACCCCTCACCTCAGTCTCAAAATCAGCCTTTAATTGGGACTGTGAACCACTAGCATGAGCTCGAGGTGGTGGTGCAGGGTGCTCCTCCTCCACATGTGGAGGCTCAACTTAGCACGGGCGTTGCACATCATAAGGCCTCAACCATCACCTCACCTGAATACTGTACTGATAACCACAGCTAACTAATGTTTGCCAAGTAACTAGAACCCGCTCAGTTGTGGTCTCAGTAAGTTCCCCCTCAAAACTAATGCTAAAAGCCTCTAGAATTTTCATGATCACAAGGGGGAAAACAAAAGCTTTGGTGGAAAGGCAAGAATGGACCATATCTCGCAGAGATTAGATAATTAAAGGAGTAAGCGAGATAGGCTGGGCATGCATCATCTTATGTAGAATATAAAGATTAATCACTCGGGATTCGTTAAACCTACTAGCTTTAGAACAATATTGTAAGAAAAAAGATAGACTAGGGCATGTAGGTTGGCCTCAAGGTCATTCTTAGAATAGAAACCTACCTGCCCTACTAGACCTCTCTTGTACATCCTTATGGTAGCTCTAGTGTCATTCACTCTCTATTCAAGGTCAGAAATTTTTTTTTTTGGTTGTGGTGATCTACAGCTAACCAAGGGCCTTCATTATTAACATGTAAGATGGCTGCCAGTCTCTCTCTATCCACATAAATAGGGGTTTTCTTTTACCCTGGTCTTATAGTCTCAAGGTAATTATTTCTTTTCTGGACCATTTTAGCATAAAAATCTTTAACCAAAATAGGGCAACAGGTCATATCAATTGAATAATAGGTCCCTACTCCAATCATCTAAATATCATTCCCAACTTAAGGGCACGGTCTAGAGAAGGTGCAAAAGTGCATTCCACAATTATTTTCTTAGAAACACTCTTGGAGTACCACTTTTGACAGGAAGGGTTAATGAAATCAGCAAGGTGTAAGAACAAGGGGTCTATAGATATGAGGATAGAAGAAGATAAGTCTCTAGCCTTTTTGGAAGATTGACCTTTGTCTTTAGACATGATGAGGGTGTTTGAAGATGGGAATCAAGAAAGAATGATAATGAGGCACTACAACAATACAACAATAACCTTATCTCGGTAAAATCAATCCACCACGACACAATACAACACACAACCCTCAACCATTCACAATTTTCAATCACTCCACAACCTCCTCAATCAAAAATATAAATCAATCAATCCCAATCTCCTTTCAAATCCTACAAAAAGAAATATAATACCACAATTCAAACCACTATATAGTTTCCAACTTGTAAACAACCTAACCATAGAATGTGAAAAACATGTCCATATTATAATTAAGGAAGAATGCATCATGGCTAATGACTTTGTCTCTTTAGCATGAATTCATTACCAAAATAATTCCAACGACCCAACAATAGCTAACATATGATCAAATTATGGAACATGTGATAGAAAAATTAATTTGTGAATCATAAACTCATGCTATTCCAGTTATAATGGAACCACCAATTTAATCAAATTAACCACCAACTATATTATGAAATTTTCACCAAAAATAGGGAAAATCTATAGCAAGAATTTAACTATAAGAATGCCAAAAAAAAAAAAAATCATGCATTAATAATCTCTAATGTATGGGCAAGCAAAATGTTAAATCCTTTTGAAGAAATCTTCACTTGAAAGAGGGGATTTGAAAGTAGGTTCTTGAAGAAAAAGTTGGGATTTTTTAAGATGTAATGTGTAGATTCAGCAAAAATAAGAAGGTTTGATGTTGGATTGGTGTTTCTGAAGGCAAAAATTGATCCAGTGGTGCTTAGAGATGAAGAAACAGTGCGGGGTTGAGAGAAATATCGATGGAAGTTGAAAAAGTTTGAAAACAAATGGCTAAAATCAGCTATTTAGAGAAGAGGCCCAACATGAATTGGTACCAGCTTAGTGCGCCTAGGTTGGTGCCGGCCCAGGTCTGTCTGGTCTGGAGAATTTTTTTATTATTATTATTTAATGAAAGCAACAATAATGAAAACACATGATCATGAAGAAAATGCAATTATCCCATGAATTAAAAATATGGGAAGATAAACAAAAACAAACAGAAATTAAAGAGATGTCCCAAATAAATAAAACCAAAGCATTGAAAATTCATCTTTTTCCACAGTCTTGATCATGTAGATTTGTTTCGGTGTTCCCAGGAAGAGATCCCGTTTGACAGTCTGGCTAATTGCCCAATTTGATTTTCAAGATTGTGCATTGATGCCTCCAAACTTTTTGTCATAGCATCCACTCATTAAAACCTTACCTCAGTTAAACTCACTATTTTGTTAACCAACTCCTCCAATGATGGCTTTTATAGTGGTGCATTGTAGGGTAAGAAGGGTTGAGTCATTTAACTGCCACCAAAATTAGGTAGGGTTTTCCTAGGTTGGTTTTGATTTGTCCAAGAGAAATTAGGATGGTTCCTCCAACTCGGATTATATGTGGCACTATAGGGATTATTACCTTGTCACACATTATTCAGGAAAATAGCTTGTTCTAAGGAATCTCAGGACGAACCCTATGATTTAGCACTCATGATTGAGATGCCCTTTTTCACAAAAATCACTGTTACTTTTCATTACCTAGCTTGGAGAGGGGGTCATCACCATTTGTACCCTTTTTTGCGTAAATGCCTCAACCTTAGCTTCTAAAGTAGCTACAGTATCCACCTTATGCACACGTTGAACACGAGCCCTATTCCTTGGATTACCCCCATTAGCAGTTATTCATTCCAATGTTCTCTACCAACTCATACACTTCCTTCGGGGTCTTAGAATTGATTGCCCTTCCAGCAAATGCATCACCTAACTATTTTAAGGCAAAGTTTAGTCCACTATAGAAAATCTGCATTTGCATTCCTAGCTCAAACCCATGATGAGGACACTTTCTAAGAATCTCCTTCCATCTTTCCCAACACTCGTAAAGGCTTTCAAAATCTAACTGTTGGAAGGCAAAAATGTCAGTCCTAAGTTTGGCTATTTTGGCTGGGGGGAAAGTACTTTGTGAAAAATTTCTTAGCTAGCCCATTCTATGTAGTGATAGATCCTACTGGTAAAGATTTTAACCATGATTTGGCTCCATCCCTCAAGGAAAAAGGAAAAAACTTCAACTTTATAGCATCCTTTGAAACACCATTCATCTTGAAAGTATCACAAATTTCTAAGAAACTAGCAAGGTGGGCATTAGGGTCTTCATCCGGTGACCCATGAAATTGTACCATGTTCTTGATTATTTGGATAATGTTGGGTTTGATTCAAAATTGTTCGCTTCCACTCTAGGTCTAGTGAGGCTCGAGTCTATACCTAAAATCGCTAGCTTAAAAAAGTCATCCATGGTCCTTCTACCACTATTCCCACCATTATTACCATTATTGTTTTGGTTAACTTCCATCTCTCCTATTGAACTTGCTGGCTTATCCTTTTGCTAGAGTGCCCTCGGAATCCTTGTCAAAGTTCATTCAATCTCAGGATCAAAATCCACCGGTTCTTCTTGGAATCATCAGGTCATACACTAATGGCTAAGAATTCAAGAAAAATAAGATGATAAGATTATAGAACTTAAACATAATTAAGTACAAAGTTCAACATAAACTAAGTTAGTTAACTAAAGTACATTTATATACACAACAAGATATGACACTAATTTACACAAGGAATATATACATATATATATATATATATATATATATATATATATATATACATACATACATACATAGCCAAATCAATGAAATTGAAGCGTTCATGATATTGTTCCCCGCAAAGGTGTCAAAAACTTGATGCGTAAATTTTGATTGTATAAAAAATCATACGATTTAAATCCATCCCTAGCCAAGTTTTAATTAAAACATTAATCTCCAAATTAAATATATGAGTAAGTATACTCATCGCAAGCATAGTATAGGGAATTAACGAGTATCGATCCTCAAGGAACAACAATTATTAGTTACTGTTCATTCATTGTTTAACTGACCCAATCAAATAATAATGGAGTATAAAGGAAAATAAAAAATATATATACAACTCAAGGATGAAAGAATATGCAATTTAGACAAATATTCTTGAAGACATGGCAATGAATTACTTTAGCAAATATCACAATTAATTATTATCTTGGCATCATGAAAGAATTATAATAGAATCCAATCATTTCCCAAGTCTTAGACTCACTATCTCATGATTAAATTAGTATATTTCCTAATCAATCCAACATAACCAAAAAGATGCATTAAACTCATCCTTCAACAATTATCCTTATACTCTATATGAAATCAACTAATCTTTGATTACATTAGTTCTTTGTTCTTAACTTTCCCAAGTCCGTTAATAGATAACAAATATGAAATCAATGAAATTAAATCAACTCCTAACATCATTTTCCAAGTCAATTAGAAGTAAATCTAATTTCATTAATTCTTTAATAAAACAAGTAATCAAATACCAAGAACAATAATAAATTGATCAAATAGCTAAATTGACCTAAAATCATAAGTCCCAAAATAATGTCAAATTACACAAAAAAAATTAATCACATCATTGTTCTAGAAAAAGAAAACAAAGGTAAAAGAAAAAACCCTCATTCTCCTTGAAAACCTTCTTGAACAATGCCCCTTGATTAATGAATCTCTCTTCAATGACTGATTGGCAGCTTTGATCCTCAGATTCATACATTCCTCTTGTGTTTTCCTTGCTTAAATAGGCTCCCAAGATGCCAAAATTCATTCCCTAAAAGTTCTAGACCGAGTATAAGTTAGAAAATACCAAAACTCTTAGGAAATTTCCAAATTCACGCCTGAACAGGAAAATTGCCGCCTTGGGACAGCCTTGAGCTATCACGGCCGGCACTGGCCATACATTGTCGACCTCGACGTGCTCTATTTTTCAGCTTTCTCCCCTGCTTCTAGCATAGGGCCAACGCCGACTGTGCACTGCAACGGCAACAGTTTTTGGTCATATTTTTCTGCATTCTGCCATAAAACACCAAAATACTTTCTAAAGGCAAAATATTAAATATGAAGGAATATGACTAGTTATTACAGCAAATGCATCACAAAATATCCTTAAATAACTAGGAAATTATAAATGAATTTAGTCATTATCACTCATCTTGTTAAAATTTAAATATTTTACTATAAGAGTTATTATATTATCTTTATTAATTTAAAGAATTAGTGGTGAGTGTAAATGACAAATTTCAAGTCTGTAAATTAAGATAAGAAAAATATAGAAAAATACAAAATATTTAGTGAATATGAAAAGTGGTTACAATTCTTCGAAGAAGTCCTCTGATTCTTCTCTTTTGAAAAATATTAATGCAAGTGCTCAAAAGCTTGATCTTGGATTGAATGGAATTTGACGCTGAACATTTGATTGCCAAGCCTTCGAGACTTGTTTGATGCAGAGCAAGATGAACCCTTGAAATTTGATGTAGATTCTGAACCTTGAATTTGTTGAAGCTTGAGCTTGAACTTTGAAGCTTGATTTTACTGAAGCTTGATCTTGAACTTTGAAACTTGAACTTGAATGATGTTGAAACTTGAGGATGTCTCTTGTTTGTTGAAGATCCGAGGGTGGCTTTGTTGTTGATGCTTTAAGATGCCTTGAACCTTTGAGTGAATACCATATTTATAGGCCAAAAATCCCTTAAATTTAGCATAAACAACCGACGTGGGATTTTAAAGAAACCTCCTAACAAATCCTAATAGACTTGGGCTTAATTTATGTTTTAATCCAACTTCATTTAGTCAACATTATATTTGGGTTAGGAGATTCTTAAAAAGTCTAACTTTCGGGCCTAACCCAATTCCATTTAATCCATAATATATTAGATTTAATATGAAATCGACCCTTAACAATAGCTCAATTTTAATAGTCTGATTTCATAATACATTGGATTTAATGGACTTTTAATGATGACCCAACTATATTAATCCAAGAATAATTATATTTATTCATGGATTAATTTTAATTAACCAAGACTAAAATATTTAATTTTATTTTAGCCTTGATAAAAAAATATTATTTTTTTGTTTCCAAATTTTCTTGTCTACAAATGCCCCCTCTTCAAGACTTGAGGAAAAATGCTTTGTCAAAAGAATTTCGCAACAAGACTTGAAGTATTTAAAAAATATTATTAATTTCTCAATTTCTCAATTTATTTAGAAATTAATATAGGAGCCTTTTTCAAATCCTTAATAAAACATAATTCTTTTTCTACTTCTATAAGAAATTAGACTTAGCCAAAGATTTGAAATCCAAATTTAAGGAGGAATCATATTTCTTGAATCCACCAATCAAATCCAAGTTAAAATCTTCTAATTACGAATTAGAAGTCTTTTAGGATTTTGAATAAGCATCCCACAGTACCTATAAAAAGGCTTGTATCTTCACAATTTTTCCACACAAATTCAAATGATCTTCACCAATTCCAATGCGAAGTGTAACGGCATCAACTTCTAGCAATTTGGTAAATTTTCTTTTTCCCCTTTCCTTGTTAAGCTTTATCTTTTTTCCTTCTCGCATACTCGAGTCAAGCTTCAAGCATTCAACGTTTTTTTTTTGGGGTGCCACATATGCACTAAACTTGACGAACACCAAAACATATTCCTTTGTGGACTTTGACAAAAAAAATGTCGAAACATCACTAACTGCATGTTTGCCATTGTTTTTCATACTTAAATATGACTATTTTTCTTGTATGTTTCCCCACTATCTCCTTATTCTTTTTACCTTTTTTTTTAAGTTGCTTGGAGTTTTGCAATACCTCAATGAATTTGTTAGCGGTCCACGTGAAAGTCGAAATCCACTTAAGTTTTTTTTTTTTTTTTTCATGCAAAGCATGCCAATTGCCTTCTATCCTTCTTGCTTTGTGGAAGGATAATTATTTTGTCATTGAGTCTTATAGCCCACATCGCTTTTGTCACCAATTTGGATTCTTGCAAGACATCTCAGTCTACTTTGAAATTTCAACCTTAAAGCTACTTTAGTAGATGGTTACGTCTTTAGGTAAGATGCAAGCTTCGTGAAATAATGACCAAGGTAACATTTTTAGCCACTCCTTATAGTATAAAGAAGTACTATACTCTAGAATATAAAACATGGTGGGAACAAATTCATGGAACCTTTCTTGAAGATCACATCTCAATGTTGAACTCCCAAAAATCCACATCAAAGAAGGTGAATAGCTTGCCTTGCTCCAAGAAAAAACTTCCTCAAGATATTACTACTCATGATGCTTCAAAGATGTTAGAAAATTCTTCAAGACAGGAAGATCATTATTCTTCAAATCATGACTTGGTTATAGAGAAACTTCTGACATCTTCAAAGTGAAGGAGTTGCATCAATTTAAATAAGCAAATTCTAGTAGTAAGGATCGTTGTTGGAAGCGAACCAAGATGGCAATCACAATTTTGAGCCAAGACCCTAAAGACAAAGAGACTTTCAAAGATAAGGTAAAACTAAAGCCTTCCATCTTTTTTCCTTACTTTTTTTTTTTTTTTAACTTCTTTGTCATTCTTCTTCATTAGGAATCTAATGTTGTAATTCTTAGTAAGAATGCTAATTCTCAAGGCTTAATCAATGATTCTCTCTTCTCCAAGCAAGCTGGTGATAAGGATATTCCCTACTCTCAGCACGAGGATCCAAAATCCAAGATAGTAGCTCATCAATATTGTTCAGCCATTTCTACCTTCCCAAAAGAGTTTTCGATGTCATGTTATAAAAAGAAGTTTGTCACAGATGTTTGGAAGCAATTTTGCCAAAGGATCTAGCAAACGCCTATCGAGCAAGTCTTTTCACTTAAGAACTAAGCTTTCTATATGTTTAAAGAACTGAACAAGGACCCTATTGTTGATTTGTCACAATTAGATAATCTCTTCAGGTCTTTCTTCGCTAAAGTGCATAAATTTGATAATGCTAGATCTACTTCATCAGAGAAAGCCTCAAAGGAATCCCATGCACACTTACTTTTTGCTGTTAGCCAATACTTGGATGACACTGAAGCCAAAAAAGGTGATCTCATAAATTAAGTTGAGGAAAGCAAAGCTAACTTACAAAGAGTTAAGGTGGACATTACTGTTTTCAAAAGGAAGCTCAAATGCTTAAAGAAAGAAAAGAGAAAGCTTTTAACTATTTTGAAGAAAAGAATGGGCAACTTCTAGAAGTGGAGTCCAGTTGTTCTTCCCTTAGAAATATCTCTACAATTAATAAAAATGATGAAATCAATTCGAAGAACATGAGAGACACTTGGTGGCACTTCAACGCCACTTAGAAATTTTTAAATTCTTTCATTGATGTTTTGTAGCACATCAGATTTTCTTTAAGTAGCTGTATTTTTCTCTAAGCATCATCAGTAATATAATTCTTCTATTTTGTTTCAATTTTCTCCTTTGCATATATGAATTTCCACTTGTTACAAATGCTAGTGTCACAATCTGCAATAAATCATAACTTGATTGCAACAAAAAGGAAAATGGAGAATGGTTTAAGGATATGACTAAACATAGAAATTTTCTTCTAAGCTGCTACATATCTTAAGAATAACTTAAGAATTAAGTCATACATAGTTCAAAATAGATAGATATGGGTTGGAAGGGGAGGGGGGAAGGGGGAGAGGCATTCACAGTTTTAACTCGTGCAAGCCAGGAGTATTCATATATTTACCAACTTAGACTTGATGGAGTGTTTCAGTAGTTTAACCATGTACTACACTATTGGTGGTTGCCTTTACACAGTTTAAACATGTGGGCCAGGAGTAACTTGCAATTTAAGTTTGTGCAGTCGAGAAGCAACTTGCAGTTTAGGCTCATCTAGTTAAGGAACAACTTACAGTGTAAGCTCGTACAGTCAAGGAGATTTCATTTATACATAGAATCGCTTCAAATCTTTGTTGTTGATTAGGCTAATTCTGAATCCATCTTTAGCATATATTTTGTAAGATCCATTTGAGTAGACTTCTTGAATGACGTATAGGTCATCCCACTTTGATGTCAACTTTTTTAGTTTATGTCCAACAATGATGGGTCTCTTCATAGTAAGCACTAAATTACCAACTTGAACAGAACGAAGATGTACTTTCTTATTAAAGGCTTTGGAAACACGAGCTTGGTGGCATTCTAGTCTTTGTTGTGCCTCCATCCTCTTTTCAACAAGTGCTTCCAATTCTTAAAGTCTGAGACAATATTATCATCCTCGATGAGTCCTTCTTGAATAGTGATCCTCAATAAAGGAATTTTTTGTTCTAGTGGAAGGACTACTTCCACACCATATACCAGGATAGCTTAAGTTGGAGTGTGGTATGTAGTCCTATATGCCCAAAGCACTTCTCCGACACGAAGATGCCAATCCTTTTTGGACTTAGTCACCCCTTTTTGTAATAAATTGCACAAAGTCTTACTGAAAGCTTCAATGAGTCCATTGATCGGGGCATAGTAATGGAAGATTTATGCTGCTTGAACTTGAACTTCTTGCACTATTTGTCCACCAAACTATTGCAAAAAGGCTTGTCATTATATGTGATTATATATCGAGGAATGCTATATCGATAAATAATATTGACGAAGATAAAATCAACAACATTTTCCTACTTTGCTTCTTTTAAATCTACAACTTTCGCCCATTCGGAGAAGTAATTTGTTGCAGCTAAAATGTAAAGATGCCTAGCAGAAGACTTCTGCAGTGGTCCAACGATATCCAAACCCCATGCGTTAAATTGCCATGAAGTAACTGTCAAGTGAAATGCTTAAGAGGTTGATGTATATAGTTCACATTGAATTGACATACCTGACATCTTCAAGCATAATCTAGGTATATAATCTTTCATAATAGTCGGCTAATAATATCACATCCTCTTAATACAAAAATAAAGTTTCAGACCAAACTGGTGGGCTCTACAAATGCCAGAATGGGCTTCCTCCATTGCTTGTATTGCTTCTTCTTGGCCTAAACATTGCAAGAAAACACCTTCAAAAGAACGTCAAAAGAGTGTATTTTTATAGCAAAAGAAGCGAGTGGCACACCGGTGAATTTCAGTCCGTCTTCGTGGATTATCAAAAAGCTTTCTATCTTTAAGATAGTCCACAAAAAAAGTTGCCGCCAATCTTCTTCATCAATTTCATAGACAAAAATAAAATGGATTTCATGTCCTTCTCCATCTTCATCTTAAAAAATATGGGGTATGACCCAATTTTGACATATCAAAATTTGAGCTTTATGATCATGTAGACATAAATTAGAATATCCACTTTTCAACTTTGGAGTATCTCAAAATGAATATCCACTTTTCTAAACTAAACATACTCTCAGCCAAAATGATAGATGTGAAGCCTTTTCACATATGGCTACCATATGAATTTAGTAAGGTTGAGGTTGTAAGGGTCATTAATTACATATATTAAATTTCTAAACTTAACTTAATTTCTCCAATTGATCATAATCTGAAATGGTTCTAAGCTTACAACTAACTTTAACCCATTTCCCAATCAATCAATCATTTAATTCACATCATACAAACTCATATAATGGATATTTAGAACATAGTTACATTTAGCACATTCACCTAATTGCATAGAACACTTAAGTGCACAAGATAATATCTCATAAACTAAGCATTAAACTAAGTGTAGTTATCGTATTGCAACTTGATACAATTCTCATAGTCATACAAGCAATAAGATTGCTAAACTAATCAGATCTAAACCTTCCTATTATGACATTATAAGGAATCAAATCAATTTATAAAGGTTTATACAGCTAAAACATAATTTAATTATAATTTGATCAAAGCAGTAGTTTATTGATAACAGGGCAAAACATAGTGCATTTTGTACAAATAATATCACATAGCAATACAGCTCAAACCACCATGAAATTTTTCATAGGACAACGTAGAAATGTTTACAAACTACTGGAAAAATTTCAGGCCAATCTAAGATGTTTTGGTAGGATAATTAATTGCACAAACTAAAAGCAATGTTACAGTAACTTCCATACTCTGTTTTGGCGGTGTGTTCAAAAAAATCACAAAGACCAAAATACTGGTCCAAATTAAGCAATTCCAATGGAAAAATATTTCTTAGACATCTAGTGTATTGATTAAAATTCTTATACAAAAATGTGAAAGGTAAGGGGTTGAATCAGGGTTCCAATCTTTCAGCAAAATCAAATCTCGGGGTTCATTGTACAGGCTACATTTGAAAAATCACATAAAATCAACCAATTAATGTTTTAACCTAATTCTAAAGGGAAAATAACCTGGAAACATGTTAGAACCATATAGAATCAAAATATAGTAGAGTTATTGACAAAAACTTTCGAATTTGAAAGCAACTAGCCACAAATTTAGCAATTCCAGTTCACAATTCCAACTTTAAATCAATAATCCAACATCAAATCACTCCCAATCTCCTCAAATTCATACCCCCAACATCAATACAACTTTTATACACCAATTCCAACTCAACTCGTTCACAAATAATCACCCAAAGTTCAAATCACCACAGAAAATCCAAATCTGCACAACATGGGTTTAATGAATAAAACATGAATTAGCTCTAGAGTTGGATTCTAACTACTTACCCAAGCAAAATACACCTGTTCACACTTCAAATTACAGCTTTGAAACACCTTGATCATCAGATTTTTAACAAAAAATCTAAGAGTTTTAGTGAAGAAAATTGAAAAGGTAAAGGAAAGAGAAGAGCGCGGTCAAGAGGGCTTGAGAGGGAGCAATGATTGTCCATAAGATATACATATATGCATAATGCAAGGATTGTCCATATGATGGGCCAGCCCATGTTAGAGGTCCTAATGCAAGGATTGTCCATAAGATATTAGAAGAAATGACCATTTCTTCAATGGAGTTATCTTCTAGATCATTATCTAGAAGGGTAGTCGATTTGTGGTGGTCAACACACTTAAGAAACTATTAATTTTCTCAAGAAGTTATATCAGCTTTCTTAAGAGTCAAACTGATCATATTAAATATAATAGTGATAAGGTTAATTATATTAGTTTTAATACGAGGATAAAGTTCACAAATTATTCATTTTTCACAAACTAAGATTTTTTTTTTTATTTTTAGAAATAATCGGTGGAGGTTTTTTCAGTCCTTTGGCCATTATTCTTTGGAAGAATAAGCTAACGGGCCCAAATTATATAGATTGAAAAAGAAACTTGGACATAATATTCACTTAATAGGAGTATAAATGTCCTATACAAAACCTACCCTATTATAGGGGAGAGTTCAACTGAGGAGGAATGTGAGGCTGAGAAAGCATGGAAGAAGGCCGACAAGATGGCTTGTTGCTACATGTTGGCCTCCATGTCTAATGTGCTCCAGTCTAAACACGAGCATATGGCCACTGCTTACAACATTAGCACGTCACTGGCCACTATATTAGCTGATTAGAGCCAGCCCACAAGGCAGGAAGCTCTTAGAACAATCATAAACACCATGATGACTGAGAGAGCATCAGTTAGAAAGCACATGCTCAAAATAATTGTTGTTTTCAAGGAAGCAAAAGTTTTGGGCCTGTAATTAACCCCGAGAATCAAGTGGATATAGTTCTCAAATCTTTGTCGGGCTCTTTCACTCAGTTTCAGTTGAATTACAACATAAATAAGTTAAACATGAGTTTAATAGAGTTAATAAAGGAGCTCCAGATGGCAGAGAAAGTCATGAAGCCACAGTAAGACACATTCTTCTAGAACTGGGCCCAAGTCCATAAAGTTTAAAAAGAAGAGCAGAAATACAATGGCCCAGCCTAAATTCCAACCCAACAAACCTAAGGGCAAGTGCTTGAAATGTGGCAAGAAGGGACACTAGAAGAAGGAGTGTCCAGGTCTTCAGGCCAAGAAAAACCCTGCAGGTAATGTTTTCTATCTTGAGTCTATATCAATGGTTGGATCAACTTCCTCTTAGATTGTTGATTCTGAAGCTACTGATTATGCCTGTAACTCCTTGCAAGGGTTTAGAAAGATAAGAAGACTCCAGAAGGGTGACCATGGACTACCATAGGAAATGAAGTATAAGTCTGGGCCTAAGTCGCGGGAGAGTTGGAACTTAAATTTGATTGTAATAGAATAGTTATTTTGAAGGATATTTTATATGTACTAGGTTTCAAATAGAATTTGATTTCAGTTGCAAGACTAAAAAATCATAGTTATTCTGTTTCTTTCTATTCTGGTATTACAACAAGTAGAAATGGAAAAGTTTTATATACTGGAGACATGTATGGAAACTTATTCTTCATAAATTCTATTAACAATCAATTAAATAACACTCAAAGTGAACCTAAAGTAGGAAAAGAAACACTAATGTCAATAACTCTTATCTATAGCATCTAAGGTCGGGTCAGATTAATTCTATCAGGATTTAGAGGTTAATCTATAATAGGCCTTTGGACTCATTGAGATTGAAAAGTTGGCCTCAGTATGAATCTTAACTTATGAGAAAGATGACCAAAAGGTCTTTTACAAAAAAGGCAGATAGAGCCAAGGAGATATTGAGCATTATTCACACTGATGCATGTGGTCCACTGTCTATACCAACAAGAGGAGGGTTTGAGTACTTTATCAATTTCATGGATGATTGTATAAAGTATGGTTACATCTACTTGATAAGATGTAAGTCTAACTTATTTGATAAGTTCAAAAAGTTTAAAGCTGAAGTGGAAAGTGTCAAACAAGTAAACTGATCAAAACCTTATGATCAGATCGTGGTAGAGAGTATCTCCTCAATGAATTCAAGTACGATATAGTATATCATAGAATAGCATCCCAACTCTATGCACTAGGGACACCCCAGTAGAACATAGCAGCTAAGAGAAGGAACAGGATATTGATAGAAATGGTCTGAAATATGATGTCACATACTACTCTTCTAGTTTCTTTTTAGGGATATGTCCTGAAAATAGCAGCATATATTCTGAACTTGGTGTCTTCCAAGTCAGTACCTAAGACGCCCTATAAGATGTGAACTAGGCATAAGTTAAGTTTGAACCGTCTTAGGACATAGGGCTATCTAACTTATGTACTTATCAAGGGAGACAAGTTAGAACCAAGGTTAGAATTATGCTACTTTATTGAGTATCCAAAAGAAAAAAATGGTGGTTATTTTTATCATCCCAAGGAATCGAAAGTATTGGTAAGTGCTAATGCTAGGTACTTAGAGGACGATCAAAATACATCCACGAAAGGTTTAACTAGGATGGAACTCGATGAGAATTTATCTTCTAAATCAATTTTTCCTAACTCGATTGTGGAACAAGAAGAGGCACAACCTCAGGAACCTATACAATAAGAGCTTCGTTGTAGTGGGAGGATATTTAGGGTTCCAGAAAGATAGAAAGAAGAGGGTTTTGACTTAGTTTCTGACCATCAGAAATAAGGTCCTACTAAATATGTGGAGACTATTGTTGATGTTGATATAAACCTATGGCATGAAACAATAAAAGCCGAGATTAAGTCTATATACTTTAATCAGGTTTGGGAGCTTATAGTTTTGCTTGAAGGGATAAAACCCGTTAGATGTAAGTGGGCATACAAGAGGAAAAGAGGTGCAGATGGCAAGGTAAAAACTTCAAAGCTAGGCTTGTGGTGAAAGAGTATACTCAGAAAGAAAGTATCCACTATGAGGAAATATTTTTCCCAGTAGCCATATTTAAGTCCATCTGTATCCTCATTGTCATTGCATATCATTATGACTATGAGATATATATGGCCAACAGATGTCAAAACGACCTTTCTTAATGATCATCGTAGTGAAGACATCTATATGTCCCAACCGGAGAGCTTTATTACTAAAGGCCAGGAACATATGATTTGTAAGCTTAAGAAGTCTATTTATGGACTTAAGCAAGCATCTAGGGCATAGAATATTCGTTTTGATGAGACTGTAAAGTCTTATGACTTTACTCAAAATGAGGATGAACTATGCGTGTACAAAAAATTAGAAGCCATTAATATGGTTTTTCTTGTATTATATATGGATGACATTCTACTCATTAGGAATGATATAGGGACATTATCATCTACGAAGATTTGACTATTTAGTCAATTCAGTATGAAGAACCTAGGAGAAGCCAGTTACATTCTTAGTATTAAGCTTCTTAGAAATAGGAAGTATAGAATGTTAGGTTTATTACAAGCCATATACATTCACAAGATGTTGGTCAAGTTCAGTATAGACTCATGCAAGGAAGCACTATTCCTTTACAGACATTGGTTGTCTTTTTCTTCAAAGGACTGTTCTAAGTCTCAAGAAGATAAAGACAGGATGAGTAGGATTATTTACGTTTCGGCTGTGGGAAATCTTATGTATGCCATGCTGTGTACTAGGCCAGATATCCGCTCTGCTATAGGCTTAGTCAGTAGATATCAGTCAAATCCCGGAGAAGTTTATTAACAAGCTGTTAAGCATATTCTCAGGTACCTCATGGGAACGAGAGATTATATATTAGTTTATAGGGCTAATGACTTAGTTCCTACAAGATACATAGATTTAGACTTCCAGGCGGATAAGGATGAAAGAAAATTCACTAGTGGATATGTCTTCACCTTGTATGGAAGAGATATTTTTTGGGAGAGTATTAAATAATCTTGCATTGTTGACTTGACCATAGAACCTGAGTATGTGGCCGCTTCGGAGGCATCTAAGGAAGGCAGGCTCCAGAAGTTCCTCACAGAACTTGGAGTCATGCTGCAGATGGACAAGCCAGTTGTTTTATATTGCGATAATACATGCGCAGTCTAGTAATCCAAAGAATAGAGGAACCAAAAAAAGGAAAAGCATATAGAGAGAAAGTACCACTTGATCCAAAAATTTATTCAGAGATGGGAAATCGTGGTGGAATAAATAGTCTCAAAGAACAATCCAGCTAATCGATCACCAAGTCTTTGACTTAGAAAGTCTTTAGAAGACACTTAGATACCATATGGGTAGGCACCTACGGACTTACATAGTCTTAAAGCGCAAGTGAGAGATTGTTGGAATGTATGCCCACTAATACCGTATTTCTAATATAATTTCGATTAAATAAATAAGTGTTTTACACTCACAAATTGTTTGTGTCTACTCATTTTAATTTATGTATGATTATGCTGGAAAAGACCCGTTGTATTTAAGTAAGTGGTTTCTGTGAATGGTAGTCTTTCACAGTAAGGTATGGATCACGAGTTACTTAATATATAAATTGTTGTTCTTATTCGGATGATAAGAATGGAAATTTTATCATGATAAGGTTATTATATTGTGAATTCCAGGTAGGGAATGGCTTGCCTTTAGTCAGTAAGTAGTCGTCTCACTTCACAACATAAGCGTATTTTGAATATGTAGAACTAGACCTATGGTAGTGGTCTCAAAAAAATACTATAATAGTATAAATACAAACTACTATTTCTGCAATTAATTAATAAAAGAGTTATTTATTTAGTCTTGAGCTAATTTAATTAAATTAGTATATTAATTAATTATCTTGTGTAATTTTATATTAGACCTAAGTGAATTAATTAATTAATAAGGGACCTAGTTAATTAGTCCTAGGCTATGTAAGAAAAACCTTAGCCTAGGCTATGTAAGAAAAACCTTAGCCCCTTGGGTTGTGAGTGATGGCTTTTATTATTTTGGAAACAAAGGATAGATGTCACAAGAACAAAGGGAAAAAGGAAAAAGAAAGGAAACGAAAATGGGAAAAAAAAAAGGAAAAAATAGAAAAATACTAAGCAACAAGAATTTGTTGCTTTGTTTTCTTTTCCTGATTTGTATTTTACGAAAGATTTTGGTTTCCTAAGTTGTTGGTTTTTCCAATTCACATGGATTTGTATGAATAGAAAAACAAGAACACAAAGATTGGTTTTCGGTTTTTTCTTAGAAAAAATAGCCGCAAGTTTTTTTTTCTTTTGAAAAAAATTCCTTTTGTTTTTTTTTCTTTTCCTTCATTAAAGATCTTCCAATTATTCTTCCAAAATTAATTCTTCAACCTATTATTCTGTTTTCACCAATAGATAGCCTATAGGAGGTTCAAGAATATTTTGAAAGAATGAAAGTAAGTAATTTTGGTGTGCATGTTTGATGTGAAGGAGTCGAAGTTTGGCCAGAATTCCAGCGGAACAAGTTGTCATGACTGACCAAAGCGTTCTGTCAAACCTAAATCCTCTGATTATTCATTCTAAATGGTCGAAAGTAAGTATTCCTAGATTTTGACTCAGAAAAAAAAAATCTTAAATTGCTATTTTCCATTGCGTTTTATTTTCTGCAATCCTTTTTAGCTCCATTCTTAGAACAAAAAGTTTTTATAACTAGGAAAGAGTAAAAGTGAAAATAAAATTCAAACTTAAATACAATCCTTCAAAACTATTACAATATATATATATATATATATATATATTCGAAGTAAATCTACAACTATTACATGTCCAAAGCAATAGCATAAATAAAAATACAACCTAAGTCTTGGTTTCTAACAATTCTCCACTTTATTGAGACTAGTACCTCCTAAAACATGATAAAGAAAATATGTGAGAAAGATTTCTAGTAAGTCCTGTGTATGCTCATGATGAGTTTGTAATATTTCATGATGTAGTCTTTACACAAACATTGGCAAGAAAACATTTTGAAGTCATCCTTCAAGATACATTATGTGTTCGGACTTGGGTATAAAAATCATACAAAAACTAAGCACATTCCCAATCAAGTTTAAATCAAAATGTTAAACCCAAATCACACATATGAGCAAGCGTACTCATCATTAACTGAGCATAGGGTTCAAACGAGTGTCGATCCTCAAGGAACAAGTAGACATTAATTACCTTCCTTTCATTGTTTAACCGACTCGATAAACTAAAACCGAAATAAAATAAAATAAAAATAAAAATATATACATGTCAAGGATGTAGATTTATGTAATTCAAACAATTGATTAGGCAACCATGATCTTAAAGTACCCAACTTCTATCATAACTAATTATTCTCTTGGCATCATGAATAATTAAAATAGACTCACTTCTTTCTCAATCAATGAATCCCTATCTTTTAGGTAACTTAGTATCACATACTCTGTCTCAACCAGTCTTACCCAAAAAAATGCATTAAACACAATTCTTTGAATAAATCCCATTCTCAGGCAAACATAACCCATGAAATTAACCAATTGAATCTATATTCTGGCAGACATCAATTAACCTTTAATTACTCTGTTCTTGCAATTAACCCTATTTTCAGGTAAGTTAAAAGGCAACAAATATGAAATCAATCAATTTAAACCATCAACCATATTCTCAAGCAAGTTAACGGCACAATCAATTAATCTCACAATTAACCCAAGTAATTAAATACCAAGAATAACAATCAGTTAATCAAAAGATCAAATAACTCTAAATACCATGAATGTCTAAACCAATGTCAAATTACAATAAAATAATTAAAACATCATTGTCAAGAAAAGAAAACAAAGTAAAAGAAAGCACTCATAGATAAGCCTCCTTCTTCTTCCTTTGAAGACCTTCTTGTACAACCCTCCTTGAATTGAAGAATTCCTCATTGGATTGAGTGATTTTCTATGATGAATAATGAATTCTCCCCTTTTCCCTTATATTTTTCATCTATTTATAAGCTTAAGAAATACCTAAGCTCGTAAGTACAAAGTTCTTGGCCAAGTAGAAGTTGAAAGATACTAAAACTCCTCAAATTTCCAAAAATGCGTAGAAAAATTGCAGCACTGCCTTGGTCCTTCGGAGCCGGCACCGCTTGTGTTCTGCTTCTCCACTTGTTCACTGATTTTTCTCCAAATTTTGTGCATAAGTTCCAGAATTCAACCGGCGTCGGTTCCAGCATTACAGCCGGTGCCGCCTCTGCTCTGTTTCACGACGGTTTTGCTTCGTTTTACCCAAAAATCTGAAATAATGAACAAAATACCTTTCCAAGGGTAAAATCTCAAATATGAAAGAATGTGACTAGTTATTGCATAAAATGTCTTATAAAAGAGCCTCAAATAACTAAGTAAAGTATGACTAATTTAGCCCCTATCAATACAAATGCTGAATGGTTTCGATTTACATTAATGCACAAATCTATGCATTTGATTTCAAAAGTTTAAAATTAGAATTGCTTTCAATGTCAAAACTGCTCATAATTTGACTGCATCACAACTTCCACAAACTTAAGAGGCCATGAAACCCTACATCATATCAAATTACTATGAAATCTTGCATCACAACAAAGTAGGTAATTGGCCCACTGGGTAGGATTCTCCTCCCTCTCCTACCTAAATATACCTTGAAGGTGGATCACGGCCACAGAAGCATACAACACAACAATAGAAAACACAGAAAACAACTGCGGAAGCCTTTTGTTTAAAAACAATACCTTTGCATTTCTTGAACTGTGCCGATGCTTAGGTTGAATAGGGACCGAAGGAAAGTTTGAACTCTACTCTCTCGAAAGTGATTCTGATTGTTGTCTAGCAAATCTCCTACTATGGCACATGAATGCAATAGCCTTTGATTCATGGAATATAATCTCTACCTAGTACTGGTGAAGGCTAAGGGCAAAGGAAAATACTAAAAGCTTTGTTTCTTTGACCAATTGCTAAAGAGCAAGATCAAACCTTTATGTTTATTTTCTATATAGTAGAAAACTTAGAGTACAAAAAAGATACACCCAAGAGAGAGAGAGAGAGAGAGAGAGAGAGAGAGAAAACTAGCTTTTTTGTATTTTTTACGCACATCAGACTCATAAACACTGCAAGTCTCTTAACTAAACTCTAAGCAAAATATGTTCTAATCCTTGAAAAGACTCTAACTCAATTTCGGATATCACTCTAGATAGACTTTGGAATTTCAAAAAAAATCTCCCGCCAGAACACACATACCCAGTATATGTGAAACTGATGCCCTAGTTATACCAGCCCTGGGTTTGGATCGTGGCCTATTGGTCTAAGCTATTAGATTGGATCTATTTTTTTATTTATTATTTTTCTTGGACTAATTAGGCCCAAAATAAATAATAAAACCTTTAATAGTTTATTTAGTCTTGGATTAATAAAGCCCATAAATAAATAATCCAACCCAAATAGACAAGATAAAATACCAAGCCTTATACTTAGTTTAAGTCCAGGTTAATTTTTAATTATTCAATCTAAACCTAGACCCTAAATAATTAATTAAATAATTAAACTATGTAATTAATCTAGTCTCTCTTGATCATTTTTTATATTTTATTCTAGCCCAATAATAAATTAGACTTCCTGAATAAAATAAAATCATCTTTAATTAAAATTATTTTCTCAGCCTAAAATTAATTAGGAATTACGGGCTATTTTGGGAACCAAAAAGACATATTGCTTGGGCTACTAAAATGACCAAAATACACCTACAATATAAATAGCACTATTTTGCATTTTAAATATTTTCTAATATCACCATAAGAAAATATTGACCCAAGGATAATGTTGTATTAGCAAAGTCTCTGACCTACAGCTGTTATGACAAATATACCTAATGCGTATTTCTTGGTGTTTGAAAAATTAACAATAAAGGGCTATAATTAATTAAGTTTTAATTAAAATGCTAACCACTAAAACCACACATACGAGTAAGTATACCCATCATATAGTATAAGGAATAGTAAGTATCGAATCCATAAGAACTTAGGCTCCTATCATACTTTACTCTAATATTTATTGTTTATCTTATAAAACAAAGAAATAGAAGTAAATAACCTACTAACCTAATGTACTAGAGACTATATAAAGTCCACACAAGAAAAGTCACAAGGATTATCAAGGAGTAAGAATAAGGAGAAAAGACATGCAATAAAGAAATCACCCTAAATCTATGATAAGTAAAGGAAACACTTTTAAATCAACTAAGTCCCAATCCAAATACCAATATGAGTTTAAAAAGTAAATTCATCCTTTCTTGAGTTATGAAATTCCTATTCTTAGATTAATTAAAGGGTATCTCTACCTCCCTAATTAAATCTAAGAAGTATTAAGAACAACTCAATTTATGAAAGTAATAATATCCTTTTCTCTAGGCAATATTCTTAACTCTCAAATAAACAATTAATATCTCAATCTCTAGTTAACACTAAAGTTTTTCTTTTGGAAGAAATTATCAACTCTATATCTAGGTGAAATTAATCTCTTTTTAATTACTCAGTCTTTACCCTTAACCTTTCTCTCAAGTTATTTAAAAGATAACAAGTATTGAATTAATTAGTTGGTACCACTTGTTAGGGATATGCCCTAGAGTCAATTTGTACTTATACTATTGTCGTTGTGTTTTATATAATAATATGAGGTTTTCCTTTTCATGAATAGGACATTTTGTTTTGTGGTCATCAAGTACGTGATTTGATAGGAAAACCCAACAATGAATACAATGACTATTCTAAAATTGTTCCTGATCGATTATTATTATTATTAGAATAATAATAAATTAAGATTAGTATGTTTGTGACTTGATGGCTATGTTTTACTGGTCATGGATATTTGTGATATCAAGTTAAAAAATAAATAAATATTAGAGAACATTGTATTGGACATGACCTATTGTGAGAGTACTTCATGGAACATGTCATAAGTATTTTCTAACCATAATGATATTAAAAGTCCTTCGCCTAAATTCATCATAGTTTCCTACTTGGTAAATTCTATATTTTGACGTTGTCTAAAGTTGCCTTTAACCAGATAATAAATTAGACTACTGTTGGATATAAAATAAATCAAGGAGAGGAATATGATTGATAGTAAAGGAATTTGTCCCTCTCAATTATGGGAGAGATATCCATGACCCCTTTGATAAGTTAGACTGTTAAAATGCATGGCCGTGCTCAAATATATCAATCTAAGATATTGATATTATTTGTTTGAACAGTCTACTATGAAATCAAGAAATAATTGATTAAGCTTAATAAGGATGACATGCTCCATACCTTATGTTTAATCTAGATATTGTGTGACAAAAAGACTAAATATAAAATTATGGTTTGGTTCAAAGAGATCACTGATCTACATTTTACCTGGATAGTTATAATGTTTTGCTAGAAATCGCTTATAACTTGTGGGCCATTTAAATATGATTTAGGCACACGCCAGTGTTAAATGAACCTATAGGGTCACACAATAATCGAACTTGTTAGGTTATTTTTCTGGTAACCAAATTCGATGAATCTGGAAATATATCTAAGTTAATCGAACTTAGAAAATTTACCAGATACAATGAATCTGGAAATATGTCCATATTCGATATATTTGGATGATGTCCAGATTAAAAGAATCTGACTCGATAAATTAATTAGTTAAATTACCGATATAATGGCAGAATCTTATCATATTAGTTTTAATTTAATTTAAATTTAAATTAAAATATGATAAGATATTGTCAGAGTTAGACTCTAAGAAGTTTGGGGGGGTTTTTAAGAAAACCATAGTCGTCTTCTTAAAAGCCCTGTTCTGTTGAGAATATTTGTGTCTCCATTCACCAGGGGGAAAAAAAACTCTCAAACCCTAGGCGCTAGTTTGTTGTGTGTATCCGATAGAGGACATTCGCACACTGCAACGTCTGGTGATCGTTCAGGTTGCATGTACGACAGCATAATTAGAATCGAAGGATCTCGATTACACCGAACAGAGGTAATTTTGTAAATCTTAGATCTTCTTAATTGTTTACTTGGGTCCTCGGAAGGGATTTGTGGATGTTTTTTGCATTTAGAAGTCCACGAATCCTAACACCACTCTCTTAACATCTCTCTCGAGTTAATTAGAAAAGAACCAATCAATTTAACAAAACAATAAATTCAAGTAATCAAATATTTGAAGTTAGAATCACTAGATCAAAAGAATTCCAATCCAAGAACATGAACTTAGGGTTCAACGCTCAAATACAATTAAAGCATAATAAACTCAAATTGTCAATAAATTACAAAGAAAATGAAAAGAAATCACTTATAGATAAGCAAGCCTTCTTTGTCTTCCTTGAACCTTCTTGATTAACCTCCTCTTCTTCTTCAAGAATTCTTCTTGATCTTTCTTAATCTTGGTGTTCTTGAGACTCTCTAGGAGTTTTCTAATTATAAAGAGTGAAAACTTATTTAAAGAGTGATAATTTCTTATATTTATAGGAGTTTAGATTGCCAAAAAAGTGCCTACAAGAGTCTTAATTCGTGTCCAATTCAGTTTCCCAAGAAATCCTAGTTGCAATTGCCAAATTCTGATCTAAAAGGAAATCTCACCACCATGAATAGTAACAATCGGCACCGGTTTAGCCAGACCAGCCAGTGTCGGGTCCTGCCTAAACTACTGTCGAAACTCCTCTGTTCTTCTAGAATTGAACCCCAGCCAACTTAGTTGTGTGAGTATGTGCCAATTCACCACTGGAACTTTACAATATCACTCCAAATTCTTCAATTTCTGCACAAAATTACTAAAACCACTTTTCACAAGAAAAATATCGAATAGGAAGGGATTTGGCTGCATCAAAAGTATCACAAAATGACCTCAAATAACTAGGAAAATATAAGTACATTTAGGCCCTATCATATTCCCCCATACTTAAGCTTTGCTTGTCCTCAAGCAAACAAGAATTAAACACCAAGCAAATAGCTTATGAACAAGAAGATTTTAGTAAATATGGCCATTATAGTAAAGATATTATCCTTCTTCTAGTTCAATAATTCAATCCAACGCCTATTCAACAAAGCCAATTTCATGTAAACTTATGTATTAAGCTAGATATAACCAAGGTCATTGAAGTTGAGTTAAACAAGTTCATATTTATTCAATGCGTTTCACCCCATTCCTTAAGTTAAGAATGCAAATATTATGATTCATATAAGTTAGGAATAATAATCAATTCAAGTTCCATGACTTCTAAACTACTACAGGCCAAGTAGCAAACTAGGGACATTTTCACTATTTTTTTTTCTTGGGAATTCATATCCTCAAGTGAATGAGTTTTGCTTCACTCACCGTATTGGCTCCCTTTAATTTCTTATTTTTCTATTTTTTTTTTCCTTCTTTTGCCTTTTACCTTCAAGATAGCCTCAAGAAAGTGCACTGAACAATATTTGCCACTTCTCTCCATATTGACCCCCTTTTCAGCAGGAATCCCTTTTTTTTCCTACATTTTGTTTATCATTTTTTTCACTTTTTGTTCTTTTTTTTCACTCATGATTTTACCACTTTGGTCACTATTTACTTAAACTCATAACAAGGACTAGTTTAGAAACCCATAGCACTAAAATCAACCAAAATTCCATACTTTATTTCACCACAAAATCAAAATCAATCCTCAAGAAAAAAAAAATGCTACAACATATACTAATACATAAATAAGTTAATCCAAATTCTCAAGACTTAGCCTATATCACGCCAAATATATAAATTTACACAAAACTAAAATCAATTAAATAAGTCTTAAACCAAATTCTTATACCAAAAGAAAAACAATAACAATACCATAACAATCAAAAATTGCAATTTAGCTCCAAAGTTTTCAAATTGCCAAAATTTCAAAATGTTTCAAATTTTAGCCAAATTAATCCAAAATTTCAAGAAACGCCAACAAAATTGCCAACAAAATTGGACAAAGAATATCACCAAACCACTCCCTCACACTTAAACTGGATAATGACCTCATTGGCTAAATAAAGCATCTCCAAAGGGACCAAAAATGATAAAGGAGGTAGAAAGCTAAGCAATATTTTCCAATTGCAATAAGCTTCCTTAAAACGGGAAACTTGAAGAAAAGAAAGAAGAGCTTGTCTAAGAAGACTTTATTCAAACCTACAAAACAACACACTCATAAAGTACAAAGAAAACATTAAAATAAAAGAAATAAAACAAATGATTGAATGAAAAATCCTAACAAAGTAAATAAATAAAATTTCTCCCTCCCCCACACTTAAGCTAGAAAGTATTTTCCTTTAGGGGGAAAAGAGACCTAACAACTAAACAGAACAAGATAATGGTAGAAAATCCCCAATCACATAAAAACTCTCTTTCCACTCATCATACTTTCTCATCATCCTCTTTGAAAAGAAATTAATGCTCCATGAATAGAGTAGGAATAATGAATGTAAGAAGAAAGAAGGTTTTTGTAAGAAACAATGTTGATGGAAAATAGTTAGAATGAATGTAAATGCATGACCTTCCTTCCGTAACACCTTTTGAGACATACAAATCAACTTCCCAATACAAAGGTGCAAACTATGTCTAAAAATTGTATAAATATTACAATCACCAATTATCTCTTCAAAAGATTTGCCACAATGAAAATTCCCCTTTAAACTGAGTAATTGAGTATTTAAAGATGGGATTAAGAAATCCTTACTTTTCAATGCATGGTTTATAAAAACTAAGTTACCTCCCTTTGAATGGGATAAAGGGTAGAATTTGTCAAAATCCTCCAAGAACTTCATATGATGTAGCATTGAAAAGTCCAACTCCTTGAGGTATGTCAAATTCAAAACATCATCATTTGGACCATTGTTCTCCAAAAATTGAGAGGAACCTACAAAATCATGTGACAAAAAGAAATTAGAAATCTTAACATATGGAGAAGAATCAAATTAGAAATATTAACACATGGAGAAGAATCAAACTTTTCTCCTGTCACATTGTGCAATTATTCCTCATAGCCTCTCTCATTGTGGTCACATTTTACACAGTTTTCAGGCATTAGTTGTGCTATTTGTTGAGAGGCCGACACTGCTTCCTCTAATACATCCGGCGTCGGTTCATCTCTATACGCCAGCCCATGTTTTCCTACAATTTTCAATGTACTTGATGAAAGTTTTTCATGAGTCTCCTCAAAAATCTTAGCTAATTGTGACCTTTGGTTGCTCAATCATTGGGAAACTTCTTCATGCCACTTAACAGATGAATTTGTATTGGCAACAAAAGAATTCACTAATACTTCAAATGACGTCTCACTAAAAACATCAATCATTATTGTAGCACTTTTGATTTTGTGTCCAAAAATAATTGTCCATAATGATGTCAATCTCCTACTAAAAGAAAAAAAATTAAATTGAAAAGAAAAATAAAAATAGTAAAAAGTCAAATAAATAAAAAATAAAAGCATATAATAATGAAAAGATGTAAATATTTACAAATTACCTAAAAATAAAAGTTAGTGATATTTACAAATGCAACAAAATGCTAAATGAATACGACTCGAGTGTTTTCGATAGTGTCCATCCCTTGGAAAGGCACTAAAAACTTGATGTGTGTTATTTAGCTTTGGAAAAATTAACAATAAGGGGCCACAATTAATCAAGTTTTAATAAAAATGCTAACTAATAGAACCACACATAGGGGCAAGTATACCCATCGTACAGTATAGGGAATAGTAAGTATCGAATCCATAGGAACTTAGACTCCTACCTTGTTTTACCCTAGTCTTTATTGTTTTTCCAATAAAATAAAGAAATAGAAGCGAATAACCTACTAATCTAATATACTAAATAATATATCAAGTCTACACAAAAAGGGTCACAAGGATTATCAAGGAATAAGAATAAAGAGAAAAGATATGCAATAAAGAAATCACCCTAATCTATGACAAGTAAAAGAAACACATTTACATCAATTAAGTCCCAATCCAAATAGCAATATGAGCTTAAAAGGTGAATTCATTCTCTCCTGAGTTTTGAAATTCCTATTCTTAGATCAATTAAAGGGTATCAATACCTCCCTTATTAAATCTACGAAGCATTAAGAACAATTCAATTTATGAAATTAATAATATTCCTATCTCTAGGCAATATTCTTAACTCTCAAATAAACAATTAATATCCCTATCTCTAGGTAACATTAAAGTCTTTCTTTTGGAAGAAATTTACAACCCTATCTCTAGGTAAAATTAATCTCTTTTTGATTACTCAGTCTTTACCCTGAACTTCTCTCTCGAGTTAATTAAGAGATAACAAGCATTGAATTAATAAGTTGGTACCACTCTCCTAACCTCTCTCTCTCTCGATAATTAGAAAAAAAAACCAATCAATTCAACAAAATAATAAATTCAAGTAATCAAATATTTGAAGTTAAAATCACTAGATCAAAAAAATTCCAATCCAATAACATAAACTTAGGGTTCAACCCTCAAATACAATTAAAATACAATAAACTTAAATTGTCAATAAATTACAAAGAAAATGAAAAGAAATCACTCATAGATAAGCAAGCCTTCTTCCTCTTCCCTGAACCTTCTTGATCAACCTCCTCTTCTTCTCCAAGAATTCTTCTTGATCCTCCTTAATCTTGGTATTCTTGAGACTCTCCAGAGTTTTCTAATTACATAGAGTGAAAGCTTATTTAAAGAATGTTAATCTCTTGTATTTATAGCAGTTTAGATTGCCAAAAAGTGCCTACAAGAGTCCTAATTCGTGTCTAATTCAATTTCCAAAGAAATCCTAATTGCAATTGCCAAATTTTGATCTAAAAGGAAATACCGCAGCTATGGATAGTAACAACCTGTGCCAGTTTAGGCAAACTAGTCGGCATGAGATCCTGCCTAAATTGCTACTGAAACTTATTTGTTGTGCTCTATTCTTCCAGAATTGAACCCCGACTGGCTCAGCTATGTGGGCTGGCATGGTTCACTGTTGGAACTTTACAATTTCACTCGTAATTCTTCAATTTCTGCACAAAATCACCAAAAACTCTTTCCACAAGAAAAATATCAAATAGAAAGGGATTTAGCTAGTTATTGTATAAAAAATTTCACAAAATAACCTCAAATAACTAGGAAACTATAAGTACATTTTGGCCCTATCAATACCCCTCTACGTAACGCTGTATATTTAGAGAGGAAAAGTGTACTAATACCTCTCTAAATTACATCTACCATCCTTAGACCTCTAGTCCGATTATCAATGACTTCTTAGAATGTTTCCGCTTTATAAGGGAGCTACCCTAAAGCAAACATCCAAGTCACGCATCTATGGCCCTAGATAATTAGATCATTCGAACAGTTTCATGAGGCGATATAGTGTACAAGCTATTTTGTATGAGTCCGACTTAACTAACTAGTCATATATACTCCACATAAAAGTTTATTGGTCCAACAATAGAACCTCAACTATAGTATATTAAAGTATATGTTTCTAGCTTCGCCAGACCACTAACTCATACTCAAGCCGTAGGGTATAAGTCCACGCTGTAACTGTAGTAGTATGGGTTTCTACCATTATATTACTTTTAGAAACTACTACTACAAGTCTAGTTCTACGTATTCAAACTACGTTTATGTTATGAAGTAAAAGGACTGCTCACTGGCTAAAGGCAAGCCATTCCTTATCTGGAATTCACAATATAATAACCTTATCATAGTGAGATTCTTATTCTCATCATCTAGTTAAGAACAATAGTTTATGTGTCAAGTAACCTATGATACATACCTTACTATGAAAGACCACTATTCACATGGACTACTTACTTAAACACAATAGATTTTTTTCTAGTGTAATCATGCATAAATTAAGATGAGAAGACACAAATAATTTGTGAGAATAAAATTTTTCTTTATTTAATCGAAATTACATCAGAAATACAATCTTAGTAGGCATACATTCCAACATACCAATCGTCTATCTTCAAATAATAGTCTCACCAAGACTGGATACTAGCACGGACTAGCCTAACTTACTAGTAATGTTACATCTTCCTAAAAAAGTTTATCTTCTAGAGGTGGTTGCCTACCTGGAGACTAGCCCTAATCCTCAAAAGCTAGTAGCAGAAGCCTAACATAATTAAGTATTAAATGATACCTTATTCTCTTAAGGATATACTCAAACAAACATATTTAGGCCTATGAACTTAACAAACATAAATTAGTGTAATTTCTGTGCAAAGAATTTTTAGGAATAAGTTTTATCTTTAGAAAACATTAGTTTGGTCAAAATATTAGTTGATGCATAAAATGTTAGTGTTATGCCCTAGAAGTAATCACTTGTACATTGTATATGACACATTTTATTTTAATAAAAGGCATTATTTATCTTACAATTTCTTTTGTTTACATTTGTGTAATATAACTGTTAGATAAAGTCCCCAGTACAACACTGTGTTAAGGAAATCAAGATAGAGATCATGATATGAAATTCCTACTACAAAGTATAGTGTTAGTACTTAAATAGTCCCTACTCACAGTATTAATGAGACTGGGCATCATTAATGTGTTAAGACTAGTATGTGTTAGACTTCTTGATTTGATCAGATGGTGGTTCTCATATCCGTGAGTATTGAGATACTCAAAGTTAACACATGGATGCTTGTTAATGGAACAAGTTCATTGGATGACCTAGATATGAGATAATCACATGGATAACTATTTAGGACTAGTGATATAATCTCAATATAGCAAACGTGCAAGTATCCTTAGACTTGAGATCTCCAAGTTACTTTGTTTGCTAAGCATTGTACTTTGATTCTAATCTCTGGAGCTCGATCGAAGGCTGCCTATGGGATGGATATTTGGTACATTGTGAGGTAAATAAAAGTAGTTGAGAGGGTCAGTAAATGATTCATCACTCCTAATAGTAGGGGCAAATATTTCACATCTACTTGTACGAATTACTACTCCAGAAGTCCTTAGTCAAGGCGACTGTGTATTAGAAATAGTTCCAATTGATACACGTCTATAGTAGTGGATTCTTAGTACAAGTACTATTGTATTCGGGCCAAAATTAATTCTGGAGGGAGTTAGCACTAATTCCGTACTCCAAACCGAATGAGATATTGTATGGTCAAAGGAGTTAATTGCACTGTAGTTTGTTATTGAAGGGTTCATGTTAAGCCACTTGACTTTCTGGACTCTTGGGTGGTCATAATGTGTTGCTAGATACCGCTAATGATTTGGAAATATGGGTTTATTAATTGATGAATTAATAAACCAATCCTGATTAGAATTAATTAGATTAATTCTAATTAATTATGGATTATTAATCTCAAAGACGTTTGAATTAATTCATATTCACTACCAATTGACTGGGAAACCTAATAGGTCACACACAATAGAGGATTATATACTCAAGATGTTATTTGATAACATAGTGGGGTTAATTGCGAGGAAGAGAAGTTGTTGTGAACAAATTATAATTAGTTATAATTTGTGGTCCAAATTATAATTATGAGAACTTGATGTTTCTAATTACAATTAGGAAATTCTAATTGTTTTAGGATTTCAGTTTTTTCAGTGAATTTTTCGGTTTATATGATGATATAACCGAAACCCTAAGAGGGTGATTCACACGAAAACAACAACCACGAAAGCTCTCTCTTCTCTTCTCTCTCTATCACGTTGTTTTTCTGGAAAACAAGTAACCTTGGCCACCACTTAGATTTTCTACTAGCACAAAAAAACTTCATGCTTGAGTGTATCCTCTGTGTGGATTACTGTTGAGATAATCACACACTATGATTATAGTTGTTAGACGTTTAACTCTCATGGAGTTTGATCAAGAGGATTGTTGGATCGTACCTCGACTTGAAGAAGAAATTTTATTCTTTGGACGATCAAAGAAAGGTAAAAAACTATTACCTTTGTTATCTTTATGTCTTGTTTTCCACACATATGCGGATCCTAGGATGGTATCTCGTTTTATTTTTCGCTACACCATATATGATATACGTGAGAGATACCCAATACAGAAGTGTATTTTATCCATGTTTGTTCAACACACATATATTTCTTGAATGCAAAATATTCAAAAATTTAATGACTTGCAAACTAGTTCTTGATTTACCAAAATAAATTATGCAAGGCTTTACAAAATCAGAGGTTTTTTATAAAATTAATCACTGAGTCACTAGGCCTGAAATCCTAACTCCGTTTGTGGGTAGAAAGGTGGCTTGGCTCGGCTTGAATAGTCCATGGACGTGATTCTTCGGATGGGATGTTCTTCATGACTTGACTTGATGAATGGTATACACTAGAGAGAGAGTATGATGATCTTTCGGTCTTAAGAGTAGTAGGAAAGTGATGGATGAGACTGATGGCTATTTAGAGGTGAGGAAGTAATCAAGCAAAAAAGGCTCGTGTATAGGGAAAATGGAGAGTTTGTGCTTGCAAGGATCCTTTGTGTTCTTTGTCTTTTTTTTTAGAATGGATGCCGAGACCTTATAATGCTTTAGGCAATGGGTTTTTCAGTTTGGAGAGGAAGGAGAAATGGTGGATATTTTGTTGAGTGACAAAGGAGGAAAATAAAATGACAAGATAAGGAAGTCGTGTTTAGGTGATGTGCCAAACTATTTTGGTTTTGCTACTATTAGGGAGGACGAATGGTCTTGTGGTGGCATGAGTGTTGGCTGAATTGGTTGAGAGATGAAAGGGAGAAGTCGGTCTTTCTTGTGGGGAGAAACTGCTTATGATTGTTTGTGAGCAATCAAAGCTCTTTAAGAAATAACTAAGCTGCTTCAGTTTGGGTGTATGCTAGAAGAGAAGTGGTCGGTCAGCTTGTGATGTGTAGGTTACCTAATTCAGTTTACTGTGTGAGGAGTAAGGCTTGGCTAAAATCCTTTAGCTAAATTGAGGAAGTATTTCGTGTAAAAGAGGGAAAGGGAATAATGAGAATTGTTGGGATTTTGAAAAAAAAAAAAAAAAAGGTGTAAGGAAGGTTTCTTTATTTGAAACTAGAAGGAGAATTATTTTGCTTTATTTAATTGAGATGGCTTCCCTTCCTTGCTTTCCCTTTTCTCTTTTTGGCTAGTTCAATCAGGAAAAAAAAAAAAAAAGAAGCTATTTATGGCCAAAATCGAGGAACTAATTAGCTCCTAAAATACATTGAGTAGGTAAATAAATGGAGCAATTTTGAAATTCAAAATTCAAGTAAATGAGGAAGTAATATAGCTAGTAAGTGGTAACTTTTAGTAATCCTTGCTGCCATTTTTAAGCTAATAGTTAGGGGATATGATTGATATGGTTGGCTATTTTGTTGAGTATAAGCGAAATATGGTAACTAGCTCTAAGGGAAAATATAGGAATAAGTTGTATAAGGTAAGCTTCTTCTATGAAAATATTATGTCTAGAGATTTTCTATTTTTGAACTCCATAAAAGAAACAACTTCTACCTTTGGAAATAAAATATTCTTCCACTGACTTAGTTACTAGGATAATATGTCATTGAAAGAATTAGGGAAGAAGTGATCTGGTTATGGCAAGTAATCATCCTAGCTATTATTTGTGTTGACTGCTAGGATTTCTAGAAGGTAATTCTAGCTATTATTAGGATATGGCAGCTTGCTCGAATCTATGGAAATAAAATATATAGAAAGGAAGGGAGAAAGGTGAGTGGATATTCAAAAGGAAAGGATGATATTTATTATCCTAAGAATTCCTAATTTTGATTTCAATAGGAAACAAAATAAAATTCCAGCTTTGGCAAGGAATAAATTCCATTACTCTTGCTACTGTAATTGAAGAGAAAAATAAGGAAACTATATATATATATATATATATATATATATATATATATAGTTGGTTTTCACAAATAAAAGAAGTTAAATTAAATGCTAAAATTATAAAGAGATAAGATTAAAATAAGTGGAGAGATTTTAGCATTGAATCTATATGGAATATTCTCCACTCCAAAATGGAAATGGCGGCTAGGGTAGATGCAAATGCCAGCCAAGTAGGAAGAGAAAAGGAAATAAAAGAATTTTCCAAGCAAGATGTATCATTTGAACCATAATCAATCAACTAAGATTCCAACACACTTTCCATCAAACCACAATACTCTTATGATCACACTAAAACCCTTATAAAACATACCTTTGAACTCAAAATCTCCTCACAATAACTAATCTAAATACAGTAATTCAAATTAGCTCAAATAAACAAACAAGCTAAATAAGGCAACTTAGGAAAATAGATATTCAATTAAATTACTCTTAAGACACATAAAATTATAAAACCAAGTATACTTATATTTGAATATAAATAATGTAATGCTTGCCCTCGTATTATCCAGGGTAATTTGGGATGGGGTTTTACAATTTTAGCGGTGAGGAAGTCAACTGGGTACGTGAAGAGGTTGATGAAGTTAATGTTGATCTTACATCAACTTAAGAAAATACTTATTTGTATGATTGCTTTAGTTTTGCTCTATTTTGTTTTCCAAATAATTGTATTTTGGAAGCTTAAAATTAACATTTTGGATATCTCTTTATATTTTGGAAAATAGAATGAACTGGGAGACTGCTACATCTTCTGTACAACTAACTGCAAATAGATTAATGCGTATGGATTTGAGTATAAAAATCGTATAAAAATAAGCACATTCCCAATCAAGTTTAAATTATAATGTTAAACCCCAAATTACACATATGAGCAAGCGTACTCATCATTAACATAACATAGGGTTCCAACGAGTGTCGATTCTCCAGGAACAAGTATACACTAATCACCTTTCTTTCATTGTTTAACTGACTCCATAAAGCGAAAAATAAATAAAAAGAAAAATAAAATAAATAAAAATATATGCATGTCAATGATGTAGAATTATGTAACTTAAACCATTGTTTTGACAAACATGATCCTAAAGTACTTAATCATTATCATAACTAATTATTCCTTTAGCATCATGAAGGATAATATAGATTCACTTCTTTGTCCAATCCATGAATCCCTATCTTCTAGGTAACTTAGCATCACATATCCTGTCTCAACTAGTCTTACCCAAAAGATGCATTAACCATAGTCCTTGATTAAATTCCTATTCCTGGTAAATTACACATGAAATTAACCAATGAATCTATATCCTAGTAAACATTAATTAACCTTGAATTACTTTGTCCCTACTCTTAACCACTTTGTCCAATTAAGTTAAAAGCTAACAAATATGAAACTAATGAATTGAAACTGACATCAACCCCTTTGTCCAAGTAAGTTAATGGAAAGATCCAACCAATTAATCTCGTAATAAGCATAAGTAATCAAATACCAAGAATAACAATCAATTAATCAAAAGATCAAATAACTCTAAAAATCATGAATATCTAAAATAATGCCAAATTACAATAAAACAATTAATATATCATTGTTAAGAAAAAGAAAACAAAGTAAAAGAAAGCACTCATAGACAAGCCTCCTTCTTCTTCTTTTGAAGACCTTCTTGCACAACCCTCCTTGAATTGAAGAATTCCTCATTTGATTTGAGTGATTTGCTATGATGATCAATGAATTCTCCCCTTTTTCCTTGTGTTTTCCATTTATTTATAGGCTTGGGAAGTGCCTAAACTCGTTGGTGTAATGTTCTTAGCCGAGTAGAAATTGGAAGATACTAAAACTCTACAGATTACCAAAAATCACGTACAAAAATCAAAGCATCGCCTTAACTTCAAGGCACAGCCGGTGCCGCCTTGGCTACTGGAGCCGGCACTGGTTGTGTTCTGGTTCTCCACTTGTTCGCCGATTTTTTCTTGATTTTCACACAATATATTCCAGAATACAGCCGACGCCACCTTAGCTACTGGAGCCAGTGTCGTTCCACTTTATTATGCTCTATTTCACCAATTTTTTTGTTGCTTCGAAGTTCGTGCAACTAGTGCATGGCTGGCGCCTATTCCGTGTCCCAGTCGGCACGGCCTCTAATATGTTTCGCGACGTTTTTGCTTGGTTTTACTCCAAAAATCTAAAATAATGAACAAAATACCTTTTCAAGGGTAAAATCTCAAATATGATGGAATATTACTAGTTATTGAATAAAATGTACACAAAAGAACCTCAAATAACTAGGAAAAGTATGACTAATTTAGCCCCTATCATATTCCCCCACACTTAGCTCTTTGCTTGTCCTCAAGCAAAGTGTCAAAAACAAGTAGAAAAACACAAGGTTTCATCAAATCACTCAATCAATTTCAAAATAATATCTTTAATTCTTTCTTCATTTAAGAACATAAAACTTATGCTACTACATCTTTCACAACAAATGCAAGACTTGTGTAGTGAATAATGATTTAGTAGAACCATCTCAAGACTTAACAATATTCTCAAACCATTGGAAAGAATTTAGCTCAAAAAGAATATGCATTCCATAGGCTTACTTTTCATACACTCTCTCCACTAATCCGAGACATATCATGATTCTACTTAAGTCAAGTAAGACTTTCAAGCTTGTAATGTAAGGCTAAAGGTTTGTAATGTAGCTAATCAAATGAAGATATAGGAGAATCAAAAATTAAAGAAACTGAGAGTTTGCAAGAAAAGGATAAACAAATGAATCAATAATTTCCAACCCTTCTTGTTCTCCTATTCTAGAAATCAATCAAACCATAACCTTATTCAGCAATTACAACTCAACTTAAGCAAATCCTACATTTTTTCTTTTTTTTCTTTTTCTTTCATCAACTCTTTTTTATTTCTTTCACAAGATCACTCAAATTTTCAGCAATAGTGTCAAGTACTTTATATGAACTGAACTTTTACAGCTCAATCACCATCCTTTTTGTGATCTTTCATCTTTCTTTTCCTTTCAAAAATTTTTCTTTTCTTTCTTTTCTCTCTTCTTTTCATTCTCACTGTTACTTTTCTTTTCTTTCTCAATTTCTTTTTTTTCCATCTTTTCTAGCAGTTGTTTCTTTTCTTCTCTTGTTTTCAATCTCTCGTTCCTTTTTCTTCTCTTTCTTTTCTTTCTTTTTTCCCTCTCTTTCTAGCTCAATTCACTATTGATACATGACTGAAAGTAACAAGTCATGATCTTTTTCAAGTATTCTTCCTCAATATTCTCTTACATATATTTTCATCCATCAAGAGCATAAAGATTTGAAAAATTATTCAAACTCTCAGAAACAAGCAATGAACAAAGTATTATGACGGGTTTTAAAGAAAGAAATCAGCAATTTAGGCTCAAAATAGGCACTAGGAATAATATAACATTAGGTAGCCTTGAAAAGCTCAATCTATCCAAAGAAGGCCTATTACCGTCATCCCTAAGTCAAATCATGATTTTCTTTCTTATTTCGCCTCGAGAGGTATTCAAATAAGTTCTAGAATGCTCCATGAATTTTAGTAGAAAAACAGGTTTAGGAATAATGCAAAGCATTTGATCAAGAACTACTTCGTCCAAGTGAGTGCAAAAAGTCATGCATAAGCCATAAATGATCTAGAACATATGCTCTATAATCCATCATAAAGATATACATTAAAAATACAGCTTGAAATCTCAAAGAAAGTAAGAAAAAATTTGAAAATTTTCGCTCAAATTTTGCTCTCTTGCTCCCAAGAAGGCTAAAGTGTATGTATAGAAGACTTGTCAATCAAATCACTTCCCTATACTTAAACTGGACATTGTCCTCAATGGCCAAATAAATATAACAAAGAATAAACCATACCATGGGGCCAAAAATATAAAGAAGAAGAGATAAGAAAAATAAACTTTCATTCATTGGGCATTGCGCTGTACAAGAGCGGAATACTGGAAGAACAAAGCATTGTCAAAGTACCTAAAAAAAAATACAAAAGAGCACACCAAATCATAAAAGCTAGAAAAGAAAATAAAGCCAAAAACAAAAGAAAAAAAATAGTATAGTACAGCAAAAGGGTCTATTGTGCCGTTTCTAAGAGCATTTCCACATATTTCGTGTTTCTCAGAGCCTTATCGGCATAGCGTTTCACGTGATTACCATTGACCTTGAAAGTGCGCATCGTGGGGTGAGTGAGTTCAAGGGTTCCAAATGGGAAAACTTGGCTTACTATATATGGTCCTGCCCAGCTGGATTTTAGCTTACCAGGAAAAATTCGCAACCGAAAGTTGAATAACAACACTTGATCGCCTTTCTTAAAGTCATGTTGTTGAGTGATATGCTAATCATGCCATCTTTTGACCCGCTCCTTATAACGCATTGAACTATCATAAGCCTCTGCCCACAACTCTTTCAAGGTGGTTAATTGAAGCGATCTAGACTTACCAACTGACTCAAAATCAAGGTTAACAAGTTTAATAGACCAATAAGCTTTATGCTCAATTTCAACAGGTAAGTGACATGCTTTGCCATAAACAAACCAAAACAGAGTCGTGCCAATTGGTGTCTTAAAGGCTATCATGTATGCCCAAAGAGTGTCATCTGATTTTAGGCTTCAATCCTTCCAAGTGTGGTTAACAGTTTTTTCCAAGATTCGTTTGAGTTCTCTATTAATCACTTCCACCTGTCCACTTATTTGGGGATGATAGGGGGTGGCTAACCTATGGTTCACCCCTAGGTATTTGAGAACTTTTTCCATTTGTGCATCACAAAAATGAGTCCCCCTATCACTAATGAGTACTTTAGGCACACCAAAATGGGTGAAAAGCTTTTTCAGAAATTTTACCACAACCCTTGCATTATTAGTGGGTAAAGCTTAGGCATCCACCTATTTAGAAATATAATCCATTACCACCAAAATATATTTATTTCCCAAAAAACTAGGAAACAGTCCCATAAAACAATCAAATACTTCACAAGCTTGAAAAATTTGTAATGGAATCTCATTAGATTTAGAGATGTTACCTGTACGTTGACACCTATCACAACTTTGAACAAACTTGTGGGCATTTTTGAACAATATGGGCCAATAGAATCTAGAGTCGAGCACCTTTCGTGCAGTGTTGTTAGCTTGGTAGTGGCCTCCGACAAGTCCTTCATGACAATGTCTGAGAATATCTTTGCCTTCCTTAGAGTCCACACATCTACGAATGATTTGGTCCGCACAACACTTAAATAAGTATGGATCTTCCCAAAAATAATGTCTTACGTCAGAGAGGAATTTCTTCTTTTGTTGCATTGTAAGAGCTTGTGGAACAATTCCTGCAACCAAGTAATTAGCAAAATAAGCGAACCAAGGGGTGTTTGGTATCTCACCTTCTATGAGCAAGAGTTGCTCATCCGAAAAGGCATCATCGATGTCCTCTTCTATCAAGGATTCCAAATTTGGGTTATCCAATCTTGACAAGTGGTTTGCCGCTAAGTTTTTGGCACCCTTTTTGTCCCTAATCTCCAAATCAAATTCCTGCAATAATAGAACCCATCTTATCAATTTTGGTTTGGAATCATATTTGGTGAGTAGGTACTTCAGGGCCGAATGGTCCGTGTACACAATGACTCTAGACAAAATAAGGTAAGAACGGAATTTATCAAAGGCAAACACTATGGCAAGCAATTCTTTCTCCGTTGTTGTGTAGTTTTCTTGTGCATCCATTAAAGTCTTGCTCGCATAGTATATTGGTTGGAAGTGCTTATTCCTCATTTGTCCCAGTACTGCACCAACTGCAAAATCACTTGCATCACACATTAGTTCAAAGGAAAGAGACCAATCAGGTGCGATTAAAATGGGTGAATTAACCAACTGCTCTTTAAGTATGGTAAAAGCGTTGAGACATTGATGATCAAAATTAAACACAGAATCCTTTCTAAGTAGAGAGGTAAGAGGTTTTGAAATTTTTGAGAAGTCTAAGATAAACCTCCTGTAAAAACCTGTATGACCAAGAAAGCTTCTTATTGCTTTCACAGAAGTAGGAGGGGGTAGCTTCTCAATTGTTTCAATTTTTGCTCTATCAACCTCTATATCCTTCTTTGAAATTTTATGCCCCAACACAATACCTTCTTGCACCATAAAATGACATTTTTCCCAATTAAGCATGAGGTTAGTCTCTTCACATCTTGCTAGTACATTTTCAAGATTAGATGAGCATAAATCAAATGAATCACCAAAAACTGAAAAATCATCCATAAATACCTCCATGATGTCCCCCACGAGTCCTTCAAATATGGCTGTCATGCACCTTTGGAATGTTCCGAGACCATTGCAAAGACCAAACGGCATTCGACAATATGCAAAAGTACCATAATGACACGTAAAAGTGGTTTTTTCTTGGTCTTCCGGAGCTATGGGGATTTGTAGGTAGCCAGAAAACCCATCCAAGAAACAATAATACTCATGTCCGGCTAACCTTTCTAATATTTGGACAATAAAAAGGAGAGGAAAGTGATCCTTCCTAGTGGCTTTATTTAGCATCCTATAATCTATGCAAAACCTCCAACCCGTGACCAATCTCATAGGGACTAGCTCATTTTTATCGTTGGGACTCACCGTCATTCGTCCCTTCTTTGGTACCACTTGGGTAGGACTCACCCAAATACTATCAGAAATAGGGTAAATGATGCCTGAATCTAAGAGCTTAACCACCTCACCTTTTACCACTTCACTCATATGTGGGTTCAACCTACATTGGGGTTGCACTGCGGGTTTTGCACTTTCTTCCATCAAAATCTTGTGAGTGCAAAAGGATGGACTAATTCTCTTTATATCAGTGATTTTCCAAGCTATAACTCCCTTATATGTTCCCAACATACTTACCAATTTAGTCTTTTGTTCTGTATTGAGATCTTTGGCAATGATCACAGGCAATTTATGTCCTTTAGACAAGAACACATATTCCAAATGCTCGGGGCAGGTCTTTTAAGTCTAATTCGGGAGGATCTTCTATGGATGATTTCATTCTTCCTAGACTGCTTTCCAACTTCTTCACCCCATCCTCATTATTAAAGTCCTCCGAATACGCCATTGATGTTTCTGTCAACTCTTCCTCAATGGATTCCTGCATCAACTCAAAAATAGGTTTGTCAAGAATATTAATTCTTAAACAAGAATCATCAGAAGACAACGGGTGTTGCATGCTCTGGTGGATTTGAATGAATACTTCCTCATCCCTAACCCTAAGTGTCAACCTCCCCCCATGAACATCAATTAACGCTTTCGTTGTAGCTAGGAAAGGTCTACCTAGGATTAGAGGGACTTTGGAATCTTCATCCATGTCAAGAATAACAAAATCCATTGGAAATATGAATTTATCAACTTTTACCAACACATCTTCTATTATACCCCTAGGATATTTGATAGATCTATCCGCGAGTTAAATACTCATTCTAGTGGGCTGTGGCTCTCCTAGGCCTAGCTTTTTAAATTGTTTATATGGTAATAAATTAATGCTAGCATCTAGGTCAGCTAATGCATTATAGACATAAAGAGTGCCAATTAAACATAGGATAGAAAAAATCCTTGGATCTTTTGCTTTATGTGGCAAATTCGAGTTGTCCTGCCGGATGGCTAAGCATTCTTCGTTGAGGACTACTGTGGACAACTCTTCCAATCGTTTTTTGTTAACGAGCATACTTTTGAGGAATTTGGCATATTTAGGCATGTGAATTAAAGCTTCATTGAGTGGGATGTTTATGTGCAGTTGTTTAAATACCTCAAGGAATTTGTCGAATTGAGCATCTTTTCGGGCTTTGTGTAAATGGGTAGGATACGGTATGTTAGGTTGGAAAGGAGGCTTTTCAAGAGGTGGATAGGGGACAGTCGACACCAATTCTAGTGCTTCGGCCGGCGTCGATTTGGTTCTGTTCTACTCTGTTTCGAGTTTACCGGATAGCTGGCGCCGGTTCTCTTCTTCCAGCCGGCGCCGGTTGTCCTCTAGAATGTCTGGTAATTCTTTCCCACTTCGCAATGTGACAGCAGCTGTTTCCTCACTGGCTATTGAGGTTAGTTCGTGGGCTTTTATCACCATGTCCGTCAAAAACCAAATATGTCGTTCCATGTTGCGGATCATTGCTTCGAATTTCTCAAATGTGGAATCGATTTCCTGGAAATGCCTCATGACATGAACAGTAAATTTCCCAATTAGGGTTTCGAGTTCAGCTAGTTCGGGTGCTGTGAGTGTCATCTTAGGAGGGTAATAGAGGTACTGCCCCTCATTAGACTTCTTCAGATTCCAATTCGCCATTTCTCCTAAACATAGAAGCGAGTTAGCTACGGAATTCATAATCACAACAAAAGGAAAAGCTTACAAAGTTAGTCAAGAGGACATATTCAAAGTTAGTAGGTTAGATTACAAGGCTATACACAAATACACAAAATATAAACGATAGCACATTTTTGCGAAAAGAACAATTATACATAATTTACATATTTACGTATTTACATGATTAAATCAACAAAATCCAAGCTTTCAACTATTGTTCCTCGGTAACGGTACAAAAAACATGATGCGTATGGATTTAGGTATAAAAATCATATAAAAATAAGCATATTCCCAATCAAGTTTAAATTAAAATGTTAAACCCTAAATTACACATATGAGCAAGCGTACTCATCATTAACATACCATAGGGTTCAAACGAGTGTCAATTCTCCAGGAACAAGTATACACTAATCACATTTCTTTCATTATTTAACCGACTCCATAAAGCGAAAAATAAATAAAAAGAAAAATAAAATAAAATAAAAATATATACATGTCAATGATGTAGAATTATGTAATTTAAACCATTGTTTTGATAAACATGATCCTAAAGTACTTAATCATTATCATAACTAATTATTCCTTTAGCATCATGAAGGATAATATAGATTCACTTCTTTGTCCAATCCATGAATCCCTATCTTCTAGGTAACTTAGCATCACATATCTTGTCTCAACCAGTCTTACCCAAAAGATGCATTAACCATAAGCCTTGATTTAATTCCCATTCCTGGTAAATTACACATGAAATTAACCAATGAATCAATATCCTAGCAGATATTAATTAACCTTGAATTACTTTGTCTCTACTCTTAACCACTTTTCTCAAGCAAGTTAAAAGCTAACAAATATGAAACTAATGAATTGACACTGCCATCAACCCCTTTGTCCAAGCAAGTTAATGGAAAGACCCAACCAATTAATCTCATAATAAGCACAAGTAATCAAATACCAAGAATAACAATCAATTAATCAAAAGATCATATAAATCTAAAAATCATGAATATCTAAAATAATGTCAAATTACAATAAAAATAATTAATACATCATTGTCAAGAAAAAGAAAACACAGTAAAAGAAAGCACTCATAGATAAGCCTTCTTCTTCTTCCTTTGAAGACCTTCTTGCACAACCTTCCTTGAATTGAAGAATTCCTTCTTTGAATTGAGTGATTTGCTATGATGATCAATGAATTCTTCCCTTTTTCCTTGTGTTTTCCATCTATTTATAGGCTTGGAAAGTGCCTAAACTCGTTGGTGTAATGTTCTTGGCCGAATAGAAGTTGGAAAATACTAAAACTCCACAGATTACCAAAAATCGCGTAGAAAAATCAAAGCACCGTCTTAACTTTAGGGCACAGCCGACGCCGCCTTGGCTACTGGAGCCGGCGCCAGTTGTGTTCTGGTTCTCCACTTGTTCGTCGATTTTTTCTTGATTTCTGCACAATATATTCCAGAATGCAGTTGACGCTGCCTTGGCTACTGGAGCTGGCGTCGGTTCCACTATGTTTCACCAATTTTTTCGTCACTTCGAAGTTCGTGCAACCAGTGCATGGCCGGCGCTAGTTCCTCTGTCCCAGCCAGCGCGGCCTCTTATCTGTTTCGCGACGTTTTTGCTTCGTTTTACCCCAAAAATCTGAAATAATGAGCAAAATACTTTTCAAGGGTAAAATCTCAAATATGAAGGAATATTACTAGTTATTGAATAAAATGTATCATAAAAGAACCTCAAATAACTAGAAAAAGTATGACTAATTTAGCCCCTATCATAGATGATAGCCTTGGTTGTTTTATTAATGCAATTAAATTAGGGCAATGCTGGTCGGGCCATTTACTAATGCTTCTAAGATGAAATTTTTATTTGTAAAAAATTTGAAATTTGAATTTTTATATCACTTGTGTAATGTAGATTATGTTACTTTGACTTCTTCTCATGAAGATTTTATGTTTCTATATTGTGTAGTCGATGGCAAGAACTAGGGGGAGGAGAAGAAGAAGAACAATCCAATAAACCTTGAAGTTGATGGCTAAACTAATGAGCATGTCATACAAGAGGCCGAACAGAACACTACAAATGAACAATTGCATTTCCAACAAAATGAAAATCGTCAAGCTGAACATTTAACTACCAATGATCAATGTAATATGCAACAAAGTGAAGATTAAGGTGTAACATAGATAGTTTAAGATTCTACTGCTAGCCACAAACTTTTGCAAAATATGCATAGAAGCATAAAAGGGATTAGTGGGCTGCCAGCTTTTACATCTTTCTAACTTACTTTTTAGTGCTCTACCAGCTATATGCATTTCTATAACCAAAATGATTCATATTTAGCTATGAGAAAGAGGTTTTTCTAGGAATGTTCTTTGAAGTGAAAATGTTAAAAGGTGTAGAACCCTACTGACAAGGCTGACACTTTAATCTTAATATGTAAATTCATACACAGTTTTTTCCTTGGATTATGATATATTGTCAGCATACAAATAAAACAAAAAGGACCAACAGATAAAACTTTTCAAGTTTTCCTAAACAAAGAACATCCAAGTAAAACCAATTTACGACTTGAAAACTATTTATTGAAGGCTACGCAACTTGTTAAATTCTGACCTAATGTTTCTGGGTTTGGTTACAATTTTACTTCCAATTCTTTAAGATGTTTGAAATTAGACTCATCTAGGACTTCTCATAATCTAGAAATTTACCTATGTAGTTAATTTTTGAGAGAGTGGTAGTATTCACTATACTTGCTATTAGCATGAATTTTTGTTTCTTTTGATCTCATATATGTGTGGAATTAGCAGATTTTAATTTGTAAAATATTTGTTGTTGAGAAACATATGACTATTCCTATTTTTTGATAAGTTACTATCATGTTGCCATTGTCTTTTACTTTATACTTAGTTCATTTGTACTCCTTACAATAGAAAACAACTCCCTTAAATTGTTTCTTTATTACACTAAATGCTAGTTTAAATTGTAACAAAAGAGTCTAATTTATGTAATTGCATATTCACCTTAAAGAATGAAATGGAAGAACTACACAACTCCCTCCTAACTTAGAAGATAGATTTGGGCCAAATGATATCTTCTCTCAAGTTGTTGGACCAGATAGATATGGCAAAATCTACATGTTTGGTAGCGGTGTTCACCATTTAGATGTATGGGGTGAAAAACTAAGTTGTAGCACATCTTCTTGTCTAATTGAAGAGCAAATAGATGAAATTACAAGTATAAAACACCAGTTAAGTGAACAAGCAAAAGAGCGTGATGAGGTACGTGCACTGTTACTACCCCGAAGAAATAGTTCATTCCCACCAGATTCAAAAGTTCCATCAATGGGTTCCAATAGTAGGACCACTACATTAAGGGTATAGAACATATTTAAACATAATGTTTGCCTTCCTTCTTAGTTAATATAGCAAAGCATGCATATAAATACATGTCATATTCTTCTTGCGTTTGATTGATGCTATATCTGATAATTTGAGATTATCTGCACTTTTACATGCTAAGGCAACACACTCTTTTCCAATTGCTATTTCATTTGACTCATTGATGAGCTTCATGATTTTGAATTTTTTTAAATGCTTGGTAGGTATCATGCAGTAATAAGCTAATGAAAGAATTTTTCCCTTTTTATTTTATGTGTTTGGATTTGGGCTTTAAATTGATTGAGATGTCTAATATTGTGGCTAAGTGGTACAGATGAACCATTTAGGTTGCACTCAATAATTGATTGGACTCATTCATGCTCATATAGATTGCAGTTGTCTCAGTTTGTATGATAAAAATCTCCATTTACATGTATCATTATTGGCTTTTGGAGTACTACGTTTGATTATAGCATGACGGTTCATGTGATTTCTTTCAACTGCACTAAAATTATATATATATATATATATATATATATATATATGGTATTTAATACATGAAGATGGATGGCAAGAAAACAAAACCATGAGCATAAGCAGTAGCATCTAAAGTCATATAACTTAGGCTCCATTTTTCTCAGTTTAATGTATAATTTGGACCCACAATTAAATGAGTCTTTTACTAAAAATTTAAACCTAGAAAATTTAACTATCCTTTAAATCTATTGTAAATAGTGGTAGAACTCATATATCCTATATTTTGCAAAATACTTGATATGTTATTTCATGTTCCTAGGAATTTATTTATAAGATCAAAGCAAAGTCATCTGTATGAGAATGATAAACACCTCCATTCACTATGTATTACATCAAGTGCTTGATCTAATCATGGAAAGTTTTGTACTCAACAATAAGAGTTAATGTTGATTTGCCTTAATTGAGTTATTGTCCCCTTGATTGTATAGTTAGCATCATATGGTTACTTATGTTTACTTAGATGGATGTGAGAACTTCTTGTAAGAGTGATCTTTTAGTTAATGTCTAGTTTGGTGGTCATAAATGTGGTATTAAACAAGAACTCATGGAATAAATGAAGTGACCATTGCTTAGATATTATCAACTGTGATAATTTTTATCATGTTCAAAGAATTTCATTGTGAATAAGTTCAAGTCTAAATAGGCTTCGATGATGGCTCTTTGTTTTTTTTTTTTAACTTTTGGATTAAAAAGATTTTTTCTAGTAACCATTCTCATTGGATTAAATGGGCTGGCCTTTTTTTGTCTGTGTGATTTATTGGATTTGGAAATTTACAATGGTCATCGTTTTCTTTGGTGGGATTCTTTTGTATGCAATCTTCTTTTGGCATTTTGCTCTACCTCTGCATTTGAAGGCTATTTTGCTTTATTGATAATTCTCTAGAACCTGGATGTATTTTGATAAATTTGGGACATTTGGGGAATTAATCTACCATCTTATTGACTTTGTGTTCTTCAATGGATCTGCTATTAGCATTGGAACAAAATAGAAAAAAAGAAAAAGTGCAGGAAATATGATATTAGTTCGAGGCCCAATGCCAACTTCTGAGATAGTCTTTATTTTCTTTGTCTTCTGGAATACTCCTTGATTTTACTTAGCTTTTCTATACCTTTAACACAATAAATTAATTTGGGCTTTGATTTATTCTATATCTTTTTCATTGTGATTGGCATCTACTTGTATTAATGCTCTCGGCTATTTATAAACATGAAATTGATAAGTAATCTTCTGTTTAATTAGTTTTCTGGGAATCAATGGCTTTTTGATAAAGTATGAGTTGTTTGGATTGTTTGACTAATTCCATTAAATATAACCTAAATAAAATATTCATTATAGGTTGATGAATCTATTTCAATTTTAAGCATGTTAGATTTAAGCAAAATAGTTGCAACAGGCTACATTCAAAATTTCGATCCATTCCAATAAGTTGGGGGCCTAAGGCTGGGTGAGAAATGGTATGAAATTGTGATTTTGGCTCATTTTCATTGTGATGAGCAATTAATAAGGCCATTAGATCTTATTCAAACTATTGGAGACCCTATTGGATTTTCTAGTACTTGACCATGCCATTTGGTAACTATTTAAACACTTACCTTATTAATTAGTTTAATATTTATTGTTTTTCATCAAGCTTTATAATGTTCTTATTAAATTCATTCCATATAATAATGTTGTAGGTGAGGATTCACGAAGAAGATTGAATATGCATCTCAATTTCAAAGTAGTTTAAGTTTGGGACAAGATAAATGATGCTTGGTTTTCAAGAACTAATATTTGGTCTTAAGTTAGATTGGTTTCAAGGACTGCTGTATATAAATACTTACTCTTCACTTTTGCATTGCTTTTGTTCGATAAATATGAGTTTTTACCTTTAATAATGCACTTAAACTTATATTTTATTTATGGGTAAAACAGGGGGGCTATGTGTGTATACGGTAAGACAGGTAAAAAAAAGGAAGGCCTATTGAGTTCCTGGCACTTATTACCGTAACAGGCCCTATGGTGACGGTAATTTCCATCATATTAGCATCACAGATGGTCTGTCATATTAGCTATTCTTTCATGACACATTTCTTGACTCTATTTTAGGTTGCAATAGGCCCCATTGCGAACACTATTTTATGTCATATTCGCGGTGCTTTCATGATGGATTTCGGATGCTTTATTGTGTCATAATACAACACCTATGTGATGTTTTTTTGTGTCACAGTACAGATTTCCTAATGATTTTTTTTGCCACCGTAAATAACTTGTTGTGACAATGCACTGCATCATATTAGTCGTACTTTCCTAACACCGTAGAGCGTCACAGTAAATAACCTATTGCGATATTTGATTCTGTTGCATTAGCTTTGCTTTAATGACACTTTTTTAGTCACAATAAACTACCTATTGTGACACATATTAGTGTCATATTAGTCATGCTTTCATGAGGCTTTTCCTGACACTTTTGTGCATCACAACACCTACTATGATGTGACTTTAGACAATGCTATTCCAAAGTGTCATGAGGCCAAAAGCATCTGCAAAGCATTACTTTTATTACGATTTTTAGCGTCAGGACAGCCTATTTTTCTTGTAGTGACAAGCCAAGAACTAGCTATATCAAAGCCATAAACTGGCTATACAAAGCCAAAGGCCAGTTTCATGTGAAAAATAATGGAAAGAACTAGTTTAACTAAAACAAAGTCAAGGCATGGCAATCAAAGCCAAGGACCAGCTAGGAGCAAGCCATGGTCAACTTATATATGTGGGGAAAAAAAACCACTTTGAAAACAAGAAAGCCGGCCTTGGCTTAGAAAGCTAAGCCATGGCCAGCTTAAGCATATTTAAGAGCAAATTTTGCAAAAATGAAGAAAACTGGGCATTAAAAGAGCCAGGGCCAATTCTCACATTCTAGTAGGCATTAATTAAATGTAGAGAGTAGAAGAAAATCAAATTATTGGGAACAAAGATACTGGTTCTCACACTCCAATAGGCGTCAGTTATGTTCACAGATCAGATCAAGTGCACAGATTGAGCTACAATTTTGAGGGTTTCTTTGGGGCCTATAAATAGAACAAAACAAAACAGAGAATGGCAGCAACATAAAGAAAAACACCCATATACAAGAGAGAAAAGATTGGAGAGATTTGGAGGCTGGTTAGGAGAAGATTGAAGATTGAAGATGAAAAGTTCTTATCTATGAGTCCTCTTTATCCCTTTCTTTTGTTTTCTTTTGTCAATTTATAGTTATGTGATTTAATTGTATTTTAAAGGGATGAACTCTAATTTATTTTTTGTACTTTACCTTCTCTTAATTTAATTAATTACAATCTCTAAATAAATGATTACTTGAGCTTATTTGTGTTGGATTCTCTATTTAGCTAACTCTCTTCGAATGTATTCGAGAGATGGGGTTAGGAGTCGAGTGCTAAACCAATGGGTTCAATGTTTGTTTTCTCTTAATTAACTCCAAAAACAAGTTAAGGGATTAAAACTTAATAATCATTAGGATCTTGGTATCACCTATAGGTAGGGGTATTAGGTTCTTCTGAATTTACCTTTGGTGATTGGGGGTTTTACACAATACTTCTTATATTTAATCAGGGAAGTAGAGGTACCCTTTGATTAGCTTAGAATAGAAAATTCATAACTCAAGGGAGAATGGGTTTTTCATTTGTGACTCTTATCGATGTTAGAATTGGGATTTGATATTCCTGAGTTATGTTTGGTACTTGGCTAATTTTTGGGGGATTTTTAACAAGTACATTCTTTTTACTCTTGTTTCTTATCCTTGATATTCTAATGGCTAATCTTGTGAGGATCGTGTTTGTTCTCTTTGTTTGTCCGTTGTAAATACTCTATTCCATTAATTTGTTAGGCAAAACAATAGAAGAATTGTTAGTAATAATACATTTTCCCCTTTTCCGAGGATCTTTGATACTTGCCATTAAAACCCTACACTATGCAATAGGTATACTTGCCCAATTATATGGTTTAAGTATTTGGCATTTTAATTTAAAGCTTGATTGTTTGTGTACTACAAGAAAATCATACATTGCCGATAAAAATTTAGTTACGAAAAAAAATTTTCAATGAAAAAATTTTTTGTCACTACTGATTAAGACCTTCGGCAACAAAATTTTTATTTCCTAACTAAAAATGATGCATTATCAGCGATGAAAATTTATTTTCTAACTAATTTTTCCTCACTAATAATGCATCATCAGCGATGAAAATTCATTTCCTAGCTAAAAATAATTATTTTTATCACTATTAACTATACTTTTAGAGACAAAACTTGTATTTCTTAGCTAGTACCTATCTTTAAATTTTTAAATATTTATAATATGACCCTAAAAATTTTATAAATTAGCTTTTAAATTTTGTATAATTACAAAATGACCTAAAAAATTTGTAAATTGGCCCCAAAATTTAATATTCACAATATTAATACTAAAAAATTTTATCAATTGGATTTTTTAATATATAAAACATGACCCCAAATTTTACAAATTGGTACTTAAATTTTGTAAAATTATAAAATGTTCACCAAAAATTTATAAATTGTCATTAAATTTTAGAATATTTAAAATATAATCCCAAAAATTTTACAAATTAGTCCTTAAATTTTTAAATATTTGTATATATGTGCATTAGATTTTGGACTGTCATATAGAGATTAATATAGATTATGTAGCAAAACATGTCCGATTACCTTCAAATTTGGTCATAATACATTTTTTTAGCAATTTCAATACATCTAACGATTGTATTGTTAATTCGATATGCCTATAATTGTAAATGGATTAGGTTTTGGGTATTTTTATAATGATTATGCAAGATTATATAGCAAAATATATCCAATTAATTTCACATTTGGTCATAATGTTTTTAAGTAATTTTAACAAATTTAACAATTGGATCGCTAATTTGATAAGCCTATCTTTGTTAATGCATTAGGTTAGGGGATTTTTATAGAGATTATTCTAAATTATGTAGCAAAACATATACGATCTTATTCAAACTATTGGAGACCCTATTGGATTATCTATTACTTGGCCACGCCATTTGGTAACTATTTAAACACTTACCTTATTAATTAGTTTAATATTTGTTGTTTTTCATCATGCTTTATAATGTTGTTATTAAATTCATTCCAATAATAATACTATAGGTGAGGATTCGCAAAGAAGATTGAATATGAATCTCAATATCAAAGTAGTTTAAGTTTGGGACAAGATAAATGATGCTTAGTTTTCAAGAACTAATGTTTGGTTTTAGGCTAGCTTGGTTTCAAGAACTGCTATATATAAATACTTACTACTCACTTCTGCACTGCTTTGTTAGATAAATATGAATGTCAAACTTAGATATTATCAAATTTATATTTGAATTTACTTTCTCTTCAATATGGTCCACTTTTTTATTGTTTTTACTTTTAATAACGCATTTAAAAATTATATTTTATTTATGGGTAAAACATCTCTGTGTGTGTGTGGGGGGGGGGAGGGTAAGGTAGATAAACAAAAGGAAGGCCTATCGAGTCCCTAGTGCTTATTACCGTAACAGGCCGTATGGTGATGCTAATTTCCATCATATTAGCATCACAGATCCATCATATTAGCTATTCTTTCATAACACATTTCTTAACGCTATTTTAGGTTGCAATAGGCCCCATTGTGAACACTATTTTATGTAATATTAGTAGTGCTATATGATGTTTTTTGCGTCATAGTACAGATTTCCTGATGAATTTTTTGGCCACAGTAAATAACTTGTTGTGACAATGCATTGCATTATATTAGTCATACTTCCCTGACATCGTAGAGCGTTACAATAAATAACATATTGCGACATTTGATTCCATTATATTAGCCTTGCTTTAATGACACTTTTCCTGACACTTTTTTTTGTCACAATAAACTACCTATTGTGACACATATTAGTGTCATATTAGTCATGCTTTCATGACACTTTCCCTGATGCTTTTGTGCATCACAACATCTACTGTGATGCGGCTTTAGATGACGCTATTCCATAGCATCATGAGGCCAAAAGCATCTACAAAGCCTTACTTTTACTATGATTTTTAGAATCAGGACAGCCTATTTTTGTTGTAGTGTCAAGCCAAGGACTAGCTATATCAAAGCCATGGATTGGCTATACAAAGCCAAAGGCCGGTTTCATGTGGAAAATAAAGGAAAGAACTAGTTTAACTAAAACAAAGCCAAGGCATGGCTATCAAAGCTAAGGACTGGTTAGGAGCAAGCCATGGTCAACTTATATATGTGAAAAAAACAAAACAAAGCCACTTTGAAAACAAGAAAGCCAACCTTAGCTTAGAAAGATAAGCCATGGTTGGCTTAAGCACATTTAAGAGCAAATTTCGTGAGGAAAAATGAAGAAAACATGGCATTAAAAGAACTGGTGCCTGTTCTCACATTCGAACAGTCATTAGTTAAATGTAGTGAGTAGATGAAAATCATATTATTGGGAGTAATAGGCGTTCTCACACTCCAATAGGGGTTAGTAATATTTGCAGATTAAATCTGGTGCTGCACTGACTGAGCTACGATTTTGAGGCTTTCTTTGGGGCCTATAAATAGAACGGAATGGAACAGAGAATGGCAGCCAATATGAGAGAAAAACACCCATACACAAGATAGAAAAGATCTAAGAGATTTGGAGGTTGCTTAGGAAAGAAGATTGAAGATTGAAAATGAAGAGTTCTTGCCTATGAGACCTTTTTATCACTTTCTTTTGTTTTCTTTTGTCAATTTGTAGTTATGTGTTTTAATTGTATTTTGAAGGGATGAACTCTAATTTGTTTTTGTACTTTACCTTCTCTTGATTTATTGAATTACAATCTCTAATAAGTGATTACTTGAGCTTATTTATGTTGGATTCACTATTTAGTTAACGTTGTTCGTATGAATTCGAGAGATAGCGTTAGGAGTCGAGTGCTAAAACAATGGGTTCAATGTTTGTTTTCTCTTTATTAACTCCAAAAAAGGGTTAAGGGATTAAAACTTAATAATCCTTAGGATCTTGGTGTCACGTATAGGTAGGGGTATTAGGTTCTTCCAAATTTTCCTTTAGTGATTGGGGGGTTTTGCACTTAATACTTCTTATATTTAATTAGAGAAGAGGTATCCTTTTATTAGCTGAGAATAGGAAATTCATTACTCGAGGGAGAATGGTTTTTTCATTTGTGACTCTTATTGGTATTTCAATTGGGATTTGATATTCTTGAGTTTTGGCAAATTTTTAGGGGATTTTCGCAAGTACATGTCTTTTTACTCTTTTTTCTTATCCTTGATATTCTCATGGCTAATCTTGTGAGGATTGTGTTTGTTCTCTTTTTAACAAGTACACGTCTTTTTTAGTAATTTTAATGAATCTAGAGGTTGGATCATTAATTTGACTTGCCTATCTTTATAAATGCGTTAAGTGTCGAGTATGTTTATAAAGATTATGTTAGATTATATAGCAAAAATATCCTACTACAATCAAATGTGGTTATAATACTTTTTTTAAAAAAATAATAATAATTTAGCACGTCTAACGATTGGATCATTAATTTGACATGCCTATCTTCATTAATGCTTTAGTTTTTAGGCATTTTTATAGATATTTTAAATTACGTTGAACAATATATCTGATTACTTTTAAATTTAGTTTTAATAATTTTTCTAGTACTTTTATCAAATCTAATAATTGGATCATTAATTTGATGTGCCTATCTTTCTAAATGTGTTAAGGTTTTCTGCATTTTTATAGAGATTATTCTAAATTTTGTGGTAAAAACATATCTGATTACCTTTAAATTTGGTCATAATAATTTTTTTAGTGATTTTATCAAATCTAATGGTTAGATCATAAGATTCATATGTCTATCTATGTAAATGTGTTAGGTTTTTGGTATTTTTATAAAGATTGTGCTAAAGTTTGTGGCAAAACATATTCGATTACTTTTAAAATTGGTTATAATACATTTTTTAAATGATTTTATCAAATCTAACAATTAGATCATAAGATTGATATGCTTATCTATGTAAATGTGTTAGGTTTTCGGCATTTTTATAGAAATTATGCTAGATTTGGTGACAAAACATATTTGATTGCCATTAAAATTGGTTATATTTTAATGATTTTGTCAAGATATAATGACTAGATTGTTAATCTGATATGCTTATCTTTCCAAATCTGTTTTCGGTATTTTTTATAGATATTATACTAGATTTTGTGACAAAACATATATAATTACCCTTAAATTTGGTCATAAAATGTTTTCTTAGTGATTTTATCAAATCTAATGGTTGGATAGTTAATTTAACATGCTTATCTTTGTAAATGTGTTAGATTTTAGGTATTTTAAAAGAGATTGTACTAGATTATACAACAAAAAATATCTGATTATCTTTAAATTTAGTCATAATATATTTTATCAAATTTAACAGTTAAATCGTTAATTTGATATGCCTATCATTGTAAATGCTTTAAGTTTTAAATTTTTTTATAGAGATTATGATAGATTATGTGACAAAATAAATTCGATTACCTTCAAATTTTGTCAAATTATACTACAAGAAAAATGATAATTACCAACAAATCAGCAATAGGAGTAAAAAATTTGAAAAAAAATATTACTTTTTTTAAAGTCCGTGGCTAATCCTAGGCTAATACGGACGGATTAGCAACGGACGTTTAGTCGTCGCTAATTAGTGACGAATTTACGACGATAAGAAATTTTTATTTTAAAAAAAATAATTAATTAGCTCCCATACCCGGCTAACCGAACCCGACCCAACCCAATCGGCCAAGAATATTATGAGATTATGTCGAAAGTGGGGCTCAGATCCATGTCCTTGTTGTAGGGGAACACGTGTTCCACCGCTAAACCATTGATATTCTTATGATTTATTGTACTATATATTAATTATATAGTATTTTTTGGGAAATAGTGACGAATTTGTAAAGAATTTGCGACGAACCAATTTTCAATCACAAATCTGTAGCTAATTAGTGATGGATTTGAGACTGCCCATTTTTTAAATAGTAAAAATAAATTTATTTTTAAATTTTGGAAGGTCATTGCAAATCCATTGCTGACAAGCAATGGATTTACGATGGCTTATTTTCAAAATTTTAAAAAAGAAATTCATTTTTAAATTTTGGAATTAGTGATGGCTTTGCGACGACCTTCCAAATTTTGAACAAAGAATTTATTTTTTAAAATTTAAAAAATGAGCCATCGTAAATTCGTCACTAATTAATTGATTTAAAAAATTAAAAATATTTTGCTATCACAAATCCATCGCTAAATTAATTAATTCTTTTTAAAAAATAAAATTTTTTGGCCGCCGCAAAACTGTCGCTAAATTAATTATTTTTTTATAAATAAAAAAATTGGCTGTTGCAAATCCTCTGCTAAATTAATTGGTTTTTTTTTTAATAAAAAATAAAAAATTTTGCCACTAAAAATCCTTTGCTAAATTATTTGATTTTTTTTTAAAAAAAATTTACCGTTGCAAATCCATCGCTACGCTAATTATAAATTTAAGTATAAAGTTATCAATTAAATGACCGTCACAAATCTGTCATTATTTGTGAGGGATTTTCATTCCTTCACAAAATGCGACGCTTGTTTTAGCTATGGATTTGACCGTCACTAATTTATTATTTTTTTTCTTGTAGTGTTACTTTTTTTTTTTTTTTGTAATTTGAATATATCTAAGGGTTGGATTGTTTGTATATTTGTATGAGTTGTATGTATATGTATATATGAATATATATATATATGTGTGTGTGTGTGTGTGTGTATAGGTATATATATATATATATATATATATATATTAATATGTAAATAAATTTATATGAATATGTATATATTAATATAAATGAATAAATACATATTCATATAAATTTATTTACATACTAATATATATATATATATATATTCAATATGCATATGAATATATATTAATCTATATGAATATGTAGTAGCAGTATGTGTATATATACATATATTTATATTTATATATATGTATATTAATATATCTAAATATGTATTAATATATATGGATTTTTATTAATGATATTAATATGTACATACAAATACATATTTTGAATATATATGAAAAATGTAATAATAATATTAATATTCATATATATGTATACACATATAATTATATATATATATATATGTGAATACGTATAATATATATTAATATATATAAATATGTATTAGTATATATATATATATATATATATAGACATAAATATATATGAATATATGTATATATATGTGTACATATATATATATATAAATATTCATATGTAAATGTATATGTATATTTTAATATATATAAACACAAACAAATATAAATAAATATGTATATTTGTATGTATTTATTTTTGTATGAATATCTATATGTATGTATGTATGTATGTATGTATGTATGCATGTATGTATGTATGTATGTATGTATGTATGTATGTATGTGAATATAAATGCACAAATATGTGTATATGTATACATATTAATACATATATATATTATGAATATATATTGTATATATATATATATATATAAATATTTATATATGTATATATGAATATGTGAATATATTAATATATGAATATTTGAATATATATTGGTCCCTAAATTTTTTTATATTTTTAAATGACCCCACAAAGTTTAAATTTGTCCTTGAATTTTTTTAATATTTATAAAATAACCCCCAAAAATTTTACAAATTTGTCACTAAAATTTTGAATATATATTGTATGACCAAATTTTTTTTTTAGATTGGTCACTAAATTTTTTAATATTTACAATATGACCTCCATTTTTTCTTTTTGCAATGATTCCCTAATATATGTGTGTTTATATATAACTATATATGCATATATACATATATATATATTTAAAACAAGTAATAATTAAATTAATTACCATTTAAATATATCCAAATGTACATAAATATATTGATAGTAAATTTATATGATTATTTATGTTTTATTCTATATATATATATATATATATATATTAATATATTTATATGTGTTGTATGTGTGTGTGTGTGTGTGTGTGTGTGTGTATGTACATGTATATATATGTGGGATGTATATATATGCATGTGTACGTGTGTGTGTGTATGTGTGTGTGTGTGTATGTATATATATTTATGTGTGTGTACATATATATATGTGTATACATATGTATATGTGTATACATATGTGTGTGTGCACACACACACATATATATATATATGTGTGTGTGTGTGTGTGTGTAGAAACTATAATGTATGAGTCTTTTTTTTTTCTAATTGATCTGTATATATATAAAATTATTTAATAAAATCAATGACATAATTTATTAAAAATTATGATGTAATTAACATCAAATGGAATTTTAAAATTATATAAATATACAGATTAACTTGTTATATTAAATAATTTGCTTTTATAGTAAACTTAATATGATTACTATATTTTGTTATAATACTAATGTTTAAAAAAATTAAAATAGTACTTTACAAATAGTTTAAGTATATATATATATATATATATATATATATGATCAAACATGAAGTTTGGCACAATGGTTGAGTGCGCACATTGCACTCCTGTCGAACCTCGCAATGCTTGAGTGCTCCAATTAATTGGAGTGGTGCAAACCAATGTGGTGGGTGCATATGGACCAAGAATAAGAAGCAGTACAGTGTGGTGTGTATATGGGTTCTGGAAAAATTCAAGAATTTTTATTTGTTTTTAATTCATAATGACTCTTTGGAAAAACTTCTTGTGTTTTTGTTGCCAACGCCTTTTTGTTGACAAAAATCTTTGCATTGGCGAGGAAAAGTCCTTTTGGTGAGGAAATATTTGGTCGGTAATGTAAAGATTTTTGTCGCCATTGATGCCTTTCGGCAAAGAAAATTTTTTATATTGGCAACAAAATTTTGTAACATATTTAATTTTTTTTTAAAAATAATATTTTTAGCTATGAAATTTTAGTGACAAAAATTTTTTGTCACTAAAAATATCATCAATAACAAAGCTAAAACCTTTGGGGACAAAATATTTTTACCTTTAGTTAGGAAAGTTTTCCTAGCAAAAGTCCTAGCTTTAGCTAGGAAAAATTTTCCTACATAATGGGCTTTCTTTGACGACAAAATGAAAAATTTTGTCGCCAAGAAGTTTTGGCAATGACGCTTCAACGAGAAAGTGGCGAGGAAGTAAATTTTGTCGCGAAACCGCTTTAGCTAGGAAATTTTTTTGTCACGAAAGGCTATTTTTTTGTGGTAGTGGATTTATTGATAATATTTGCCACTTTCAAATACACGCAACAAGTTATTAGTACCGTTACCGAGGAATAAAGATAATATCAAGAAAGTTTGGATTCTATTGATTTAGTCATGTATATATTTCTAAATACCACTAACTCTTTTTTGTAAATACTTATTTATATTTTTGTGCATAGTACTAACCCATCATATGTACATACTTGTATATAGACTTCTTTTCATTTTATTACTTTATTTGTAAGTGTATTTGTTCTTTGTTTGTAATTATTAAGATAGACAAATTATATTACGTTCTAGTGTTTTGTCTCATTATGCTTTGTTGTATTGTTATTTCTAATATTGTTGTATGTTGTTTTGGGTAATTGTGTATGTATTGGATTTTATGGATTTAGCTTTTGTTCTTGTAATTAGCCTTGCTATTGTGGATTATTGCTGGTTGGAAAATTTTGTATTTGGTGTTGTGTTAGTGTTTGTATGATGAATGTATCGTTGTAAATTGTTACTAATTGAGGAGACCTTGTTGTGTAAACTTTGTTTTGAGGACTTCATTGATTATTATTGTGCTGGTAGTTTTGGTGGTTGTTGTTGTAATCTATTTGGTGAAGGTTAGAAATTAGTTATAGTAGTGGTGAAAGTGTTGAGGAGTTGGTTAGCTTGTATAGTTGTTGTTACACTACTAGAAAAATGCAATATACCAACTAACTATTACCAACTGACCACGTCGGTAGGTACTTACCAACCGATTACCGACTGATTACCAACCGAAGTGAAAATTGAGAAAATTTAAAAATTTTCCAACCACTTACCAACAAATATAATCGGTTGGTAAATAGTTAGTTGGTAATCAGTTGGTAATTGATTAGTAATTTGGCGGGAAAATATATACCAACCGAATACCAACTGATAACACTTGGTCGGTACATTATCAGTTGGTAATCGGTTCATAATTTAATGGAAAAAATTTTACCAACTGGTTACCAACCAAAATATATCGGTTGGAAATATATTCAGTTGGTAATTTGGCGGCAAAAATATTTACCAACTGATTACCAACCGATAACAATCAGTTGGTAATATATTCAATTGGTAATCGGTTGATATTTTAATTTAAAAATTTTACCAACTGATTACTAACCGAACTGTATCGGTTGGTAATATATTCAATTGATAATAGGTTAGTATTTTAATTTAAAAATTTTACCGATCGATTAATAACTGAAATATTTCGGTTAGTAATATATTCAGTTGGTAATCAGTTGGAATTTTAATTTTAAAAGTTTACGAGCCGATTATTAACCAAAATGTGTTAATTGGTAATATATTCAATTGGTAATCTGTTAGTATTTTTGTTGGTAATTTAATTTAAAAATGTTATCGATCGATTACTAACCGAAATGTATCAGTTGGTACTATATTCAGTTGGTAATTGGTTAATGTTTTAATTTAAAAATTTTACCGACCGACTACTAACCAAAATGTTTCAGACGGATCGATTACTAACCAAAATGTATCGATTGGTAATATATTCAGCTGATATTTTAATTTTAATTTTTTTAAAAAAATTTAAAATCCAGCCTTCTTGCGAACACTAGGAGTCACACCTGCGTCTCCATTGTGGAGGCGTAGTGTTCCAACCACTGTGCTATGTCGTTGTTTGTTTAAATTGGCAGCACATATTATATTTATTTACTTCTTGCAAAATATTACAATTATATGAAATACACTTTTAAAACTTGTAAAATTTGATTTAAATAAATAAATAAAGTAAAATTTTTTATCACTTTTGTTTTTTTAAATTTTTAATTTTTAATTTGCTTCTATTTATCAGAGTATATAATTATTCTGTACATATATTCCTAAATGATATAAATTTTATTTTTGAATTAATAAAAAAAGTAAGCAATTTTTTCATGCCTTTAGTTATACAACAAATTTCTTAGTTATAAATTTTTTTTAATATAATAAATACTTTTGAATTTAGAAGACTCAGTTCATAATTTTTTAATTATGTAAATATTCATAACTAAATAGACCTTAAACAATTTATCAATTAGGTGTTTTAAATTTAAAAATCAAAAAATTATATTATATTTGTACACATAATTTTATTAATAGATATAATTGTTATTCTTTTTATCATAATGTAAAAGTTATCACTTTTATTTGTATGACAATATAAATACGTAGGCGTCATCTATATGTGTAGGATGTGTTTCCAATATATTTATATTTTTTCTATATACATGCATATATATATAAATAGTAATTATTGTAAATCATACAAAATTAAATAAGAATTATCTTTATTAATGCATATAAATTGTCAATATATTCGTAAATTTAATTCTTTTATTTTATATTCAAATTGATAAACTTTTAAATTTATATCATATACAACAAATATTATAAAAATAAAAAGTTTTCAGTATAAAAAATAGAAATACTTAGTGAAGTTACTATTTTTATCTCATACTTTTAATTACTATATCACATTTTGTCTTTTTGTATACATGCACATATATAAATTATAATTATTATAGATAAAATTTATAAATTTTCAAGTTATATGTGAATGTATATTGAGACTTAAGGTCATATATTAGTTAATTATTAATGCATTTAGTCATTATTTGAATTCCTATATTTTTTAACTTTTCATTTGGATAATGATATTTAAGTCCCTAAAGTTTCTAAAAAAGAAACCCTTACGACCATAAATTTTTTTAAGCACAACCTATTTTAAATATCTTCTAAAAAATAACGAGTCAAGTGTAAAAATAAATAAACAAACTTTTAAAATAATTATTTCAATCTTTATATTGTTTTAATTTAGTTCATTTAGATAATTATATCTAAGTCCCTAAAGTTTTCAAAAGAAACCCTTAAGACCACAAGTTTTCACTTAATCATTCCCTCATGCCCCCAATACCAACGAAATTCCTCTATTCTCACTCTCCCCTCGCTCAAACCCGTCCCGTTCGCCAATCACCCTTCTCCCTCTCAACTAGGGATGGCAATTCCTCAGAATAAAGTGGATAGAACCAATAAAGAAGATACTAAATAAAATAAAAAATAAAATAGTAAAATACTTTAATTTAATATATATTAAAGTATCAAAATGTATAATATATATGTGTATATATATATATAATATATATATTAATATTAATTAATATTATATATTAATATATATATTAATTAATATATATTAAATTATATATATTATATATATGTGTATATATATATACATATTATGTATAATTATAATTGATAACTGTTCCAGTAATTTTATTTTTTTCTTTTTGATTTTATCCCAAAAAGTGTGTGTGTGTGTCTCTCTCTCTCTCTCTCTCAACATATGACTACATATAATTAGTATGTAAAAAATAATATACATATATAATAAATGTATGTGTGTGTATAAAATAATTGATTTTAAAGTATTTATATATATGATAATAAGTGTATGTGTGTGTATTTTATTTATTCTTATTTATCTAATATTCTAAATATTATATTTTTAAGCACTAAAGGTTTTGAAAGGCATGAGTAAAAAATACTTGGTTTTTAAACTTGTATCTAGGTGGATAGTTTATTCCTTTCCTTCTACCTTAGATAATCACAATATTTTTTGTAAATTATAAATTAAGTACTGAATTTTTTGTAAATTCATTTTTAATTTGCTTCTATTTATCAGAGTATATAATTATTTTGTACATATATTGCTAAATGATATAAATTTTATTTTTGAATTAATAATAAAAATAAGCAATTTTTCATGCCTTTAGTTATAGAATTTCTTAGTTATAAATTTTTTTAATATAATAAATAATTTTGAATTTAGAAGACTCAGTTCAAAATTTTTTAATTATGTAAATATTCATAACTAAATAGACATTAAACAGTTTATCAATTAAGTGTATTAAATTTAACAATCAAAAAGTAATATTACATATGTACACATAATTTTATTACCAGATATAATTGTTATTGTTTTTATCATAATGTGAAAGTTATTACTTTTATTTGTATGACAATATAAATATGTAGGCATCATGTATATGTGTAGGATGTGTTTCTATCATATTTATACTTTTCTATATACATGCACATATATAAATAGTAATTACTGTAAATCATACAAAATTAAATAAGAATTATATTTATTAATGCATATAAATTGTCAATATATTCGTAAATTTGATTCTTTTATTTTATATTCAAATTGATAAACTTTTAAATTTATATCATATACAACAAATATTATAAAACTAACAAGTTTCTAGTATAAAAAGTAGAAATGCTTTGTAAAGTTACTATTTTTATCCCATACTTTTAATTACTATATCACATTTTGCCTTTCGTATACATGCACATATATAAATTGTAATTATTATAGATAAAATTTATATATTTTCAAGTTATATATGAATGTATATTGAGACTTAAGGTCATATATTAGTTAATTATTAATGCATTTAGTCATTACTTGAATTCCTATATTTTTTAACTTAGTTCACTTGGATAATTATATTTAAGTCCCTAAAGTTTCTAAAAGAAACCCTTACGACCATAAATTTTTTAAGCACAACTTATTTTAAATATCTTTTGAAAAATAATGAGCCAAGTGTAAAAAAAAATAAATAAACTTTTAAAATAATTATTTCAATCTTTATATTTTTTAACTTAGTTCATTTAGATAATTATATCTAAGTCCTTAAAGTTTTCAAAAGAAACCCTTAGGACCACAAGTTTTCAAAAATATTATTTGATTCATTATATTTTGTAACTTAGTTCATTTAGATAATTATATCTAATTATAGTTAATAAATATTTTCAATTAAATTACATAATAAATATTTTTTAACTATATGTTTTATTATTATCATTATACATTGTTATGTTTAAATTACATTAATATACATATACTTTATTAAATTACATTAGTATAAATATACATTAATTAAATTACATTAATCTAAATATACTTTATTATTATCATTATACATTGTTATGTTTAACTATATGCTTGAGTTACTTTTAATGAAGATAGGTATTAATTATGTGTGTATATGTATATGTATTATTTAATGAAGATATATATTTATATATGTATATGAATATGTGTGTATATATATATATTCATATATATATATATGTATATGTGTATATGTATATATATATATGTATATGAATATGTGTGTGTGTGTATATATATATGTGTATATATATATATATATTCATATATATTTGTGTATATTAATATATATATATATATGTGTATATATATATGTATATATATTCATATATTTATATGTATATATATATATATATTCATATAAATATATATGTGTGTGTATGAGTGTGTGTATATGTACTTCAATATGTATAGTGTGTGTGTGTGTGTGTGTGTCTATATATATATATATATATATATATATGTTTATTCATGTATATTTATGATTATGATTGTGTATGTGGGTTATATTATGTATGAATTTATATATATGTATAAATTATTTAATAAAAAAGATAATATAATTGATAGTATATAAAATTTTAAAATTATATAAATATACAAAATATTTTTTTATATTGAATAATATAGTTTTATATTAAATATAAATATACAAATTTTTAATATGTGTTCCGTAACTAATCTGTAGTTATTAATTCCTGGCAAATTTTTGTTTTATTTGCACGAATTTACCATGAAATCACAAAATTACTACTAATCATAGACAAATCCGTGATAGATTATTACGAATTTGCCACGAAACTTTTTTATTTTTTTTCCAATTTTTTTAGGGATAATCTACTCAAACACTTAGAAAAAATCACCTCCACTGGATCAGAATTCCCAATTTCTTCTTCTTCCCACTCCCTCCTCCTCCTACCCTCTCGCCCACCCCCAAGCTGGTGTTCCCCATCCCTCCCCCGGAGCCCCCAGTCCCGACTTCCCATTCCCCCGCCGCCAGCCACCCCTACCAGATCTAAGCCAGCCCCCCTGTCTTGACTTCCCCCTCCCCCACCGCGCCCCTCCCCCGCCCCCTTCTCCCGTCCCGACTTCCCTTCCCCGTAGCCCCTCCGTCTCGACTTCCCTCCCCCGCCGCACCCCCCCCCCTCGCCCCCTTCTCCCGTCCCGACTTCCCTTCCCCCACGGCCGCCACCCCCGCGACAGCCACCCCAAGACCTGACCATCCCTGCGGCCAGCCACCCCCGCCGCGCTCCCCGCCGCCCCCTTCTCCCTTCCCCCACCCAGCGAGCCCCCTCTCCCCTTCTCGCCAACCCCCGCCCCGCCCCGCGACAGCCACCCCGCACCCGGCCATCCTCGCGGCCAGCCACCCCCGCCGCCCCTCGCCCTCTTCTCTCTTTCCCCCACCCAGCGAGCCCCCGTCTCCCCTTCTATCGACCCCCGCCCCGCCCGCCCCACCTTCTCCCTTCTCCCCACACAGCGAGCCCCCTACTGCCTCCGTCCCCTCCCCCAGCAGATCCTACCCCCGGCGTCCCTCTCTCCCGCTAATTATGCAGCTGATTCTGATACAATTTGGGAAAGATTTTTGCCGTCTGATCTTCAAGATATCATCTCAAGATCGCAGAATCCTGAAGTCTACTCCAACCTCACAAAAAGGGACCTTTATTTTGCCCTTTGTGATACTTCTCTCCTTATTGATGGAGGTAGAATGGTAATTCAAAGGGTACTTTTTTCGATTTTCCTTTCTATTGTGCAGTTGGGTAGTTGTATATCTTCGCTTTTGCTTCTTTCTTGATTAATGTTTTTGTTTTGTTCTTTAACTATTTTCTTGGCCCCAAAATTCCATTTGTGTTGTATTTGAAATCGTAAATTATTTCCATTACATATATTAATTGAAAACTATAACTTTGTGATTTGTATTCTATGTTCTGTGTTATATTTGTCTAAATAGAAATAAATGGGAAAATGTTGATTCTTATTGGAAGAATTAGAATTCGTCACTGAAATGATACTTGAAAAATCTCATGCTGTGAGGCCTAAAGTTTCCCCACATTAGGTAACTGTAATGTAAGATTATTGAAATTTGAATATTTATAATGTTTTAAAGTTGGCAATGTATGATTATTGACATTTGAATGTTTTTAAAAGGAAACAAGGAAAATTTGGTCTTGGATAATGACTCTTGTTGAGTGAGAACAAATATTTGGATATAGAAGAGGAAAGTTAAATGTTAAAATCGCATGGCAGGAACAATTATTTTGCATGTGGAGATTAGTGAGTAATTTATGATTGGAAGCGGCAAAACATAGAGTTTCATTCTGCAGTTAAAGCAAAAGGTTTCACCAATGTGTATCGTTTTGGATTATAGTATTTTCTTGATAGTTGCTGTAGCCAATCTTTCTAAAATGTCACATGTGATATCATTGTTCCCGTGATTGCAAGAGAAGGGTGCACAATATTTGCAAGCTGTTGCCTCTGCCAATGGTTACTCAATGAACCATTTGGAAGTTACAAAGACAAGGAACCATCAATTGACCTTGTAGGATACTCATAAGAGAAAGGTTTAGAGTTATACATTAATTTGTCTTATCAAACATTTGGATGTCAATCTAGAAATTTGGTTGAAAATATTTATTTAGAATTATTGACACCTTCATTCTTCTCAGAGAGAAAATTGAGTTTCAAGCTAGAATGTTTTGCTTTGGGCAGTTTTTGCATCTTTTCTGTATCCACTACTTGTATCTACTTTTCATGTTATACTCCAGTTTCTTTACTTTTCCATATCTCTAATCTTCCTAATCATCTAATTTAGAATATCCAGTTTATTAGTCTGAGCATAAGTTTGCTCTAGTTAAGCCTCGCCAAGTATTATATGTTCTGGCTGTTATTTTTATTTTAAGACTGCTATGACATTATTGTATCGTAGTGCTAGAGCTATTTTGAAGTTTGTTTTTATGAACAAACATGACTTGTTCATTTAGCTAGTTTAATTGACAAAATGATTTTAATAGTAATACCTATGATTTTCGTTTTTTGAGTTCTGCCTTTCTATTGAGTTGGTGGACATAAACACTTAACCAGAAACATAACGGCTAACTAGACTGGACCTTTTTTTAACTTCCATACTTCTTTTATATTTAAGGTTCTATAGCTTGATTGCAAACTTGTTTTGTGTGATGCAACTTTAAATATCAAAACAGAGTAGTTGGAAACAGGCTTTCCTGCAGCTTTAAATTTCATGTGACCCTGATTGCATTGGTTCCATTTAAATTTCTAGTATGAAATGGAATAGAAATGAGTTAAGGAATTTAATAATTCCTTTATTATATGGTTAGCTATATTATTTTAGTCAGATACCCACTGCATCTTTTTTTTTTCTCTTTTTTTAACTTATATGAATGGATCCCCGTAAGTGATGGGTTATCATTCCTCGTGAGTGATGGGTGATCATTCCCCATAGGTAATGGGTGATTACCCCTATTGAATAATTGTTGTGACAGTTAATGTTTTTTTTTTTTTTAATGTTGTTGATTTTGTGGTGGCTTTGTGCCTAGAAATGTCCAATATATAGGGGAAACTCTGTCGATTTTTTTTTTTTTTTTGGTCATCTTGATACTCCAAATAAGTTGACACATAGATTCAAGAAGTGAAGTGTTGAAGACAAAAGGCTGACACATAGATTAAAGAAGTGTTGGTGCAAAAGGCTGTTGACACATAGATTCAAGAAGTGTTGAAGACAAATGAGCGATTAACAACGGAGGTTTCTTTACTAACACATAAGGTTAAGGACCTAAGTGGATCAAATCAACCAAAAAATTAATATTCTTTCACTGTGTTTTTTAATTGTATTAATATTCCTTCAATGTTGTTAAACCATGGACCTGCAGTTCATCTCATTTTCATATTATGATAATCTTTTATGTTTAATTAAAGATGATGTTTGGTTAGGATTTGTGGTATTTTGTGAGGGAATTGTATTTGCTTAGAATTTGTGGAAGGATGATGTTTATGTTTGTGGAAGGATGATGTTTGTGTTGGATTTGATGATGTTTATGTTGGGTTTGTAGATGTGTTTTGGCTTTATTATTTTATGAATTTGTAAAATGCAGGTGTTTGGTTATATGTTCAGATAAACTAGAATTCTGCAAAATTAAAGAAAATAATTACTCTTGAAAATAATTCGATTGGTAATATATTAAATAATAGTTAGTAATTTTTAAACCAACTATTTGCCAACAAACAACTTAGTTGGTAATTTACCAACAAAAAATTACCAACAGATTTTAAATTACTAAAATAGTTAAAAAATTACCAACTAAATATTTGGTTGGAAAATAAAGAAAACTATCAACGGAAAAAAAGAATTAGCAACTGAATAACTCGGTTAGTAATTTACCAACAAAAAATTACCAAAAGATTTTAAATAAATAAAATAGTTGGAAAATTACCAACCGAAAGTCCGTTGGTAAATAAATAAAATTACCAACTAAAAAATAAATTACCAATCGAAAGTCAGTTGGTAATTATCTACACATATATCGATTGGTAGAAACATATCTCAGTTGGTAAATTAGTAAATTACAATATTATATTCAATACAAATTTACCAACCAAAAATTATAAATTTACAAACTACATTTTCGGTTGATAATTACTAACTGCAACAATCGGTTGGTAATATAAATTTTTGTTGGTAATTACCAACCGAAATAGTCAACTCAAATGCCAAACTTAATGCCAAATTTCCAACCGAAGATTTTACACTACTAACTGAGTTTCGGTTGGTAATTACCAACTGAAATAGTCAACTCAAATGCCAAACTTAATGCCAAATTTTCAACTGACGATTTTACAGTACCAACCGAAATGCGGTTAGTAATTACCAACCGACTCAAAAAAATTTCGGTTGGAAAATTTACAAGCTAAGGTTTTTGCATGCGACGCCATTTGGTTGGTAATCGGTTGGTAAATCATGATTAACAACCGAATTTAGCTAATTACCAACCGATTTTATCAGTTGGTAAATCACTTTTTTTTAGTAGTGTTATGTTTTTGTGGATTATCGATATTTGTTTGGAGATTGTGTTTAGTTTGTGTAACCTTTTGCATAGTAATAATAATTCTGTTGAGGTTAATTGATGGTTGTTTAGGAGACCTTATTGTGCTATTTGGAGTATTAATTGAGTGATTGTTATTGTTGTGACAATCTTTTTATTTTCTTTCCAATAAGCTCACTAAGCTTCTAATCATTTTCTTTCCTTATAATGCCTAAGAAGCAAGGTGGATAACATTGCAAATTTGTACAAATATTGGAGAAGAATTGTCCATCAATTGTATGTATCAGAATATTTTACTTTTAGCATTGTAATAGTGATATTAGTGAATGTTATTGTCTTGGTTATAATAGTTGATTTAATTAGTTATAATAACTTGTTGTATCCTTATTATTTGTAGTTAAGAAAATTAGCCAATTCAATCCCTTAACTCTTATATTTTGGAGGTTTAGATCCTTTTTCCCTTTTTTTTCAACTTTTTAGGTCCCTCAACTATTATTTTTGTACAGTTTTGGTCCTTTTTTTTAGGGTTCCGTTAGTCAAGCCATCATCTGACTAACGAAACCCTAATAAAAGGACCAAAATGGCACACAAATAATAGTTAGGGGATCTAACAAGTTGAAAAAAAAAAAGGGATCTAAACTTCCAAAATATAAAAGTTAAGGGATTGAATCGGCTAATTTTTTTTAAAATAATAAAGCAATTAAAAAACCTACTTCCAAATTTGGAAGAATGTTGGATAGATTTAAGATGCATTCTTAAATTTTTATTTTTGAAATAATAAATTAATTAAAGTATTCGTTGTAAATCTATTCCAAATTTAATTAAAATTTGAAACAAATTAGGAATAAATTCTTAAAAATTTATTATTTAATAAAAAATCCGTTTCACCTTTTGGGATGGAATTGACATGTAAAATTCTTATAGAGGAATCCATTCCAAGTTAAAAACCGTTAGTTACTAATTTTTTTTTTAAAAAAATTAATAAAGGAATTATTCCTAACTTTGAATGGAATTGGAAATAGATTCTTTAGGAAATTTTATTATTTAATGAAAAATTAAAAGAAAAAAAATTAATAAAAGAATTCAATGCAAATATATCTCAAATCTAGGAGAAATTTTGGAATAGAATCTTAAGAAAATTTTATTATTAACGAAAAATAAAAAATTAATAATTTAATCAAGGAATATTTCCAAAATTTAAATAATTTGCATCGTTGATGTTCTAATTTTACTTTTAATTGATTTAATAGAATGGTTAGTATAATCATTTTATTAACAATTTTTCTTTTTTTTAAGTTTGTCATACGATACAAATTAAATGAATAAACATATCATTAATTTGATAGTCACATATTTTAAATTAAGCAAACATCACAATGTAACTTTATTTAAATATTTGATAAAATGGCAAATTATATTTTGTGATAAAATTTAATATATTTACTTTTTTAAACTTTTGTAGAAAATCTAACAATTAGATTATTAATTTATGAAACTTATATATTTTTTACAAATATGCTTAGAAAATAAGCTGATTCAATACTTTAATTTTTATTTTTGACGATTTTGATCATTTTTCTTTTTTTTTTTTTAACTTGTTAAGTCTCATAACTATTATTTTTGTGCCGTTTTGGTCCTTTTATTAGTGTTCCGTTAATCAAATGACAGTTTGACTAATAGAATCCTAGAAAAGGGACCAAAATCACACAAAAATAATAGTTAGGGGACTTGAAAAGTTGAAAAAAAAAAAGAAAAGGGACCTAAACCTCCAAAACATAAAAGGTAAAGGATTAAATTGGTTAATTTTCCTTTGTAGTTATTTTTGTATTATTTTTCTTTGTATATTATTTATTTCTTAATCTCATTATTTGTACTATCCTTGTCATTGTGTTTGTTTTTATTTTGTAGGAATAGGAAATAACCGGTGCCTTTTACTTCATTCAAACCGGTGCCAGTCATTTGTAGAATGACAACTTAGTGAGCTACTAGGAGTAACTGGTGCCTATTGTTACATCTAAACTAGTGCCTTTTATTTTATTTTCTTATGGTTCATTCGTTATTTTCTTGTTAGAATTTTTTACTTATGTTTTAGTTTGTTTTTGTAATTATTAATCTTTATCAGTAATGTTTTTGGACAAAGAAGACTCTTTCTTCATCAAATTTTTCAACAGCCATTTTTTGGACAAAGAGCTTCAAGACACTTGGGAAGTATTACTTGCTATTTTCTTTATTTTCCCCTTTTGATCCTATTGGATATGCTATTTTTGTTTGATTTATGGCCATTGAGGATATTGTCTAGTTTAAGTATAGGGCAAGGATTGAGTAATATTCTTTTCAAGTTTTTATTAATTATCATTGGCATTTTCTAATATTTTGGGTTAAATTTTTTGTGAATTTTAAGATGCTTTTTTTTTTTTTTTTTTTTTTTGCATTTTGGGCTAATTTTTAAGGCTTTTTTATATATGTGTTACTATGTGTTAGTTTTTTGGAGCTATTATTTACCTTTTATTTGAAAATTCTACTGAAAACTTTTATAAGAGTTGATTTTATGTATACTTATACATTAGGCATAACATAGGCTAAGTTTTGTGAAGTTAACCTTTTTTATACCTTTAAAAATGCTATGAAGCTTGATTATTTGAGAATAGATGAGAACTTTGTGATGAAATATAAAGTATGGATTGTTGGTTTATTTCTAATTTTGTGGCATCCCTATTTAGTTAATTATTTATTCTTTGTTATGTTGTATTATAAACATCTTCATTTGTATATTTGTATTCCAATGTAAAGGCAAGTAGGAGAAAAAGGGAGGTTGCTCAATGCATCTATCGAAGTGAGAAGAAAAAAGGCTCTAAGAATGCAAAGAGCATGCCCTATGATGAAAAATAACGGGTGAAAAAAAAAAGAAAGAGCAAAAAGCAAAAATGCAAGGGATGCGAAGAACAAAGGAAAAAAGCTCAAGTTAAAATATAATAAATGCATCTTTTGTAGACAAATGATAAGAAATAAAAGGCTCAAACATTACTATAAGAAGTAGTAATATAATGTTGTATTGTAGAGATATAAATGTTTTACTGTGATGTAATATTTGTAATGTTGTAGTATTTATAAGCCACGACTTTAGAGTTAGCCAATTAATCCTATCTTATATAAATCACATTATTTATATTGTAGACTCAAATGGTAGAATGAATCACATTGAATTAGGATAAACTTGTTTTATTCAACTTTGATGCTCTAGTTGTGTCTAATTTAATGTATGGTTATACATAGGATTAACTTGGATCGTTAAGTGTTGGGATGGATTTTAAGATGGGGGAAGAGATAATATCTCTACTATTTTGACCTTATTATATATATATATATATATATATATATATATATATATATGGACTTGTTTTTGTTAATTTTCCCACTATGTTATGATTAAAATAATTCACTTTGCTTGTGAAATATTTGCTTATTTGTGAAGAATTGTGTTTTGCTTGAGGACAAGCAAAGGTTTTAAAAGTGGGGGAGTGATAAGAGTTAACTATATATATATTTTAAGGTCATTTGTAGTGTACATATGCTTGATTTCTAGGTCAAATACTATTCATTCTCTTCACTTTGTTATATTTTTAGGTAGGTTAAAGTTAGATGAACATCGGTGAAAATTGTACAAAAGGTTGTGAAAGAAAACCCTAAATAGAGATGAACATTTAGAACCGTGAAACAGAGCAAAAACAAAGCCAGACATGGCTTTGGAAGCAAGCCATGGCCAATTAGTAAGGGAAAAGCAAGAAGAAATCGATTTTAACAAAGAAGAAGCTAAGCTTGGCTAAGACAAGCCAATGATTAGTTATATAAAGCCAAGAGCTAGCTTCAAGTGGAAAACAAAAGAAAGAACCAGTTTAATTAAAATAAAGCCAAGGCATGGCTATCAAAGTTAAGGACTGGTGGGGAGCAAGCCATGGTCGATGATGTGTATGAATTTGAGTATAAAAATTATATAAAAAATAAGCGCATTCCCAATCAAGTTAAATTAAAACGTTAACCCCAAATTACACATACGAGCAAACGTACCCATCATTAGGCATAGTATAAAGTTTAAAACGAGTATCGATCCTCAAGGAACAAGTATGTATTAATCACTTTTCCTTTATTATTTAACCGACTCAATGAAGTGAAAAAGAATAAAAAGGAAAATAAAATAAAATAAAATAATATATACATGTCAAGGATAGAGAATTATGTAACTCAAACCATTATTTTGACAAACATGGCCTTAAAGTACCTAATCATTATCATAACTAATCATTCTCTTAGTATCATGAAGGATTAAGATAGATTCACTTCTTTTTCAATCCATGAAATCACTATCTTCTAGACAAATTAGCATCACATATTCTGTCTCAACTAATTCACCTAAAAGATGTATTGAACACAATCCTTGATTAAATTTCTATATTCTGGTAAACTTAAAACATAAAATTTACCAATGAATCCATATTCTGTCAGACATCAATTAACCTCTAACTACCCAGTTCTTAGCAATTAACCCCCTTTTCAAGTAAGTTAAGAGAGAACAAATATGAAGTTAATGAATTGAAACCACCATCAATCCCTTTTCCAAGCAAGTTAATAGAATAAACAACAAATTAACCTCGTAATTAGCATAAGTAATTAAATACCAAGAATAATAATCAATTAATCAAAAGATGAAAGTAACTCTAAAAATCATGAATATCGAAAACAATGCCAAATTACAATAAAACAATTAATACATCATTGTTCAAGAAAAGAAAACAAAGTTAAAAGAAAGCACTTATAGACAAGCATCCTCCTTCTTCCATCGTAGACCCTCTTGTATAATCCTCTTTGAATTTGAGTGATTTGATATTTTGATCCACGAATTTTCCCCTTTTCCTTGTGTTTTCCCTCTATTTATAGGCTTTAGAAGTGCTTAAATTCATCCTTCTAGGGTTTCTGGCCGAATAGAAGTAGGAAAATACTAAAACTCTGCAAAATTGCCAAAAATATGCACAAAAATCAAGGCACTGCCTCAATACCAGTGCACAGCCGGCGTCGCCTATCCTACCTAGGACCGGCGCCGGTTGTGATCTTCTATACTACAGCCGACGCCACTTCTGAGCTCCTAATCAGCACCGGCTATATTCTGTTCAGCTCTGTTTCACTGATTTTTTATTGTCTTGAAGTGCGTGCTAGCAGCAAGTGGCTAACGCCGGTTCTCTTGTCTTGATAGGCACTACCTCTATTCTGTTTAGTGACACTTTTGCCTTATTTTACCCCTAAAATTTGAAATAATACACAAAATATCTTTCCAAGGGTAAAATCTCAAATATGAAGGAATATGATCAGTTATTGAACAAAATGTATTACAAAATGGCCTCAAATAACTAGAAAATATATGACTAATTTAGACCCTATTAGTCGACTTATGTGAAAAGAAATAACAAAACCACTTTGAAAAGAAGAAAGCCAGCCTTGGCTTAGAAAGCGAAGCTATGGTAAGCTCAAACATATTCAAGAGCAAATTTTGAGAGAAGTGAAGAAAACCGGGCATTCAAAGAGTACGCTTGTTCTCATATTCTAACAAGCATTGGTTAAATGCAGAGAGTGGCAACTAATATAAGAGAAGAACACCCACACATAAGAGAGAGAGAGAGAGAGAGAGAGAGAGAGAGAGAGAGAGAGAGAGAGAGAGAGAGAGAGAGAGAAAGAGATTTGGATTTTGCTCAAGAGAAGATTGATGATTAAAGATTGAAGATGAAGGGTTCTTGTCTATGATGACTCTTTATCCCTTTCTTTTGTTTTCTTTTGTTAATTTGTAGTTATATGCTTTAATTGTATTTTGAAGGGATGAAACCTAATTTTTTTCTTGTACTTCACCTTCTTTTGATTTATTGAATTACAATCTTTAATAAATGATTACTTGATCTTATTTGTGTTGGATTCACTGTTTGGTTAATTTTCTTCTAATGAATTCAAATGATGGGGTTAGAAGTTGAGTGATAAGCTAATAGGTTCAATGTTTGTTTTTCCTTAATTAACTCGAGAGAGAGGTTGAGGAATTAGAACTTAGTAATCATTAGGATCTTGGTATCACCTAGAGATAGGGGCATTATGTTATTTTAAATTTACCTTGGGAGATTGGGGGTTTTGCACTTAATACTTCTTCAATAAGGGATATAGAGATACCCTTTGATTGGTAAAGAATAGAAAATCCATAAATCGGGATAAAGTAAGTTTTGCATTTGTGCCCTTTATCGGTATTCAAATTAGGATTTGATGTTCTTGAGTTGTGCTTGATACTTAGCTATTTTTAGGGGATTCTTGAAAAGTACATATCTTTTATTCTTTTTCTTATCCTTAATATTCTTATGGCCAATCATGTGAGGGTTGTGTTTATTCTCTTTGTTTGTCTATTATAAATGTTGTATTCCATTAATTTGTTAGGAAAAATAATAAAAGAAAAGTTAGAAATGGCACATTTATCCCTTTCCTGAGGATCTTTAATACTTGCCATTAGAATCTTATACTACGTGATGGGTATATCTTCCTAATTATGTGATTTGAGTACTTAGAATTTTAATTTAAAACTTAACTATTTTTGGATTTGTTGATAACATTTCCCACATTTAAATACATGCAACAGAGACATATGGTTGGTTGTTAGGTTTGGTATTGAGGGTCGTGGTATATGTGAGAAGTAGATACCACCTATGATATATACAGCTAGTGTAGAAGCAGCCACACAAACAAAAAAAAAAGACATAGAGAGGACAACCCTTGGAACCACAAACTTCGTAGCTAAAAGATCAGCACAGCAACGTTGGAAAAACAAGGGAAAGCAAGAAAGGACCACTCTAGTGGTAGCTGTTCTAAATTTGAAAACTCGCCATCATTAGAGAAAGAAAGGGCACAAAGGAAAAGACTATTGGTTCAGGAATTTTCATTGAAGATGCTTTAATTCTGGTGACCCAATGCACTTGAAAGACAGTTGTCTAAAGTTACCCAAATCTAATCCAGAAGACCCCACTCCGGCACTATATCTGACTACTAAGAGTAACACAGTTGGAGGCAATGAAGGTAACAACTTGAAGCCACGAATGAAGGGTAAAAATATTCTTCCTAAATCGTGAAGACTTGGAGATAGACATAGCTGTAGCGGAAGGTATACTTATTGATAGGGGCTAAAATTATCATTTATTTCCTATTTATTTGAGGTTATTTTGTAATACATTTGATATAATAACTAGACATATTCCTTTATATTTGATATTTTACCTTTGGAAAGGTATTTTGGTTATTTTATGTGGAATAGATCAAGAAAAAGGAAAAAAATCGACGTCGGACAGAGCACGACCGGCACTGCTCGTGCACGGCATAGCAGGCATTGGCCCAAGAGTGGAAAAGTGAGGAAGAAAAATAGAACAGCGTCGGGTTGACCAAAGCACAGCCATGAGGGCCTGAGCTAGCACCGATCGTAGGCTGTCCAGAGGTGGTGTGGACTTCGAATTTCGCATGGACTTTCCTAAGTGTTTTGGTGTTTTTGAACTTGTACTTTTAAGGAACAGTTTTTGGTATCTTGGGATGTTATTTAACCAAGGAAAAAAAAAACATATGAATTCAAGGATTAAAGCTCATTAAAGAAGAGATTCATCACTCAATGGGCATTGCTCAAAAAGGTCTTCAAGGAGGAAGAAAATGGCTTGTCCATGAGTTCTTATATATATATATATATATATATATATATATATATATATATATATATATTCTGGAATAATGATGTGATCAATGTTTTTTTTCTAATTTGACATTATTTTAGGACTTATGATTGTGAGGTTAATTTGGTTATTTGATCAATTGATTATCATTCTTGATATTTGATTACCTGTTATTGTTAGGGAATTGATGAACTTAGATTTACTTCTAATGGACTTGGGAAATGATATTAGGAGTTGATTTAATTTTATTGATTTCATATTTGTTATCTCTTAACGGATTTGAGAAACGAAATTAAAAATAAAGGACCATAGTAATTAAAGATTAGTTGATTTCACCTATAGTATAGGATTATTTGCTAATTTCATATTCATTATCGCCTAGAGTATAGGGATAATTGTCGAGGGATGAGTTTAATGCATCTTCTGGTTATTTTGTTTTGATTGAGAAATCTACTAATTTAATCATGAGATAGTGAGTCTATGACTTGGGAAACGATTAGATTCTATTTTAATTCTTTCATGATGCCAATATAATAATTGATTGTGAAAATTACTAAGTAATTCATAATCATGTCTTGAAGAATATTTGTTTAATTGTATATTCTTTCATCATTGAGTTGTATATATATATATATATATATATATATATATATATATATATTATTTTTCTTTTTATTCTCTTATCACTTTATTAGGTCGGTTAAACAACGAATGAAAAGTAACTAATGGTAGTCGTTCCTTGAGAATCGATACTCGTTAATTCCCTATACTATGCTTGTGATGAGTATACTTGCTCATATGTGTAATTTGGAGATTAATGTTTTAATTAAAGCTTAGGTAGAGATGGGTTTAAAATTGTATGATTTTTATACACCCAAATCTAACGCATCAAATTTTTTGCACCATTGCCAGGGAACAATATTATGAAAGCGTAGATTTCATTGATTTAACCATGTTTATATGTATATATGTCTATATGTAAATATGTATATATATATATTATTTATGTAAATAAGTGTCATATCTTGTTGTGTGTATCACTATATCTTACTTGACTAACTTAGTTTATATATGTTAAACTTTGTATGCTAATTATGCTTATGACTACTTGTAAATTCTATAGTCTCATCATCTTATTTTTCTTTGTAGACTTAGCCTTTAGTGTATGACTCGATGATTTTAAGAAGACCTAGTGGAGTTTGATCTTGAGATTGAAAGAACCATGACAAGGATTCGATGGGCACTTAGGCAATGGTATAAGCAAACAAGTTCAACAGGAGAGATGGAAGTTAACCAAAACAACAATGGTAATACTAGTGAAAATAATAGGAGGACCATGGATGATTTTGTTAAGCCAGCAATCTCGGGTATAGACTCAAGCATTGCTAGACTTAGGATAGAGGCGAACAATTTTGAGATAAAATCCAACATTATCCAAATGATCCAGAATATGGTACAATTTGATGGGTTACTTGATGAAGTCCCTAATGTCTACCTTGCTAGTTTTCTAGAAATTTGTGACACTTTCAAAATGAATGGTATATCAGAAGATGCGATTAAGTTGAGACTCTTTCCTTTTTCTCTTAGGAATATAGTCAAATCTTGGCAAAAATGCTTACCCATAGGATCAATCATCACTTGGAATGGGTTAGTTGAAAATTTCTTAGCCAAGTATTTCCCCCTAGCTAGGACGACGAAGTTGGGAACCGACTTCTTTGCCTTCAAACAATTAGAGCATGAAAGCCTATATAAGTGTTAGGAAAGATGGAAGGAGATGATTAGAAAGTGTCCACACCATGGGTTTGAATTAGGCATACAAATGCACATTTTTACTAGTGGGTTGAATTTCTCTTCTAAACAATGGATTGATGTATCCGCGGGAGGTATAATAAATTCTAAGACCCTGGAAGAGTTGTATGAGTTGACTGAGGAAATTGCTACCAACAACTACTCGTCGGGCAATTCGAGGTCTAAAGCTCGTGTTCAAGGTGTTCATAAGGTTGATGTTGTGGCTGCTTTGGAAGCTAAGGTTGAGGTACTTGCACAGAAAATGGAATATATGGTGATGACCCATTCCTCAGGCCAGGTAATGAATGTTAATTGTGATTTTTATGGAGAAGGGCATCCCAATCATGAATGCCAAAGCATGGGTTCATCCAAGATTCCTTAGAATAAGCTGCTTTCATGAGTAATGGGCGATAAGGTAATAACCCCTGTAGTGCCATATATAATCTTAGTTAGAGGAACCATCTTAATTTTTCTTGGACTAATCAAAACCAACCTAGGCAAAACCCTTCTAATTTTGGTGGAAATCAAAGGACTCAACTTTCTTTACCTTACAATGCACCACCGTCAAAGCCATCATTCGAGAAGTTGGTTAACAAAATAGTGAGCTCAACTGAAGCACAGTTTCAAGGAGTGGATGCTCTGACAAGGAATTTGGAGGCTTCAATGCACAATCATGAAAATCAAATTAGGCAGTTGGTCGTAAGCTTCTTGGAGACCGTTAAGCAGGATCTTTTCCTGGAAACACATAAACGAATCCAGGTGATCAAGACCGTGGAAAGCAATGAAGTTATTGCTTCATTTTTCTTTTTATTTGGGGCATCTCTTTAATTTCTATTTGCTTTTGTTTATCTTTTTGTATTTTTAATTTATAGGATAATTGCATTTTCTTCATAATTGTGTGTTCATTTTTCAGTATTGTTGCTTTATTTATAAAAAAGAAAATTTCCAGGCCGAACAGACTTGGGTCGGCGTCGGTGCTTGCTGTCGGGATGGTCATTAAAAAGGCCAATTTTGGCCATTATTTTCAAATCTTTCAAACTTCCCTCGATTTTTCTCTCAACTCCGCACCAGCTCTTCATCTCCAAACACCACCGGATCAATTTTTGCCCTAAAAAACACCAACCCAACATCAAATCCTCTTGTTTTTGTTGAATCTACGGATTAAATCTTCAAAAATCCATTTTCAAAGCTCCTCTTAAAGGTGAAGATTTCTTCAAAAGGATTGCACAATTTGCTTGCCCATGCATTAGAGAACATAAATGTATGATTTTTCTTGCATTCTTAAGCTTAAATTATTGTCATGGATTTTTCACTATTTTTTGGTATATTTTTGGGAAAAAATTACATAATTTGGATTTTTTTGGGTTAAATTTGGTTGAATTTGTGGCTTCAGTATGATTGAAATAACATGAGTTTTTGGTTCAAGGATTATTTTTTCTATAACCTGTTCCTTATTTTGATCCTATGTTGGCTATTTTTGGGTATTCGAGATTATTCTTGTGTTGCATTCATAGAAAATTACCTTAGCAATGATTTATTCTTTATGAATTGTAATATGCTCATGTTCTTTACATGCTATTAGATTTTTCTTACATTGGAAACTATATCGTTGTTTGAATTATGGCATTATACTTCTTTTTACAGGATTTTTGAGAGGATTGGGATTATTTGGTTTATATTGTAGATTGAGGAAGTTGTGGATTGATTGTGAATTGTGAGTGGTTGAGGGTTGTGTGTAGTATTGCAGAGTGTGGATTAATTGTGAATTGTGACTAGTTAAGGGTGGTGTTATGTTGTTGTGACTTGAATAGTGCCTATTTCTTATTCTTTCTTGATATTCATCATCAAACACTCTCATTATGCTAAAAAAAAAAAAAAAAAAAGGGCTAAAGCCTCGTCTTCCATATCCTTACCTTTATTGACCTCATGTTCTTACGCCCTATTAATTTCATTGATCCTTTCTATCAAAAGTGGTATTCCAAGAAGGCATCCAATAAAATTATTGTGGAATGCACTTTTGTATCCTCTTTGGATCGTGCTCTTAAGCTAGGGATAATGTTTAGATGGATGGGGGTGGGGGTCTATTGTTCAGTTGAAAAGAACATATTGCCCTATCTTGGTTAAAGAATTTTATGCTAACATGGTGCAAAAAAAGAATAATCATCTGGATACCATTGAAACTAGGGTTAAGAGTACCCCTATTTTTGTGGATAGATATAGATTGCCTGCCATCTTGAATGTTAACAATGAAAGCCATTAGTTAGTTGTAAATCACCATAAGCAAAAGATAATCTCTAGCCTTGAATGGAAGGTGAGTAATATTAGAGCTATATTAAGAATGTATAAGAGAGGTCCTATAGGGCATGTAGGCTTTTATTCTAATAATGACCTTGAGGCCAACCTACGTGCCCTAGTTTATATCTTTTCTTTCAATGTTGTTCCTAAAACTAGTAGGTTCAATGAGTCCCGAGTGATTGACCTCTATATCTTGCATAAGATGATGCACAACCAACATATCCCTCTTACTCTGATCATCCAATCTATAGGGATGTGGTTCATTCTAGCATTTCCTCCAAAGCCTTTGTTTTTCCCCTTGTGATAATGAAGATTCTAGAAACTTTTAGCATCAGTATTGAGGGGGAACTAACTGAGACCACCACTGAGAGAGATCTAGTTACTGAGCAAACCTTGTTAGTTGTAGTTATTAACATAGTGCTGAGGTGAGGCGATTGTTGAGACTCTATGATGTGCAGCACTTGGGCCAAGTTGAGCTTTCACCTGCGGAGGAGAAACAGCCTACCCTACCACCTAGAGCTCGAGCTAGTGGTTCATAGTCCCAATCGAGGACTGATTTTGAGACTAAGGTGAGAGGTTAGTTGGAGCAGTTGAGAGTAAGTATAGAGACACAGACGGAGATCCTTTTTCAACTTTGTGATTCTATAATTTGCACTTAATAGGAGGCAAGACACTCAGGAGTAGCAATGGGCTCAATGGATGCAACGGTTCCCTGGACGACAAGAAGATGATAATGGCCATATGGATGACGATGACAATGACGATGACGATGATGATGATGTGGAGGAAGATAATGACTGAGTGTTTCTCTATTGCTCACTTTTTACCTTTCTAATCTTCTATTCTCTTTATATTTTCATGACTTTTCTTAGGCTACGTCTTTTTTTTCTATTATTTCTTTTTATTTTCCTTTTCTAGCTTTATGTTTTGTGTTATTTCTTTTTTTTTTAGGTACATTCAACAATGCCCTTTGTGATGGATTAATCTATCTTGAGGAAACTACTAAGCTCTAGAAGTATTTTCTTTTCTTATCTTCTTCTCCTCTATTTATCTTGGTCTATTGGCTTTGCTTTATTTGTTCTTTTTTTGCCATTGAGGACAATGTCCAGTTTAAGTATGGGGGAGAGTTTAGAATTGAAAATATATTATATATATTTTCTAGTTTTGGACTAAATTTTTCTTAATTACTTTGATTTATAATAAGGTTGTGATTATCTTTCTTACTTGGGATACGATTTTTGTCATTCAATTGGTTGGATTTGAAGTTAATCTTAGTTATGCATTGGTGTTTGAATGTTTATTTTACTCATCTAGTTTGAATATGGATGATGTGATGAATAAATGAAAAGTTGTTGACTAATTCTTATATTATATATTTAAAATTTTCTTAACTTTGAGTGATGAATAAAGAATGTCAGGAAGTTAGAAAAACAATGAGTAAAAAAATTCATTGTTATGTGAGCTAAAAAAAAAAATTAAGTTGACAAAAATGCTCTCATTTTTAAATTTTATTAAAGACCTATTAGGTTTCGTGGACTCCTAAACAAAGAAAACATCCATGAATCCCTTCCGAGGACCCAAACCAAACGATTTAAGTCAATTAAGGGTTTATAGAATTACCTCTATATTGACAAAAGCAAGACTTTTGCCTTCAGATTTCTCGGCGTATGTGCACTTCGGACGATCACCTGAAGCTGCAATGCACGAATGTCCTTTATCGGATACACACGGCGAATTCAGTTTGTTACCTGGGAATGCTAGTGCCTAGGGCTTTGAGAGGCTAAATTTTCTGGTTATAGAAGCACGAAAATTTTATGAGAAGTCTGTAACAAGAAGACGACTAGGGTTTTCTTTTAAAACCACACAAACTTCTTGGAGTCCAACTCTCATCGTATCTTATCATATCTTATTTTAAGTTCAAATTAAATTTTAAAAAGATATGAAAAGATTCTGTCATTATCTCGGTAATTTAACTAATTAATTTGTTGATTCAGATTCTTATAATATGGACATTTTCCAAATACATTGAATGTGAACATATTTCTAGATTCATTGTATCTAGTCATTTTTTTAGGTTTGATGAACCTAGACACATTTTCAGATACATCAAACCTAATCACTAAAAAAATAACCTAACGTGTTCGTTTAATGTGTGACCCTATATGTTTATTTAACATTGGTAGTGTGCCCAAATCACATTAAAATAGCCCACAAATTATAAGTAGCTTCTTGCAAAATATTATAACTATCCAAGTTAAACAAATATCAGTGATCTCTTTGAATCAAACTATAATTTTATATTTAGTCCTTTTGTTACATGATATCCAGATTAAGCATAGGGTACAAGGCATGCCATCCTTATTAAGCTTAATAAACTATTTCTTGATCTCATCGTAGACTGTTCCAACAAATTATATCAATATCTCAAATTGATATATTTGAGTACGGTCATGTATTTTAACAGTCTAACTTATCAAGGGGCTCATGGACATCTCTCCCAAGAACTTGAAGGATAAATTCCTTCACTATCAATCATATTGCTCTCCCTAGTTTATTATATATCCAACAGTGATATGATTTTATTATCTAGTTAAAGACAACTTTAGACAGCGTCAAGATATAGAATTTATCAAGTAGAAAACTATGATGAATTTAGGGCAAAGGACTTCGAATATCATTATGACTAGAAAGTACTTATGACATGTCCCATGAAGTACTCTCACTGTGGATCATGTCCAATACAATGTACTCTAACATTTATTTATGTTTTAACTTAATATTTCATATATCCATGACCAGTAAAACATAACTATCAAGTCACAAACATACTAATCTTAATTTATTATTATTTTACTAATAATAATCGATCAGGGACAATTTAATAATAGTTATTCTATTTGTTATATGGTTTTACTTCACGTACTTAATGGCCATAAAATTAAATGCATTATTCATGGAAAGAAATATCTCATATTATTACAAAATACATAATGACAATAGTACAAGTACAAATTATTTTAGGGCATATCCTCAACAAGACCTTTTGCTGAAAAGGGAGTTAATATGGAGAGAAGTAGCAAGTATTGTTCGGTGTACTTTCTTGAGGCTATCCCGAAGGCAAAAAGGTAAGAAAGAGAAAAGAAAGAAAATGTTGAAAAAATGATGAAAAAGATGAAAAAAACAATAATGACTATAAGGGGCTAATACGGTCTGTGAAGAGAAATCCATTCACTTGAGGCTATCATTTCCCTAAGTCATTGAAAAAAGAGTGGAGTGTCTTCCTTAGATCATTACTTGAGTTGTGCAATTTTTGAGTTTATAATACTAGAATTAATTAGATAGCTTGACTTGTATAATTCATATTGTCTACGTTTTTGCTTGCAATGTGAAATAATTCTCTTAGACTAAAGCATAAACTTGCTTAACTTGATTTCAAAGACCTTGGTATATTTGATCCAATACTTCAATTTACGAATGTTTTCAAATATTTGAAAGAATGACAAGATCATGTCTAAAGTTTGAAGGAGAATTGTAGCTTTGTTATAGTCAAAATTTTTAAAAGTTAAATTTGTGTTGTTTTGTTTTTCTTTATCTTAAGTAATTTGCTTGAGGAAAAGTAAAGATTCAAGTGTGAGGAATGTGATAGGGGCTAAAATCATCATTTATTTCCCAATTATTTGAGGTTGGTTGCTTTGTGATACATTTGATGTAATAAAAATGCATATTCTTTCATATTTGATATTTTACCTTTGGAAATATATTTTGGTGATTTTATGCAGAATAGATCAAGAAAAAGGAAAAAATTTGATGTCGAACAGAGTCGGTCGTTCACAACAAAGAAAGTGTCGGCCCAAGACTAAAAAATAGAGCAACATCAGGCCGACTTGACCACGGCCAGCGCCGGTCATAGGGTGGCCAAAAGTGGCGTGGACTTTGAATTTTGCACGAATTTGGGAATTTCCTAAGGGTTTTGGTATTTTTCAACTTGTACTTGGCGTAGAACTCTTAAGGAACGATTTTTAGCATCTTGGGAGGCTATTTAAGCAAGGAAAACACAAGAGAAACACATGAATTTAAGGATCAAAGCTATAAATCAATCATTGAAGAATGGATTCATCACTCAAGCGGCATTGTTTAAGAAGGTCTTCAATGAGTAAAAAATGGGCTTGTCAATGAGTTCTTTCTTTTACCTTTGTTTTTTTTTTCTAGAAAAATGACGTGATTAATGTTTTTATTGTAATTTAACATTATTTTAGGACTCATGATTTTAAGATTAATTTGGTTAATTGATCAATTGATCAATATTCTTGGTATTTGATTACTTGTTATTGTTGGAGAATTTATGAACTTAGATTTGCTTTTAATGGACTTGAAAAATGATGTTAGGAGTTGATTTAATTTCATTGATTTCATATTTATTATTTCTTAATGGATTTCAAAAACTAGGTTAAGAACAACTAATCAAGGTAATTAAAGATTGTTGATTTCACTTAGAGTATAGGGTTATTGGCTAATTTCATATTCATTATCGACTAGAGTATAGGGATAATTGTTGAGGGATGAGTTCAATGCGTCTTTTAGTTATTTTGGTTTGATTGGAAAATCTGATAATTTAATCATGAGATAGTGAGTCTTTGACTTGGGAAACGATTGGATTCTATTTTAATTCCTTCATGATTCCAAGATAATAATTGATTGTGATAATTGCCAAGTAATTCATGATCATGTCTTCAAGAATATTTGTTTAATTGCATATTCTTTCATCTTTGAATTGTATATATTTGTCTTTTTTTCCTTTTTATTCTCTTAGAACTTTATTGGGTCGGTTAAAAAATGAATGAACAGTAACTAATGATAGTTGTTCCTTGAGGATCAATACTCACTAATTCCCTATACTATACTTGCGATGAGTATACTTACTCATATGTGTAATTTTGGGATTAATGTTTTAATTCAAACTTGGCTAGGGATGGATTTAAAATTGTATGATTTTTGTACACCTAAATCTAACGCATCACTTATTATCTAAGGTTGTGCGGTGAATGTGTTAATCGACTCTTAATCCATGCATTTATGTGTGACTATGGTACATGCCTAGGTATATCATAGTAGACTACAATTTTCATTTCAATCACTAGTGGGTGTCTTCTTTAAAGTTAAGGAGTAAACAGATAGACTTTATTACAAGTATAAGATTAAGTTTTAGGGGGATAGTTTAAATTTATAAATTTGTTATAGTTATCAGTAAGAGTAAAAATAGATTAGGATATTTATTGACAAGGGCTATGATTCAGAATTACTTTTTACTCTGTTAGTTCGGACCCCTTTAGGGAAAGTCAGTAGAGGCAAGGAATTTTGTACAAGCATGTAGAAATAATGTACAGAAAAGGGAACTACTTGGAAATATTATTGTTATACTTTTGAGGAAATATGACTTTATGTTAGGCATAGATTAGTTGTCGAGATATTATGCTCAGGTGGACTATTGGAGTAAGGTAGTGCAGTTTGTCACCTGATGCGTATTTATTTGGGTATAAAAATCATATAAAAAATAAGCACATTCTCAATCAAGTTTAAATTAAAACGTTAACCCCAGATTACACATATGAGCAAGCGTACTTATCATTAACATAGCATAGGGTTCAAACGAGTGTCGATCCTCAAGGAACAAGTATGCATTAATAATTTTTCTTTCATTGTTTAACTGACTCAATAAAGTGAAAAAGAAAAAGAAAATAAAATAAAATAATATATACATGTCAAGGATGGAGAATTATATAACTCAAACCATTATTTTAACAAACATGATCTTAAAGAACCCAATCATTATCATAACCGAATTTTCTCTTAGCATCATGAAGGATTAAGATAGACTCACTTCTTTTTCAATCTATGAAATCACTATCTTCTAGACAAATTAGCATCACATATTCTGTCTCAACTAATTCACACAAAAGATGCATTAAACACAATCCTTGATTAAATTTTCATATTCTGGCAAACTTAAAGCATGAAATTAACCAATGAATCCATATTCTGGTAAACATCAATTAACCTTTAATTACTCTATTCTTGGCAATCAATCTCTTTTTAAAGCAAGTTAAGAGACAACAAATATGAAACTAATGAATTGAAACTACCATCAACCTCTTTTTCAAGCAAGTTAATGAAAAGAAACAACCAATTAAACTCGTAATAAGCACAAGTAATTAAATACCAAGAAGAACAATCAATTAGTCAAAAGATCAAATAACTTTAAAAATTATGAATATCTAAAATAATGTTGAATTACAATAAAATAATTATACATTATTGTTTAAGAAAAAGAAAACAAAGTAAAAGAAAGCACTCATAGACAAGCCTCCTTCTTCTTCCTTTGAAGACCTTCTTGTACAATTCTCCTTGAACTATTTATCTCGAGAAAATATTGGTGATGCACTCTAAAATATAACTAAACCTCTACATTGTGCACCCCCCTTTTCTAAGGTAAATTGGCTTTTATTTATAGGCTCACAAAGTTCTTAAAAGAATCCTAAGTAAAAAAGAAGTAACTACCTAAAAATTCAAAACAAAAGAGGATTAGAAATTGCTAAAATAAAAACATAAGAAAAATTAATGAATTCCACCGCCTTGACTTTTGAGAATTAGACTTCAATTTAATTTGGACTTTCCTCTCAGCTTTGTCGTCTTGTGCTGAAAGTTGCAATTGATGTTGAATTGAGATTGCTGAAATTTAGTTTCCAATTGAAGCTGTGCGAAATTCTATCCAGCTAACAAAATTCTTTCTCTTGTAGTATCGGCTCGCGTAAGCCACAAACATCCAAGGCTACCAAAATCTGTTTCCTTTCTTTGTTTTGTCCTTTTTCTCAGCCACTTTTGTTGACCTCTCCTTTGCATCTAGGCCCCATCGAAATTCATACTTTGTTGCTTTTTCTGTCGGCTCAAGTGAGCCATGAAGCTACTGAAAAACTATCTTGCTTTGCTGCCCGAATTTCCTTCCTCTTTCTTCTTCTTTTGCTTTAGTCTTTTGTTGACCGAAATTCCTTGGGCTGATCGAATCAATTTGGTCTTTTCTTTTTGTTGAAATTGTTTCCCTTTTGTGAGTCGTGAAGCCATGAAGCCATTTTTCCTTCTTTTTCTCTCCAATTTCCAATTGCAATTCATTCCTTCAATTCTTCTTGCACTTTTCTCTGTTCTTTCCAATGGAAGACCGGCACCGGCTATTCGTCCTGGGCTGGTGCTGATCTTGTGCTAGAAAATTATATAATTAATTCTAAATTTCATCTATTTTGACATAAAATTACAAAAAAGTATTTTTATAAGGAAAATATCAAATAGGAAGGAATATGACTAGTTATTGTATAAAAAGTGTCTTAATTTAGCTTCAAATAACTATAAAAAATATGACTAATTTATGCCCTATTATCACCCCTGAAAGAGTTTTTTTTTTTCCTTATAATTTTATGGAAACCAAGTGAAGGAATAAAAAAGAGTTAAAGTCTGAAAGCTTCTCAGAAGAGGTCAATTGGTAGAGAGTTATTAGGACAAAGATATACGTGACTTAGTGCATCATTGTAGAAAGCTCCAGTAATATCTATGTGGATGAAAGATAGGACCCTGAGAGATCGTGTTGCTATTCCAGATTAGATCTTAAATAAGGATATTATTAAGTGAGTATCTGCAAGGAGAATAAAACCTAAGACTACAACTAACACTAAGCTAGAACTCATGGAGTGTTCAGAAATTAGTTTTAGAGAAATTAAGGGAGCAAAAGCATTTGTCGAGTTTAGTAATGTGAATTCTAGTTGGATATAGTTTTAGTTTTGGGACATGTGGTAACTAAGAATAGGATTAAAGAAGACCCATCTAGAGTAAATGTGATTTCTTTCTGAAAAAAGCCTTAGAACATAACGAAGGTTTGAAATTTTGTAGGACTAGCAGAATAATTACTGCCACATCATTGAAGCATTCTCAATCATTGTGTTACATTTGACTCGACCATTGCAGAAGAATACAACATATTTGTTCAACAAGAAGAGTGAAAAAAACCTCCAAGAGCTCAAGGGAAGACTTATCTCTATACTTGTGCTAAGGTTGCTGGAAGAGGGAAAATCCTACATTTAGTATATGGCTGCATTAAAGGGAGGAGGGGAAGCCATGTTGATGACTTTCTTAAATAATGGCTTAATCTTTTTAATCTCAGCTCTTTCCTCTTACTTCCAACCTTATTTGTGAAAGATATTTTCTCCTACTATCTAGTGCTATTGTGAATTTTCTCCGAAGACGTGGTTAATTAAGGCCACCTTAGTTACTTCAATCATTATCTGCAATTGCTCCTCATCAAACTCACCACCATTGTGCCTAACTTTTTCTATGATGTCTCTATGTTGGAATTCTATTTCTTATTCTATTAGATTCAATCTATTGAGTTCATATTTTTTATTTAGTACATCTTAGCTTGGACCATCTCCTTTAACTTCGCCGTTTTCTTAAATTCTAATGTCATTAATTACTTAATCTTTTCACCATTATTATCTTGCAATCCCCTTTGTTACACAAAAGCTTTCTTTTTCTTAGACGAATATTCTTAATTTCATGTACTCATCTTTTACTTAATAACTCCTATTATTCCCTATAAATGAATTTCTTTTACTAAGGCTTGAGTATCTAATGATTCATTATCTTCACTAAACGGAAGTGTTCAACTCCCATCAATCACAATAATTTCTTTAACAATCAATAATTTGAACGTTTCCATCATTTTGCTCAATGATATATTCATGATCACTAATTTTCTCTTGATGATGAAATTTTCAATCCTTTTCCTTTTCCACACAAGTTTGTAACTCAACTTCTAATAATCGGATATGTAAGAGAGTAAGGCTATCGCAAAGGTTTCACATAAAACTCAAGCCACAAAAAATCAACTACCCCACTTATGAATCAGAGTTAGCTATGATCAATTTTGCTTTAAAGATTCGAGAAACCACTTGTATGAAATGAGTTATGAAGTATACCCTGATTACAGGAGTTTGAGGTATATCTTTACCCAAAAAAGGGCTCGAACTTGAAGCAATGTAAATAGGAGTTTCTAGAGGAATATCGTTGCTTAATCAACTACCATCTTGGGAAGACTAATATTGTAGCAAATACATCAAGTCGAAGAGTGAGAATGGCAAGACTTCGAGTTTAGAATATGCAAACAGTGCATGAAGTTTTATCTTTAGAAGTGGAAATAGGAAAAGAAGAATTAGTTCTGGAATATGAGTGTGATACCTAAATTGAAGGAGGAAATGGAAAAAGATAACCAAGATTCTACAAGGATCACAAAAAAGTAACATATTTTTGTGAAAGATTACATATGCCACAAAGAGAAAGAATCGAAGAAGATGATTTTAAGGGAAGCGCATAGAATTTGATGCCCCACTCGCTACTAGGGAAATAGAGATATGACAAGGCATGAATGCAGTTAGCTTAATTACCAGTAGTTAAAGTTTTGTGGGAACATTTCAGAATGTAAGATAGAACTTAGAAACTAAAAACTCGATTAGAAAGAGATATCTGAAATTGATGTACCATGTTACTTAGATTAATTTCGAGGATGAAATATCCTTAAGCGAGAGAGGGTGTAATACCCTATAAATTTCACCTTATGAAAAATTAAATAATTATTTCATTGTATAAATTGTTCAAATTATTTATGTACTTATTTTATTTAAGTCTTATATGAGATTTAAGATTTCATAAAGGAAGAAAATGAAGAAAATATGAGTATTAATATGGCTATTTAATTACTTTATGTGTAGAAATTGGTTTATTATGATTTAATTAATATGTTGTATCTAAATAAATATTATTAAAATTTTGGTAAGAAAAAATTACTCTTTGAACATTCAAATTTTATTTCAAAGCCATTTTGATTTTTGACCAATTAAAGTCTTGATCAATTCAAGACTACAATTATTTTGACTATTTGACAAATTATTTTGAGTAGCTCTATGTGTTGGGAAATATGCCCTCTTAGACTAGGTTTCTGATATAAAAATTGAATGTTTTAATAAAAGAATTTATTTTCAGAAATTATTTGTGAATTTATATTTTATCTGTGCACAATAATGTTTGGAAAAGACCCATTGTGCTTAAGTAAGTGGTCCATGTGAATGGAGATCTTTCACAGTAAGGTATGGATCATGAGTTACTTAACACATAAACATTTGTTCTTAACCGATTGATGAGAATGGGAATCTCATCATGTTTAGGTTATTATGTTGTGAATTCCTAATGGGAAATGACTTACCTTTAGCCAGTGAGTAGTCCTCTCACTTTATGACATAAGCGTATTTCGAATACGTAGAACAGGACCTATGTAGTAGTGGTTTCTTAAAAGTACTATATGGTAGAAACCTAGACTACTACTGCTATAGCGTGGACTAGTACTCTACGACTTGAGTATGAGTTGGTGATCTGACGAAGCTGGAAGCATGTACTTTGATAAGCTATAGTTGAGGTTCTATCGTAGGGCTAATATACTTGTATGTTGGGTATGTGTAACTAGTTAGTTAAGAATACTTGTATAAGATAGTTTCTATACTATATCGCCGCTTGTGGTTGTCTAAATGATCTAAATATCCAGGGCCCTGGGAAACATGACTTGGATGTTTGCTTTAAGGTAGCTCCCTTGCAAAGTGGAAACAATCCAGGAAGTCGTGAATAATTGGACTAGAAGCCTAAGGATGGTAGATGTCATTTAGAGAGGTGTTAGTACACTTTTTCCTCTCTAAATGTATGGCGATGTATAGAGGGGTATTTTGGTCTTTACACCTGTAGGTCGGAGACTTTGCTAACACAGCATTGTCCTTGTGGTTAATATTTCCTTATGGTGATATTAGGAAATATTTAAAATGAAAAATACAGCTATTTATATGGTAACGGTATTTTGGTCATTTTAGTAGCCAAGTCGGTGTGTCTTTTGGTCTCCAGTATAGACCATGTGTCCTAATTAAATACGGGCTAAGGAATTGATCTTAAATTAAATAGAATTTATTTTATTTAAGTAGCCTGATTTAATTGTTGGGTTAGAATAAAATAAAAGTCAATGGAAAGAGAATTAATTAAATTAGTTTGGTGGATTAATTAATTATTCAGGGCTTTGGCCCAATTTGAATAATTAAAGATTAATCTGGGACTAAACTAATATAGGCTTATTAATTGGACTAGTTTATTTGGGCTGAAAAAATTAATTATTTATTGGGCCATTTATGTGATACTAATTAGAATATTTAATTAAGCCTAAAAGGCTAAACTAAGAGTCCAATAGCCCATTCCAGTTTAACCTAGGGTTTTATTTAGGTTAAACAAGAAGATTAGAAATAACGTTGTTTTATCACTACCTCTTCTCTGTGAAAAAACAGGACGTCTGTCTTTTTCTCTCTCCAGAAAAAGTTCCTTAGTCTGTAAGTTGTTCACCAAATGGAATTAGGTAGGCCATATACTGGAAGATCGAGAGTTTGGCATTCACGTACATGCAAAGATGGAGTAGGAGACTTGAAGGAATCACACCAGAGATTTCCACCAGCGTACCTACCCCGGTTGCACACATTCCGGTCCAACCAATTCTAAGAATGAGGAAAATAGGTATTTTTTTTAAAAATCTCAAAATTCGTACAGAGCATGACCAGCACTGGCTAGGGTTGCCGGAGCCAGCGCCGGCTCTATTTGGAGTTCCCTGTTCTTTAGAGTTTTCCAGTTTTTTTTTTTTTTTTTTTTGTTTTCACCTCCGCTGCGTGCCTTGTGTTTTCCATTTTTCATGTCTTCAATTGGTATCAGTGCATAAAGGTTTTGTGAAAATATAGGAAGCATGCATCTAGATGAATAAAACTGGATACATATGTATGATTAAAACGTGATCCTTCGCTGTTTTGGTATGGATAGATTCTCTGTTAAACCTTGCGGGTGGAGGTATAGGAGATTTGTAATTTACTGTTCTTCTTAGTAAATCGTGTAAGCCCAATGTTTATGGGTATATGCGATTGTTGGTTTTGGTTGATTTCATTGTATTTGGATTGAAATCGAAGAGCTAATGGTACTAGAAGTTGAGAAGAAAACAGAGGAAATTCGACAAAAAAAAAAAAAAAAAAAACAGCAGGAAGAGCTATCCAGACCGGAACCGGCGCCAACTAAGCCGCCCGACCCGGCACCGGCTAGGGTCTGGAATCCGGTCCATGCACGGGTTACCCAAGGGTCTTGGTTCTATGTGGCGGGTGCAGTAGACCACAGTATAGATGGGTGGGTGCCTAATCCAGTGCGGCGGGTGCAGTGGACTAAGGAGAAATTTTTTAATTTTTTCCTTGTAATTTTTCTTGCAATTTTTTTTTTGTTTTGGGGTCCATACCAGGCGAAGTTAATATCTTGCAATAGTTAATATTCAAGGAATATTTTTGCATGAAAAAATTAGTAAGGGATTTTAGGATTAAACAAGATAATTAATTAATTAATTAATGTGTTTAATTCTATTATCTGGGCACTTAGATTTAAAAAATAGAGAAGCATGAAAATGTCTACTATTTTCTAGCATACTATTTATTTTTATGTACCTATGTGCACATTTTCTCAAAGACCAAAGTCTTTGGGATGTTTTTGACAAGGAAAACATTTTTCTACAAATTAAATAGTTATTTTAACTTGAAAAAAAATTAATCCTTAGATATTTTCTCAAAGGATTTAATCCTTGACATAGAAAATATATTGGATTTGGATATTTTTGTAAGTTAAAATAAAAAGCCATTTTGTTTTAATTTTTGGCACAAGAAAATTGTTTTGTCAAATAAACCTGAGACCAAAGTCTCTAAAGAGTTTTAATTTGGAAAATTTTTTAAATCATTAAGTTTTTAACTTAAAAAAAAATTTAGTCCATGGGAAAAACTCTCAAATGATATAAACTTTGACATAGAAATTTTTATGGACTTAGACATTTTAATTTTTGAGTTAAGGGAAAAACTTAATTGAAATTTTCAAAAGGATATTTTTTAGAAAATCCTTATTTTAAAAGACTAAGTGGGAGAGGGGTTCCAACGGCCCCATGGCTTCCATCACGATTCTCATTAGAGATCGTGGGTCCCCTCGCATCACCGTGGGAGTGAACCCGTATAGGATGGGGATACCACAAGGATCTAGATCTAATAGAGGGATGTAATTAATAACCCAGGGCACGTACTATGATCATCCAGCCCCTCGTTAGAGGTCATAGTGAGAGGAATGTCCATAGAAAATGAGAGGAAACGGCCATCCCCTTGATAGAGTTATCTTCTAGATCATTACCTAGAAGGGAAATTAATTTGTGGTGGTTAATACACTTAGCTTAGGGAACTGTTAATCTTCCTAAGAAGCTAAGTCAGTTTTTCTAAGAGCCAAATTAATTATTATCAGTTTTGCTAATAAGGATAAAGTCCACATATTTGTTTTGTTTTCACAAACTGAATCATTTTCTTTTATTTTTCAATTTTTCAGAAATGGCGGGAGGTTCTTTTAGTCCATTGGCCGTTATTCTCCAAGAGAATAAGCTAACAGAATCAAACTATGTGGACTGGAAGAGAAACCTGGATATAATACTCACAACGGAAGAGTATAAGTATGTCCTTTACGAAACCTGCCCTGTTATCAGGGAAGGTTCCACTGCCGAAGAGCGTGAGACTGAGAAGGCATAGAAGAAGGCCGACAAGATGGCTCGTTGTTACATGTTGGCCTCCATGTCTAATGTGCTCCAGTCCAAATATGAGTACATGACCACTGCGTATGACATAACTCAATCATTAGCCACGATGTTCATAGATAAGAGCCGGCCCGTTAGGCAAGAGGCTCTTCGAACTATTATAAACACTAAGATGGCTGAGGGAGCATCAATTAGAGAGCATATGCTCAAGATGATTGCTGCTTTCGAGGAGGCAGAAATCTTAGGGGCTGTCATTGACCCTAAGAGCCAAGTGGATATGGTTCTCGAATCGTTACTGAGTTCCTTTACTCAGTCCAAGTTGAATTACAACATGAACAAGTTAAACATGAGTTTAACTGAGTTGATAAAAGAGCTATAGATGGTGGAGAAGGTCATAAAACCATAATTAAAGGCTATGATTGTAAGGCTTCATCTTCTAAAACTGGGCCCAAGCCCAAGAAGTTCAAGAAGAAGAAGGGGAATGCAATGGCCCAGCCCAAGACCCAGCCCAAAGACAAACCCAAGGGCAAGTGCTTCAAATATGGACTGAAGGGATACTGGAAAAAGGAGTGTTCAGATCTTCAAGCCAAGAAGAACCCCATAGGTAATGTTTTCTATCTACAGTCTATATCAATGGTTGGATCAACTTCCACTTTGATTGTTGATTCAAGAGCCACTGATCATATCTATAACTCCTTGCTGGGGTTTAGAAAGATTAGAAGACTCTAGAAGGGCGAACATAGATTACATGTGGGAAATGGAGCATAAGTTTGGGCCCTTGGATTGGGAGAGCTGGATCTTATTTTTTATTGTAATAGAATAGTGGTTTTGAAAGATATTTTATATGTGCATGGATTACGACATAATTTGATTTCAGTTGTGAAACTAATAAATCAAGGATATTCTGTATCTTTCCATTCTAGTATTTCTATTAGTAGATATGGAGAAATTTTATGTACTGGGCACATGTATGGGAATCTATTTTTCTTAAACCCTATTAACAATCAATTAAATAACACTCAATCTGAACCTTTAACAAGGAAGAGAAAGACCAATGTCAACGACTCTTATTTTTTGCATCTAAGGTTGGGTCATATCAACTCAACCAGGATTCAGAGGTTGATCCATGATGGGTCCTTGGGCTCATTGAGATTAAAAAATTGGCCTCAGTGTGAATCTTGTCTAATGGGAAAGATGACCAAAAGGTCATTTACCCCTAAGGCAGATAGAGTCAATAAGGTATTGAGTCTTGTTCACACTGATGTGTGTGGTCCCTTATCTACACCAGCTAGAGGGGGTTTTGAGTGCTTTATCATTTTCACGGATGATTGTACAAGGTTTGGCTACGTTTACCTGATGAGATGTAAGTCTGACTCTTTTGACAAGTTCAAAGAGTTTAAGGCTGAAGTGGAGCGTCGGACAGGTAAATTGATCAAGACCTTATGATCAGATCGTGGTGGAGAGTACCTCCTGGGTGAATTCAAGGACTACATGGTACATCATGGGATAGTATCCTAGCTCTCTGTATCAGGGACACCCCAGCAGAATGGAGTAGCTGAGAGAAAGAACAGGACATTGATGGAAATGGTCCGAAGCATGATGTCTCATGCTACTCTTCCAGTGTCTTTTTGGGGATATGCCCTGAAAACAGTGGCATATATTCTGAACTTGGTGCCTTCCAAGTCAGTACCTAGGATTCCCTATGAGATGTGGACTGGGCGTAAGCCAAGTCTAAATCATCTCAGGATATGGGGTTATCCAACTTATGTATTGGTCAAGGGAGACAAGTTGGAACCAAGATCAGAATTATGCTATTTTGTTAGGTATCCAAAAAGGACAAAGAGTGGTTACTTTTGTCATCCTAAGGAGCAGAAAGTACTGGTCAGTACCAATGCAAGATACTTAGAGGATGATCAGAGTGCTTCCACAAAAGGTTCAACTAGGTTGGAACTAGAGGAAAAGTTATCTTCGGAAGCAACTTCTTCTGATCTGATTGTGGAACAAGAAGAGGCACAGCCTCAAGAGCATATACAAATGGAGCCTCGTTGTAGTGGGAGAGTGTCTAGGGTTTCGGAGAGATGGACTGGAGAAACTTTTGAGCTGGTCTCTGACCATCAAGAATAAGACCCCACTAGATACGAGAAGGCCATTGCTGATGCCGATGCAAATCTATGGCATGAAGCAATAAAAGCCAAGATTGAATCTATGTACCTCAATCAGGTTTGGGTCTTGTAGCTTCATCTGAAGGGATAAAACCCATTGGGTGTAAGTGGGTATACAAGAGAAAGAGGGGAGTAAATGGGAAGGTGGAAACCTTTAAAGCTAGGCTTGTGGTGAAAGGGTATACTCAAAAAGAGGGAATCGATTATGAGGAAAGTTTTTTCCCGATAGCCATGCTTAAATCCATCCGTATCTTTCTTGCCATCGCATGTCATTATGACTATGAGATATGACAAATAGATGTCAAGACGGCATTTTTAAATGGCCATCTTAGCGAAGATATCTATATGTCCTAACCGAAAGGCTTTATTGCTGAAGGCCAATAACATATATTTTGCAAGCTTAAGAAGTCCATTTATGGACTTGAGTAGACATCAAGAGCATGGAACATTCATTTTGACGAGACTGTAAAGTCTTACGGTTTTATTCAAAACGAGAATGACCATGCGTGTACAGGAAACTTGAAGGTATTAATGTTATTTTTCTTGTCTTGTATGTGGATGATATTCTACTCATTGGAAATGATGTAGGGTCATTATCATCTACAAAAGTTTGGCTGTCTAGTCAATTTAGTACGAAGGACTTGGGAGAAGCCAGCTACATTCTCGGGATTAGACTTCTTAGAAATAGAAAGCAGAGAATGTTAGGATTATTCGAAGCGGCATACATTGACAAGATGCTGGTCAAGTATAGCATGAACTTATGCAAGGAAGCCTTAATTCCTTGCAAACATGGGTTGTCATTTTCTTCAAAGGATTGTCCTAAGTCTCAAGAAGAAAAGGACTGAATGAATAGGATTCCCTACGCTTTAACTGTGGGAAGTCTCATGTACGCCATGCTATATACTAGACCAGATATCTGCTTTGCCGTAGGCTGAGTTAGTAGATATCAGTCGAACCCTGAGAAGGTTCATTGGCAAGTTGTAAAGTATATTCTCAAGTACCTCAAGGGAACGAGAGATTATATGCTGATTTACAGGGCTGATGACTTGGTTCCTACAGGATATCTAGACTCGGACTTTCAGGTGGATAAGGATGAGAGAAAATCCACTAGTGGATATATCTTCACCTTGTCTAGAGGACCTATTTCATGGAGGAGTATCAAGCAATCTTGTATTGCTAATTCAACAATGGAAACTGAGTATGTGGTAGCTTCGGAGGCATCTAAAGAAGCAGTCAGGCTCCGAAAGTTTCTTTCAGAACTTAGAGTCGTGCCACACCTGGACAGGCCGATTGTGATATATTGCGACAACACTGGAGCAGTATCACAATCCAAAGAATCCAGGAACCACAAGAAGGGGAAGCATATACTATTACTGCTACAGCGGGGACTAGTACTCTATGAATTGAGTATGAGTTGGTGGTCTGACGAAGCTAGAAGCATGTACTTTGATATGCTATAGTTGAGGTTCTATCGTATAGCCAATATACTTATATATTGGGTATGAGTGACTAGTTAATTAAGACATACTTGTACAAGATACTTTCTATACTATATCGCCCCTTGTGGTTGTCTGAATGATCTAAATATCCAGGGCCCTGGAAAACATGACTTGGATGTTTGCTTTAGTATAGCTCCTTTGGAAAGCGGAAACAATCTAGGAAGTTGTGGATCATTGGACTAGAAGCCTAAAGATAGTAGATGTCATTTAGAGAAGTGTTAGTATATTTCTTCCTTTCTAAATGTATGGCGATGTATAGAGGGGTATTTTCATCATTACACCTGTAGGTCGGAGATTTTGTTAATGCAACATTGTCCTTGCGGTCAACATTTCCTTATGGTGATATTAGGAAATACTTAAAATGCAAAATATAGCTATTTATATGGCAAGGGTATTTTGGTCATTTTAGTAGCCAAGGCGGTGTGTCTTTTGGTCCCCGGTATAGACCGTAAGTCCTAATTAAATACAGGCTAAGGAATTGATTTTAAATTAAATAGAATTTATTTTATTTAAGTAGCCTGATTTAATTGTTGGGCTAGAATAAAATAAAGGTCCATGGAGAGAAAATTAATTAAATTAGTTTAGTGGGTTAATTAATTATTCAGGGCTTTGGCCCAGTTTGAATAATTAAAGATTAACCTGGGACTAAACTAATATGGGCTTATTAATTGGACTAGTTTATTTGGGTTGGAAAAATTAATTATTAATTGGGTCATTTATGTGGTACTAATTAGAATAATTAATTAAGCCCAAAAGGCTAAATTAAGAGTCCAATTGCCCAGTCAAGTTTAACCTAGGGTTTTATTTAGGTTAAACAGGAGGATTGGAAATAACGTTGTTTTATCATTGCCTCTTCTCTGTGAAAAAATAGGACGTCTCTCTTTCTCTCTCTCCAGAAAAAGTTCCTTAGTCTATGAGTTGTTCACCAAACGGAATTAGGCAGGCCATATACTGGAAGATCGAGTTGGCATTCACCTACATGCAAAGACGAAGTAGGAGACTTATAGGAATCGCACCAGAGGTTTCCACCAGCATACCTACCCCAGTTGCACACATTTCGGTCAAGCCAATTCTAAGAACGAGAAAAAGAGGTATTTTTTTTAAAACCTCGAAATCTGTACAGAGCACAACCGACACCGACTCTGTTCGGAGTTCCCTGTTCTTCAGAGTTTTCGAGTTTTTTTTTTGCTTTCGCCTCTACTGCATGCCCTGTGTTTTCCGTTTTTAACGCCTTCACTATAACCATGTTGACTTGACCTATTTAAATAGCTTGACCAAGACTTCTTGACCATTCTTGCTATTTTAATCCTAACACTTAAGTTTAAAGCATGTTCAAACATACAAGTGTCAACATGTGAATAAGAAATAGCCTTAGTATAAAAGCTAATTTTCTCCCATTTTGTTCCCCCACGATAGGTAAGCTCTACCCTCACTATCATCTCATTTTATTTCGTCTCTTCTAAGAGAAAATAGCCCACACAAAGCCACCGACCGACATTGGCTCACAAAAAGAATGCATTTCTTCTTCACCAAAACACCACCACCACATTCTTTTGATATTTTATTCTTCATTTCTCAAGAAAGCCTCATTCATTTGAAGCTAGGAAGGCTATCAATTTTCTGATTTAAAAACTTAAACAAGAGTTCTTCAAGGCAAGCTAATTTTCTTTCTTCCCTTTTCTTCTTAAAAAGTAATTGAGTACTCATTTGTTCTATCATTTTTCTCTCTAAGAAAACTCAAGTTCAAGGTGGAAATTTTTGGTAAAAAGCCCATTTTTGTAGTTTTTCTTTGTGGTTTGACAAGCTTCAAGAGGTAAGCTTCAAAGAATGCATTATTCCTCTTAAAACACAATGATCGAAGTATATGTTTTTAGTCCAGCTTTGAGAAATTTGCTTTTAATGCCATTTTCATGGTTATGATGACGAAAAAAGGCATATTTATAGTAGGGACAAGTTATATTATATGAAGGTGAAGCCTTTGTGTAAAGAGGCAATTTTTCTATCTTATATTTGCATGAAATAAAAATGAGTTCAATCTGCCACTACGGGAGAAATGGGCTTTAGTGACAAGAAATAATAGTAGCAACAAAATTATTGTCACTAAATAGTAAAATTAGTGACAACATTTTAAGTTGTCAGTAAATGTCAAACTTTTAGTGACAACCAAAAATGTTATCACTAAATGATA